>CM029483.1:2917211-3243405 GCA_017140395.1 Eucalyptus lansdowneana | reverse complement strand
AGAGCGAGCGTTGGTGCCGGGTCATAGCTATAGGCGTCGGCGACGGAGTAGCAAAGGCTAGAAAGGCTTGAGCAGCAAGGGTGTCGGCTGAGCAGGGGTGGCCAGAGGCGGGTTCCTAGAAAGGCTTGAGCAGCAAGGGTGTCGGGTGAGCAGGGGTGGCCAGAGGCGGGTTAGCAGCAACTTCTGGAATCATTGAACGGTGTGGGCATGGTGATGCAAGTGCGGCAATGTGGAATCCGGCGGGGCAGCAGAACGGCTGGGACGCAGCCAAGGGAGAGAAGAAGCGGAGCAGGCAAGCGGCGGATCCGTTGGAAAAGAATAAGACTGTTCTTTTTTTTTTTAATTCTCTCTCTCCCTCTCTCACCTGTCTCTTTCTCTTTGCCAAAGCAAAAGCTTTTTTTGCTTTACTTTTCCCTTCCCCAAAATGAAAACCCCCACAAAGCAAGCTTTTTTTTTTTCTTTGTGTTTCCCTTTTTTTATTCAAAGGAATGAAGAACCCCCTTCGACTTGATCTAAAAAATTATTGTGTGGCAGTATATTTCTATTCTTTGGCCCCCCGAAACCCTATGTGAACAATCTATTTATAGGCCACTGATTAGGGTTTCAATTTTTTCAAATCGATATTCACGAAGATTCTTTTTCCAAACGCAATATTCGTTTTGCCGAATGCAATATTTGCTTTTCCACTTTCCCTATCCAAAAAAATTAATCATATCCCTGAAATTTCAAATTCCTATTTTCACGAGATAATCTTTGATCATTAAGAAAAACAGGCTTAGGCCAATTTGCTCGCTTCGTGGGCTTAGCCCAACTCATCAAATTAAAGTTATGATCCATCAACTCGAACCCATTTGTCACCGACCCAATGTAAAGGCAAATTAAAAATAAATGCACCTAAAACTATATGCTATGCAATTAATATTTTTTTCATGGATAAAATTAACCCTTAATTTTTAATGCGATAAATGACTAAACTGGCCGTCAAAATTTAGGTGTCAACAAAGAGCATATCAAACAATGATGATCCAATACTCGGAGACCCATCAGGGTATCAAAGACTCGTTGGGAAACTCATATATCTGACTATGACAAGGCCTGAAATCTTTTATGCAGTACAGACACTTAGTCAGTTCATGCACAGCCCGAAGCAATCCCATTTCGATGCAGCCTTGAAGATTGTGAAATATTTGAAGAAATGTCCAGGACTTGGGATACTCCTATCCAAGAAATGCGATATGAAAATGACAGCATATTGTGATGTAGATTATGCAACATGTCCCATAAGTCGAAGATCAGTCACTGGATATTGCATCAAATTGGGAGAATCACTTCTTTCATGGAAGACCAAGAAGCAACCCACTGTGTCTTTATCCTCAGCTGCAGCAAAGTATCAAGCTATGGCCAAAACCACCTGTCAAATAGTGTGGATACAAGGCCTACTTAGGGATCTCGAAGTAGAAGTGCAGGGACCAACCAAGCTATATTGTGACAATGATGCGGCTCTCAAACTTGAAGCAAATCCTATAGTACATGAGAGAACCAAGCATATTAAGGTGGATTGTCACTTCACTCGAGAGAAAATTCAGAAAGGAGTAATTGAGACAAAGGGAATTAGGACAACAGAACAACCAGCAGATATTTTTACCAAACCCTTATGTCAAAGACAACACGCATATCTATTGAGCAAGTTGGGCGTCTTGGACATCTACAGACCACCAGCTTGAGGGGGAGTGTTGGAAGATATGCGGGGATTACCCGGATTTACCCTGGATATTCGATGGAAGATTTGATTTAATTAGAGGATTACGATTGTGTACATAATCAATCAAAGATTAGATTTAGATATAGATTGATACATAGGATCATTTACTTCCGTTATTTGTATACTCCTTGTATTATATCTACAGAAAATTGTACGTTTACATTATTGAAGAGAATAGAAAGAAAAACTTCTTCCTTCAATCCTCGTCTCTTCAAGATCTTCATCTTCTTTCATGTTGAAGCTCGAACTTTAATTTTGACATATGTTCACATGAAGCTTGGCATCTTGAAGAAGAACTTCTTAACCTCTATATTTATTCTTTTCTAGCCGACGGGGAGATCGAGTGATCCTGTTTGAGGACTTTCAGCTATGCAGGCACGGGCAGCTCGAAGTTCTGCTCCAGCCATGAAACGACGCACCACTTTTGCCTACTTCTATCAAATCATTGCACATGGTTTGCAGCAGGATCTTGAATTTTTTATCGAAATATAGACAGTGAAGTTAATTAGTTCTATCTTTGAAAGATTAGGAAAACGGAGGGAAAAAAGGTGAAAATTTTAAGACTATAAAATATTAATTAGTGGATATTTCCTTTTTATTGTCCTCCCCCGTCATGCTTCCAAATATTGGGAAATTATCACGTACACGTATTTAAATTTTTAAAATTGTCAAATTACAGTCATTACTGGATATGACTGTCGTATCTTAATTAAACGATGTGATTTTGTTAGTTTTTGATTACTGGACGTGGAAGAGAGTAACATGTATGATATTATAAATTTGAACCATCTTATTCATTAAGCTTTTGATATTCGAAAGGGTGAAGTGATGCAACTAGCATGATTACCTCCATTGAACGTAACCCACACATGATTATAAATTTGGCCGGATAAGTTCTCAACTTTAAGTTAGTTTAAGAGGATTTAATTTTCCTTATATAGAGGATATCCTACTCATATTATACAAGCACACACATATGACTTGTTAGATAGTATCTTATTGATCAATAATATCAATGTCTTCTTAGATGTAGTATCACTCAAGAATTCAATAAACTAATCATGAATACTGAAGTTTCATAATTTGAAATCCAGAAAATTACAAGTGGATGTGCTAATGAAATTGATAGGACTGTTTTGACGATAAAACATCAACCCAACACAAAGCAACAAGCATCATCATTCATGCAAGAGATGCTTTTCTTCTGCCGTTTAATGCATGAGATACATTGCTTGTGTTTATTAGCCGAATGTCGATTCACAATTCTTTTTCCTCATTGGGTTTTTGAATATATACTTATTTTTGAAAAACAAGCAGGGGATCATCTCAATGTTTTTGTCATTACTCGTCCTATACATGTTGACCTTGAAGTTATATTAGAGAGGACCGATCAAATTTAACCTAAACAAAAATATGGCATCTAGCTCCATTTTATATCTGTGGAACAAATGGAATATCCGAGGCTTCGTCATACTGAGTCTCTTGCTTTAGGTCTTTCTCATTCTATTTGCACCCCTTAGAAAGAAAACATCAAATAATCACATCATTTTCCTCTTGTGGCTGGCATATTTGATGGTGGGAGAAGTACACTATTAGTGCTATAAGTTGTGTACAGCGCTCACTTTGGTGCCAAAAGTTTCGTCGGATCACTTAAGTTATTTTGGCCAAAATGATTACATGGCTTTTATATTTAAAAAAAAAATCAACGTGGCTTAAGATTGTCCACGATGGATGGCATAAAACAACGCTGTTTTCCTTTCTTCGTAAGAAACGACGTCGTTTCTTGCCATTCACCATGGATTCACATAAGAAACGACCCCACGTTGCTCCATAACAAAAAATGATGTCGCTGAAGAAGGAGTAAAATAGGGTTCATATACGGTTCTTGACGCCGGTCGTAGCTTGCTCATCCACCGTCGTTCACCCACCGTCATTTGCTCGCCTGTCGTCGCTCGCCCGCCATTGCTCGGCCACCGCTGTAGTTGCGCCGTCATTCACGGTTGTTCGTTGGCTGCGTCCCCAACTCTTGCTCACTTAGGTTTGTCATGTTCTCTACGTGGGTCAATTTAGCGAAAAATTTAGGGTTCCGACGGGCAAGTTATGGCACGGAGGGCAAATTGAGGGCTTGGCTCAGGGGGAAAAGTAGTGGGGAAAGTGGTGGGGATGTCACTTTTACGGGGACGGAATAGAAAATTGAGGGTTCCATCGTTCGTTCACTTTCTGTTGTGGGGATTGAATAGAAAAATAAGGTGCGAAGGGGCTTGACTCGAAGGGAAATAGTGGTGGGACCGAATATGTTTGTTTAATTAATTAGGCTACTTTTGCGAGAGACTTAATGTGATTGAATTGAAAAATGGGTGGTGGGGACCTCACTTTGTTTATTTAATATGGTTTCTTTTGTTTCTGTAAATGCACCGAATTTGGGAGATTGCAGTCGCATTTGTTTCTTAACAACAAAACGATAAGGACCTGCATGTGAAGTTGTTGATTCTGTCATGTGGTCCCAGCAAAATGACAATGACTCTTTTTTTTTTTTTTTCATTGGGTGCAGCATCGACATGGACGCGAATTAGGTAGGCGTCATTGTTTGCTATGGTGGAGAGTTTGTTGTTGGCACTGAAGATTGGGAATATAGTGGTGGAAATGAAGGTATTATCTATGTAAATGTTTGGAAGCCATCATATATTGATTTTCTGAGGGATTTGGTGTATTTTTTACGATGCAAAGTGCAAAAACTACATTACTGTGTTCTTGGAAATGAATTGAAGGATGGGTTGAGATTTTTTAATGACGATAATAGTATTAAGGATATAATTTACCATTATATTAACGGTGAAGAAGCTAAGATATATGTTGAGTATTATAGTGAGGATGAGGATGAGCAGACCATCATTGAAGGAGGAGAAGTGAGGGATCCTGTTCAAGTGGATAATCAAGTCGGGGATGAGTTTAGGTTAGATGAAGGGCAAAATGAGAGGAAGAGAAGTCATATTGATAGAGATGAACAAATAGGGAGATGTCCTGAAATCTTGGGTGAAGATTTGGGTGAAGATGTGAGCGATGAAGACTTCATTGGATTAGAATGGGAAATTGCTTTATCCAGTAAATCGGAAGATGAATGTTTGGCTTTAGTAAATTTCCCAAGTGACGAAGATGATGATGAACTCGCACAGTCAAGACAAAAGCAAAGGGAATTTCCGAGAAAAAAACTTGCAGCTTCAGCAGAGAGGCCCGAGCCAATAAATAAGGATGAAGATCCAGCTGAAGGTAATAGAAGTGAAGATGAAGAAAGTTGCAGCGATGAAGTTGCTTGTTCGGAAAATGAGCTTGACAATGATGATGAAGAACTTGCTCGTCGAAGAAAAAGTAAGTACCCTTACAATGATCCTTGTTGATAAACCTATTTTGTCGATGGGCATGAGATTTGACGATGCCAAACAGTTCAAGGAAGCTGTTGTGAAGAACTCCATTAGTGAACAGAGGAGCATTCAATTCATTAGAAATATGAAAGAATTTGTGAGAGCTAAGTGCTCACAACTTAATTGTTCGTGGAAGCTCTATGATGCGCTGAGTAAGAATGGGTCATTCTAGATTAGGTCCTTTTAGAATGGGCATATTTGTTCAATTATTTTTAATAATAAAAAGGGTAACAAGTGTGTGGTTATCAAAGCATTTTTTCAATACTATTAAAGCAATGCCCGAGATCAAGAGTCCTCAATTTCAACAGTTAATGAAGGAGCAAGTGGAGGTTAATGTGTCGAGGAATCAATGTAAGAGGGCTAAGATGAGGGTGATGAAGATATTGATGGGTGGGTAAAAGGAAGAATATGCACATGTATGAGATTATGCTGGCGAATGCATGTTTCAAAACCCATCTAATAGGGTATATGTATAGGTTGTGGAGATGCCACTCCCTGATCTTGGGCCTAGATTTGATAGATTTTGTCTGTTTTGATGCATGCAAACGGGGTTTCTTGGCTGGTTGTAGAAGAGTTATATGATTGGATGGATGCTTTCTAAAAGGTTTATGAAAGGGGGAGTTGTTGGCTGCTGTGTGGAGAAATGCCAATAATCAAATGTTCTCAATAGCTTGGGCGGTGGTGAAGATAGAGAACAAGGATATTTGGTCCTGGTTCCTAAAAAATTTAACGGTCGACCTAGAGATAACCGGTGGGGGAGGCTGGGCATTCATGAGCAACCAACAGAAGGTAATTTCATTGTCAATTAATTCACTCCCTTTTAATATTAATCACTTGCATATTTTTCTTAGACTTGTATTTATTGGTTTGAATTTTTGCAGGAACTTATTCCCGCATTAGCTGAGTTGATACCACATGCTGAGCATAGAATGTGCGCGAGGCATATATATGCAAACTGGTCAAGGAACTTCAAATGAGATAGGCTGTAGAAGCAGTTCTGGCAAATAGCAAAGAGTACGAACATGGCTGATTTCAGATTAGCCAAATAAGGATTATTGCAGCTGACAAAGGAAGGTTTTGATGCACTTTTCCAAACAGAAGCTAAGCACTAGTGTTGGGCCTTCTTCAACGAAGAGTTCAAATGCGATATTATTGATAACAACCTTAGTGAAGCTTTCAATGATAGAATTTTAGAGGCCAGGTGCAAACCAATCATTAGCATGCTTGATGATATTCAAGTTATGGTTATGACTAGATTGCATAGGCAAAGAGATGAGGTTACGAAATGGAATAGAGATTGTGGCCCTAGGATTGTGAAGATATTGGATACAAACATTGCTGCTAGTAGGTTCTGCCATCCGGTTTGGAATGGAGATAATAAATATGAGATTATTCAAAATCAGGATAAGTATGTTGTTAACCTGGATAGAAAAAAGTATTCATGCCAAGCCAGGCAACTGAATGGAATTCCTTTGTGCCTATGTCATTTGTGTTATTCAGATGAAGCAAGAAAACCCAAATGATTACCTACATGATTGGCACAAAAAAATCTCATACTTTGCTTTATACCAATTCATGATGCAGCTTATCGAAGTAGCAAATTTTGGGAGCTAACAAATCATGAAAGCCCTTTACCTTTACCATAGAAGAAGTAAATAGGAAGGCCAAAAAAGAGACGAAGAATGTAGCAGGAAGAGGCATCAAGTCAGAGGATGAGTACGACTGGGTCAAAGATGAAATGCTCCTATTGTCACAAGAAATGGCACAATAAGAAAGGTTGTGAACTGAAAAAGCAGCATTAACATCAAGATGTAATGGCTGATTCAGTGCTAGGGACAGGATCTACTGAAGAGCTTCTTGTTAGGCCTATTGAAGGGAGGACAGAAGGCCCTGCTGTAATGCCTACTGAAGGGCAAACGGAAAGCTATGTTGTAAGGTAAGTATCATCTTTGCCTCAGTAACTTTACAGTTCTTATTTGATAGAGTTTGATGGTTGACCATGTGTATTGGCTTCTCTTATGCTTTTCCTCTATCATGCACTTGTAATTTGAGAAGTTTTCTCCATTTGTTTCCACCATGAAAATGAGTAGATGTTTAATTATTCGTTGTAGTTGGTCATAATCCTAATACAGTACATTGTTGTAAAGCCTATTAAAGGGCCAGAAAAATGCCCTGTTGTAGGCTCAAGCGCAGGGACAAGGATTGGAATGAGCAAAACAGCAACAATAACAACTGAGTCCACTGTTGAGCAAACAAGAAAAAAATATCTTGTAAGTTATATGTCGTGACCCAATTTTTCGGGTATGAACCACCTAAGGTTTGGCTAATGGATTGTTAAGCCTAAACTTAACTCGGGCTCTCCCAAGCCTATACCAATTCGCGACTTAGGTTCAAATTTCTTAACATGCAAATGGATTTTATTTAGGAGTCGTCACTAATCAGTTTATGGTAGGTCGATTAGACACCTAAGTAAAATAATGGGAGAATTACTTTACTCCTACGAACCAGAGACTAAGGGTATGGGGACTTGGTTACATTAGATTTCTCTAATGCCCTTTCGGTACCATTCTTTTTATTTTCAAAAATGTCTTTTGCAGGCATCTTTGATTCATTTTAATCTAAATTACTATCATGCAAAAAGTGACCACACAGATGTTCAATCATCATCAAACATTGAATAAAAAGATAAATAAATAAATTGCATCACACAAAGCAAGCAATCATTTTCATAAAAAAACATGCATTTTAACTACATGACCTAAACTATATGACATGAAGAAATGCAATAATTAAATGCAATCTAAATGACCTAATTCTAGTGACATACAATGCAATGCAATGACATACAAAATTATTTCAACTAAAACGACATGTAACATGCAATTTAATATGCAGCTATATGTCACGCGACATTTATTAAATAACCTAGTCTAATGATGAACAATTCCTAATATAATGAACTTAACAACAATCACTAAATGACGTGCATTTCATGAACTTAATTCTATATGACGTGCATATGATTTTTTTAAAATGCAATCTATTCTAAATAATGAAGTGAATTTAAAATGAAACTTGCAATTTTATCCTAAGATGTCATGACGTACAAAGAATGCCCTAATTCTACATGATATATGCATGACGATTCTTTTGTGTTTTTATTTTTATAAAATTCGAAATTCACAATTGCCAAGTAATTAAACGTGTAATTCGAATGCACTTTTTTTTTTAAAAATGAATGCACTTTTTTTTTTATTTTTATATTTTTCTAAATTCGAACTAAAATCCCTATTCTAGATATGCAAGATAACAAGAAATATTCCAAAACAAACTGAATCCTAATTCGAATATTTTTTGGATTTTTTTAGTGGTTTTCCAAAACAAGAAATTATCAACTAAACATTAAATCTAAACAATCAAGATATTCAACAAATAAATGATTAAAATAATCGAAAAAATAACCCGTTGTCTCACAGTCAAATTAACGATTATCTAACCCTAAACATCACGACAAGAAATTAAAATAAAAATCTGATCCGAAATCTTACGGATCAAATTAATAATTATATTGATTCAACAATTAATATGCTATCAACAAACCCCAAGAATTAATATAATTAAAAAAAATGACCCGACATCTTACGGTTCAAATTAATAATTACAATAATTTTAGGGATAACTCCACATGAATAATGCCTACAATATCCATAACCTAAAAAGTCACCTCACATTTACACAATAACAACTAAACTGAAAAGAAATAAATAAAATAAAGTTAATAGAAAAAGAAAATAAAACTACCTAATTTCCTTTTTTTTTTTTTTTCTTCCCAAGCACGGCTTGTGTTCGTGCGGCTAGTCACCGGCTCCGGTGAGGGGCGGCGGCCGTAGCGATGGCGTCACCGTCGATCGAGGTTGCGGAGGTGTGGAGCCCGCGAGGTCCGGCAATTCGAGCTACGGGGAAAGAAAATCGTGACGTTCGGGCTCGAGCAAAGGTGCGGAGGCGGGGCCAGCAGAGGCGGTGCCAGGCTTCGGGCGAGGCTGGTGCGACCGATCGGAGGGTGGAAGCGCAACAGGGGAAACCCGCGGCTGTTGCAGCGTCAGAAGGCTAGAGGTGCGCGGTGGAGGCTCGTGGAGATGCTGTAGAGGCGGATCGGCAGGCGCGCAGGTGCTCGTGGAGGCACGGTAGAGGTGGATCAGCGATGCAGTCCAGCAAGCAGGGGAATCAAGTTGCGGCACGGGCCTTTATGGGTCATGGGTCGCAGGCGAAGGGGAGCAGATGCAGGTTGGTGTTGCTGTAGCGTTGGGTCGTAGCAAGAGCAGCGTCTGGAGTCAAGCATAGTGAGCGCGACGGTGGCTAGCGGATCTTCGGGCTAGTGTCGGGGCTCGGTGGCTGATTCGAGCGCGGTGTTTTGGCAGAGGGACAGTGGCCGACTGCTGTGCTGCAGGCAACGTGGGCAGCGGCGATTGCCGGAGGCTTTGCGGGGAAGACGAATAGTGTCTCTTTCATGTCACTCTCCTACTGACTTTTCCTTTTCCCTGCAGTTCGTTAGGGAAAAGAAACGAGAAAAAGCTCTCTTTTTGCTGAAGATGGACGAGGAAGAAAACCTTTGTCTCTCTCTTTTTACTTGACTTTTTATGTTTTTTCTTTTTCGACGAAGAGAAGCCCCCCCGCTTTACCGTACACGGCCCTTTTATAAGCAAGGAAAAATGTGATCTTTGTGGGATATTTCGAAGATTTCTATAACCTCTTGATCACAAAAATCTTTTTATTCTCCTTATCTCCTAAATATTTTCTACTGATTTTTTAAGATAAGATCACAATCCGATTTTCTCAAATTCCAAAAAAATCCTCATTTCAAATCTCAATTTCAAAAAATGGGCTTGGGCCAATTTGTATTCTTCATGAGCTTAGTCCGACCTGTTAATTTAAAATTCAAAACCACCAATTTGACCCATCCGCCATCGGTCCAATAAACAAATGTAAAAAATGCAAATTAAAAACAAATGCACCTAAATCTATATGCTATGCAATTAATATATATATATTTTTAGGGATAAAATTAACCCATAATATTTTATTGTGATAAATGACTAAATGGGTCGCTAAAATTTAGGTGTCAACATTATACATCGCTGAGTTTGTCTTTTATGGGCTGAAAATTTACATTTGTTATGTGTTTCTCAGGTGAGAAGACGAGCAACTGCACAAGTTGCAGAGGTTGCTACCCCATTTGTTGCTGCTGAAAATGATGCACCACAACGAGCAAGAGGGGCTCTTGGAAAAGGATTAAGGTAATATGGTTATGTGATTTACACAGATGAACGTGCTAGAATGACTATTTTTAATATAAGATTTGTAGGCCTCATGTATTTAATTTATTGTACTTCAATTCATTTGGTTGACAATATCACTATGTTTTTGTAGCCTAGGAGAACTTTGGAGGTACTTCTCTCTTAAGGTGGGCCAACTCAAGAATCAAGGGCGCAGCCAGAGAAGAATGCTCCAAAGAAGAAGAAGACAACGAGTATAGCTACAAAACAGCTATCCAAAAAGAACCCAGCACCAGTTCCATTTCAACCAATGATTGAGAGCAGTAGTGATAATATGGACCAACACATGACACGTGCTAGAACAAAAATAGCCGCTGTCAAAAACAAGAAAAAGGAAAAAGAGGTGACAGAAAGCCTAGTTAAAGAACTTGCACATCCAGTTCGAAAGAGTGCTCGAATTATGAATTAATTCAAAGCTCCAAGAGGAAAAAGAGATCAGAGTGTTCTCAATATTGACTTATGGGAGGGTGTTGGATATTGTCTCTTTTTATGTGGTGCTGGACATGATCTCTTTTCATGTTTTCTTTTTTTAGGAGGGTGTTGGATATTATATCATTAATAGTAGTTGCTGCCTGCATATTGCTATTGTTTTTTTTTTTTTTTAAGAGGGTGCTGAACTTTTGGTGATTGAGGAGTGAAGTTAGAGATGTTTTTCTTTTGTTTTGTAAACAATCAATTAATGTTAATGGCAAGTACTAGAATGACTATTTTCTCTTGTGTTGGTTTCGACTAGAATGCTAGCAAGTCAGTTATGCTATATATTTTATTTTTGCTGTTGTTGTAATGTTGTTTTTGTTGGTTGAAGTTGTGATTTATAATGAATTTGTGGGGTTCTGGTTATATATGCTGCTGCAAGAACATTTTGGGTGTTGGTTCATCTTGTTGGATCAACACTTGTATGGGTTGGTGCAAGAAGATGCACCAGCAACCCAACTGGTGTAAGAACAAAGTGCAAGTCAAGTGACGTTTGGTACTAACATGTTCTTTTTTAAAAAAATTATGCAACACAAGTGATCACTTTGTAATCGCGACTGACACTTAAATGATTACTTTTATAAAAACTTGGCACTCAAGCGATCACTACCTACAACTTATGGCACTGAAATGGTCAATCATGAATGAGCCACCATTCCTTAATTTTGCCATGGTTTGCAGTTGCAGCAAACTAGCAAACCAGCAAAGAGATACCAAATTTATGCAGCAAACCATTATATGTGAAGCAAAAACTAACCAAAACAAACATTGACAATACACAACTAAACAATAAAACTTTTAAGTGCTCACAACTAATGCATTCCAAAAGCACATTCCATTTCGCCATGGTTTGCAGTTGCAACAAACCAGCAAACCAGTAAATTTGCAAACTATTACCAAATAAAAAATGCAGCAAATCATTATTGTCCCGACCTCCTCGATGTGGGTTGGACCATCTAAGGGTTCAACTAATGGACTACTAAGTTTTTAAACTTAGCTCAGGCCATACCAATTCGCAACTTAGGGTTTAAGTTCTTAATATGCAAATGATTTTTATCATGGAATCGCCACTAATCTATTTTTGGTGGGTCACTTAGAAACCTAAGTAAAGTAATAGGAGAATTACTTCACTCCTACGAACCAGAGATTTATGAGTTCAATGACTTGATTGCGCTTAGATTTTTCTAACGCCCTTTTTCGGTACCTTTCACTTTTATGTTTAAAAAATATTTTGCATGTAACTTGAATTGATTTTAATTTATCTTCTTAACATGTGAAGTGATCATGCGGGTGCGCAAACCACCAATTTAACACTCGAGAAAAGTGATGAATAAATTGCAGGACTTACCTCATAGCAACGAAAAGCATTTGCAATGTTAGATTAGAATTCACATCGAAAGCCCTAGATATGATTTCTAATTAACACGCAATTTCTTTTTTTGTTTTCACTTATTTAATGAGAATCATGCTTTATGCAATGCATGCTATTAGTTTAACATGAAATGATATAACATAGTAATATGGCCTAAACTATATGATGCAAATGCGGTGTTTTCTTGTTTTCTTAATAAGCATGCAATATATTCTAAATAATGAAATTAATTTATTCGAAGACAATTTTTTTGGTATTTTTCATGAAATTTGAAATGAAAATTGTCCAATAATTAAATGTGCAATCTAAATTAACCAAATGACCTAATTCTAATGACGAGTAATTTCTAATTAAATGAACCTAGCAACAATCACTAAATGACATGCATATCATGAACTTAATTCTGCATGACATGTGCATGATTTTTTTTTTTTTTTGTATTTTTTATGAAAATTCATAATTAAAATTGCTAAAAATCTAACTAAAGTGAGATATTATCTAATTTAAGTTAGGAATAGCCTAATCTGAATCCTATCTTAACTTATAAAATTATCTCATCATGCAATTTATTTCAAAAGATATTATCTAACCTAGATACTATCTAACATGCATTTTAAAAAAACTAAATATTTTATCATGCAATTTTATCTAGGAAATTGACGCTAATTTACATGATATGCAAATGCATTTTTTTTTTTGTATTTTTGGGATAAATAAAGCAATTGAAAGATAAGCACCAAATCACTCACAATCATCAAAGATATTATCCATAATTCGAATTTAGAAACGATATCTAATCAAACTTGATTATTTCGCTAATAAAATTAATATATTGATCTTAAGCCTTAAAGACCAATATATGAATTTTATTCCCGCATGATTAATTATTCCATCTAAAGCCTTATAGATGGAATAAAAAAATCATTGTGCGATTCGAATTAGGTGGTGTGTCGGGGATTTTCAAACATGCATTAAGAAATATTTCAAATAAAGAAAAAAATATTAAAAATAACATAAAATAAAATGAAATAAACCTACCTAATTTGAGCTTTTTCCAAATTTGCCTCAATGAGCGGTGCTTTGTGGACCACGATGGAGACTCAGCTCATGGCCGGGGTGGCTGCTGATGCTGCGACGGGCAACCATGGGCGGTGGGCACGATCGTCGGAGCTTTGGCAAGGGATAGCAAGCTTGGAGCGGGCAGCGAGCTGCTGTGGTGGCGTTGCTCGGAAGGGGATGGCGGCTGGCGGAGCTAGGCAGGCTTGAGTGGTTGCTGCAATGGTGTGCAGCAGTGTCGGGCAGAGGAAGGCACGGCAGCAAGTGGTGAAGGTTCGGCGGCTGACGGATTGGCAAGGGCAACGGCGATGGAGCTTCAGGCTGTCAGAGGTGCCAGGTCGTTGTGACCACAGCAGGGGCGACGAGCGGCGGTGCGAGCTTGTGGGTGAGCTAGGTGCTGGTGGCTGTTGGTTGCAGTGGACGGCGTGAGTTGGCGGCTGCTGGCGTCGGAGCTCAGGCGAAGGGACCGGCGGTGGGCAAAGGCAACTGCAGCAGCTGGTGCACCGGCAGAGGGCGAAGCAGCTTGGGACGCCAAGGCGGAAGTGCAGTTGCGGGCAGAGATGGTGGCTTCACGGGCTACTGGTGTCGCGAGAGACTGAGCGGCGGTGGAGAGCAATGGCATCGGGCAGCGGCGGCTTCACAAACGGACGGGATGAGGGACAGCAGGAGCGGCGTCGTGGCTGGGTCGAGGGCGTGTAGAGACGCAGTTGCGAGTGCAGGTGTTCGGGATGGTGCTGCTGGTGTTCGGGCGAAGAGTAGCGCTGGCACGGGCTGCTGGGCGTCGGATGGGTCACGGGCAGAAACGGCTTCGTTGCTGGGGTCAAGCGACGTAGGAGTAGAAGCTTCATCGCGGGTCATCGCGAACACAGCAGAGGCGACGAACGGCGGCGCGAACTCGTAGGTGGTGCTGGTACAAGGGGTGGAGCAGAAACAGAGCTGACCGTCGCACAAGGGGACCGGAGCAGAAGTAGAGCTGGTCGTTGCAGGGGAGCGGTGTAGAAGCGGCTACGCGGGTGCAGTGGACGGCGGAGGTCGCGCGGTGAGGCGGAGCTCCGGTGCTGCTCGAAGGTCGGCGTGACGATGGCTGGTGGAGGCGCGACGGTGGTGCTGGCGCGATGGGGACAAGCAGCAGCGGCCAAGGCTTCGTGTGGAGAAGACGAGCAGAAGTTAAGTTTTTTCCTGTTTTTTTTTTTTCTTTTTCTTCCTCTCTCCTTGTCTCCCCCACGTCTGTTTGTCTCTCTCTTTGTACTTGTCAGTGAACCTTTTTCCTTCTTACTTCACCTTCACCTTTTGGGTTTCTCTTTGACAGACTCTCTATCTCTCTTCATTTTCTTTTCTTTCTCTTCTGACAAACCTCTCAAAATGAATCCTCTCCTTCCCGTGCGGCCTCCCCCTTTGCTTATTATTTTTTTTTTTTTGGGTGCTGGAGGAACCGTTACTGCGGCCCGTAGCCGTTCACGTAAACCCCCGGGTGCCGATAGCAGGGAAACCACCACCCCGGCGACACGCGTAAATCACCACACAGCGCTTCAACCTCCTTGCTTCGCAGGGGCTTCAAACCTTGGCCTCCACCGGAAAGGGTAAAGGATCTACCATCCATGTCCGCCGAGTTGTGTGCATGCATGTGCATGCATTAATGAGCGAGAGACAATGGACGTGCAAGAACTTCTTTATTCTTTCTTCGACATTCGTTGTGTGTTTTCAGACCAGCAAGAGAGAGACCACCTTTTGCACATCTTATTAATCGAGAGCCCCCTACTTCTTATTATTTTTTTTAATGCAAACGCAACTACATGTATTATTTTTATTTTTATTTTTATTTTATGCAACTAATTACTAAATGATTAGTCAAAATTTAGGTGTCAACACTTATATTTGAAGCAAAAACTAACCAAAACAAACATTAACAATACACAACTAAACAACAAAAATTTTAAATACTTACAACTAATGCATTTCAAGTCCAACTTTGCATTTCTATCATAGATTACAACAACAAAACCTTCTGCTTCATACAAAAATTATAGCAAACCAAAAACACATTTTACTTATAAATAATCCAATATAAATGCATATTCTACGTCTTCGACTATGGTAAACATAAAAACCTTTTCTCATTACTCACTTCACATTTGAATAAACTACCCAAGAGAATAAGAACACAATCAACGCTCGATAAAAGTTTCTTTCAATTTTCAGCTTTGAAACCTCCCTCTTTAAATGATCCACCAGAGATGTTAAACTCTTCATTTGAGCTTGCATTGAGTTGACATCCTCCAACTTGTTCATTAATGTAGGTGGAGATTGATTTCGGCATTCAAGTAATTCTAATATCACCTATGTTGCTCAATTAGAGAATTTCCTATCAACCCATTTGAAATATTGGCACTTCGAGCCTTCTCTATATTTGCCGCACCCATGGAATCTTCTCTTGGGATTCAACTGAGTCCAAGATGTTCTTTTTAGAATCAGTAACCCACAATAACAGTAATACTCACCATCTAATTTGCTTTTCTTATAGGAATGTGAGCTGCTGCTGAAACTTCTGTCATCCATTTGCAAGAGCAAGCTGATAACCTTGGGAGAAAATTGAATTATGCACTTGAAATGGTCGAATTGAGGATTTAGGGTTTTCAACTTCCGATTCTAGTCGAAATTGGGGATTTATGGTTTTTTATTTGGGGGAAAACGGTAAACGGCGTCGTTTTGTTCTTTGTATGCTGATTGTATTCTTCGGCGATCCACGTTGGCATAAAAAATTAATAAAAAATTGCCACGTCGGATTTCCGGCCAACCAAATCGGCAGTGGCATCAAAGTGATCGTTTTTCAAAATTTTTGGCACTTAAGTGATTCGACGGAAACTTTTGGCACCAAAGTGAGCGTCGTATACAACTTATGACACTAATAGTGTACTTCTCCCATTTGATGGTTGATTGGATAGCTGCATTTGGGATTGGGCTCATCTCTCACAACCAAGGCAACTCGTCTACTCGTGTAGATGAAGTAGATGGAGCACTTCGAGCATTTTGGGCCTCATTTCTCTTGTTACATCTTGGCGGTCCAGACACCATCACTGCCTTTTCTTTAGAGGATAGTTCTCTTTGGTGTTGGCACCTACTCAATCTCACCTTCAACTTAGTGCCGTCATCTATGTCTTTGTGCAGATATTTCCTAGTGACAAGTCACTAACGTTCCCAACAATGCTGGTTTTTCTTGCTGGGGTCATAAAAAATGCGGAGAGGACACTAGTGCTTAATTTCTCAAGCCTCCCAAGGCTTAGGGAATGGATGCTCTCACAACAAGAGTCTCTTGATGATGAAAGTGACGAGTTAGCCGACAAACTCTTTGGTCCACTTGACAGATATTCTCATGGTGAAGAAGAACCAAAGCTTGCCGAGAGCATTGTGGTGAAGCATGCTTATTACTTCTTTCAAATCTTTAAAGTATTCCTCATAGATCTCATCTTCACAGAAGGACAACGCAAAATAAGCTTAAGATATTTCGACAAAGTGTCTGCAGTGGATGCGTTGAGGGTAATATCAGTTGAACTTCATTTCATTTACGAGGTGCTCCATACAAAAGCATTGACAATACGTTCCAAGCAAAGCTACATTTTTCGCTTCATAGCCTTCAGTGATGTTGTGATCACTTTCGTCTTGTTCAATCATTTGAAGAAGCATTAGCTCCCTAAACTAGATGTGAAAATTACATATTTACTTCTTTTCGGAGGGATTGTTCTTGATGTGATAGCTGTGCTCATGCTTGTTTTCTCTGACTAGACTATTGCCGAAATCCAATGACACAAAATAGGATCATCTAAACTAGATTCATTTCTCCACAACTTGGTATTCGTTGTAGATGACCTATGGAAGCCCCAATTCGCCACATGTGAAGTAGAGTCTAACCCCGAGGTTAATTATGCAGTCTTAGATACATCGTTATTATTTCAAAGGTGGTCAGAATCTATTTATGCTTGCAACATTATATTTGAGAGTTTGGAGAAGAGTCCGAGAAAGATGTATAAGCGCGGCTAGCATCGGGGAAACATTGCCTTTTCTAATTGTTGGGATTATCGGATTCCCAAAAACCGAATTCGACACTAAATCGAACCCCTAAACTTGTGGGGAAGACGAGCTCGGGAAAAAACATGTATCACCGATCCTAAAGCACACCACGGAATCGAGCGTTCCTTATTAGCCACAGATTAAACACCAATGCCGATATGAGAAAGAGAAAACGATCCCGTTCAATCCGGTGACGTCAATTGGCCTTGAAGGGAAGATGGGTCGCCTTTTTGCTCACTTTTTTTCTTTTGGAGGGAGAGAGGAAGGAGGAACGTACGTAAATGCCAAAAGGTGCGTTCCTCCCTCTTTATCTCCCCTTATATACGTCCCCTCCAAAAAGAAACGTGTCCCTTCATCATATCCCTTCATCCATGGGCCCTAATATTGTGGGCCGGGCTCTTAAACCTAACATGGTAGGATGGGCCTTAAGCCCATCATAAAAAAAACCATTATCTCCCACTCGCACATGGTGGGACGAACATGATTCTTTTTACCTCTCTTTAACATTCATACTGGTAAACAATCCGTGCGACCAGCATACTTTGAGAGCTCGTTGCTATACATTTGTTAGGAATATATAGCAGCTCATAATGGGCATCACACTCTGAGTAGATTTAGTATGTAGTACCCTAGATCGATCGATCACATTTATATTTATCTTGATCTCTTTTAAACAATGATATATATATATTGTATTCACAATTATGATTATCCCAAAGACAGTCATAATTAGTCGACCAGTGAATACAAAAATACAATGTGATTCTCCAAATTCGATCTTCCTCTTTCCTTCAAACTCTCAATTTCAGTTCAGCTTGTTTTTTTAAAAAATGTCCCATTAGATCAAATCAACTCATGACCATTGGCAACATCCTAAGATAGCAAACACTAAATAGAAATCTTGAGAATAAGTAAAAGTCATGAGGGCACTAAAATTGAGTAACTCTTTTTCTTAAGAATCTCACACGGCATAAAAGTTGAGATCAAACTTTTGCCACTCTTATTGGTCGTCTCATGCATACGTAGTATGAAATACGTATTACGGTATTAACTCCTTTCCCATGGAGCGTATGTCTACACCTTCAATACCATACAGATGATAGTTCAGACATACCCAATGTCTAACTTGAGTTCACGTATCTACTTATTCACAAAATTCATCAGAACTCACATCTGGCATCTTAGACAGATAAAGTAATATATGTGGGGTATTTTACTTTCGGACATAGTAAGTATTATGTCCTCATCTTAACACTTAGTTAAGGTGACATATATATTTTAAGCTTGAGCTCTCTCAATTATCACCTATTTTAAGCTTAGATAATAAGCTTAACAACAGTCTCATTTCTTTTTATCACACATTAAATAGAGGTGATTACCCGTGTGAGTGGGCTAATCTTTTATCTGTCCGACATACTTTCTCAACTTAAAGTAATGCACTGAGCATTAAGATGTATAAAGATCAAACAAAGATTCATAGGCATTAACAATGAAAAACACAAGTTCATAAATGTGAACAAATCAGGGAAATTACAATAAAGACATCGGACTCTACGCAATCCGGAGATTTTACATGACCACAAAACACATCTCTAGGTATTGGCTTTATCATAGGATCTGCTACAATTCTATGCGTAGATATGTACTATAAGTTCACATCATTTCGTGCAACCATATCTTTGACAAAGTTATACTTGGTATCTATATTTTTTATTTTGCCATGATATTTTGGATCTTTGGTATACGCTATAACTACTTGGCTATCACAGTTAACCAATAATGGATTTTCAGCTTTCTCAATAACACCTAAATAATCCAAAAATCTCTTAAGCCAAATTCTTTCTTGTACCGCTGCTGATAATGCCACGAACTTAGCTTCCATCGTGGACAAGACTATACACGTTTGCTTCTTACTGCTCCATGATATGGCGCCATTGTTCAGTAAGAAAGCAAATCCAGAGGTAGATTTTCTTTCATCTAAATCTCCTCTCCAATCAGCATTTGAATAGCCTTCAAGTCGCATATCCTTTCCTTGTTAATTCAACTCCTAATCAGCAGTTTCCTTCATATACCTCAGTATTCTCTTAATGGCCTTCCAATGTGCTTGACCTGGGTTGGATTGGTATCTACTCATCATTCCAACTGCAAAACATATGTCAGGTCTTGTACACATTATAGCGTACATCAAGCTCCCAACAGCACTAGCATAAGGAACATGTTTCATTTGTTTTTTTTCTTGTGGAGTCCTTGGACACAGTCTATGACTCAATCTTTCACCTTTTGCAATATGATTGTCTATGGGTTTACAATCTTGCATACGAAATCGTTCAAGAACCTTATTTATATATGTTTCTTACAAAATAGATAACGACCTCTTCAAACGATCTCTTGAAATCTTAACTCCAAGAATATATGCAGCCTCACCCATATCTTTCATCTCAAAGTTGGAAGATAACCAACTCTTCACAGTATTTACAAACTCCCTATTACTTCCGGCAATTAGTATATCATCAACATATAATAATATGATCACAAATTGATCTTTGGATCTTTTGATATATACATAATGATCCTCATCAATCATTGTAAAGTCATATGCCATTATGGCATTATGAAAACGTATATACCATTGTCTCAATGACTACTTAAGGCTGTATATCGATCTCAAAAGTCGACATACCTTTTCTTCTTGGCCTTTCACTATGAAACCAACAGGTTGTTCCATATATATTTCTTCCTCTAATTCTCCATTGAGGAAAGCAGTCTTTACATCCATTTGATGTAACTCAAGATCCATACTAGCCACTATTGCCAGAATAATGCGAATCGAGGTAAATTTCATTATAGGAGAAAATGTATCTTCATAATCAATTCATTCCTGTTGATTATACCCCTTCGCTATAAGGCGAGCCTTATGCCTTTCTATCGAGCCATCAGCTTTTCGCTTTATTTTGAGAACCCACTTGTTCCTAATAGCTTTGCGTCCTTTTGGAAGATTAACCAGTTCTCAAACTTGGTTTGACTTCATTAACTCCATTTCCTCTTCCATTGTATGAATCCATTTTTCCTTATTAGGGCAATTTAGAGCCTCATTAATATTTCTTGGCTCATCCTCATCTTGTGGAGCAATCATAAAAGTTTCCCCTTCAATGTCAAAACGTCGACGGGGAATACTTTGGCGACTTATTCGGCGTATGGGAGATTGTACACTTTGCACATCATTCCCCATTATGCTCCCATTAGAATTAGATAATGATGACGTCATCTCATCATGTGGTTGCAATTGAGAATGAGTTAAATTCAATTCATCACTTCTCATATTACTCCCACTTGGACGAACTCCACTAATATTATTATCTTGATCCAAGGTTTCAAATAGGGAGTAATCTTCCCCTATTTCGCCATTCTTAGGAAATTCATCATCTAAGAATGTGACATCCCGTGATTCAAATTCAGTTATACTCCCACTTTCCTACTTACCTATGAACACATACCCTTTCGAATGTTTGGAGTATCTTATGAAAATACTCTTCTTTCCTCTAGGACCCAATTTCCAAAACTTGTGAGAGGACTCGTGAGTATAGGCAGCACAACCCCATGGCTTAAGAAAACTTAAGTCCGGTTTTCTACCTGTCCATAACTCATATGGAGTGGAAGTAACTGATTTGGAAGGCACCCGGTTAAGTATATAGGCAGCAGTTAACAACGCATCACTCCAAAAAGTGATAGGTAAGTTAGCATGCGCCATCATGGACCTAACCATTTTCAGTAGGGTTCTGTTTCTTCTCTCCGCAACATCATTTTGTTGAGGAGTATATGGAATAGACAACTGTCTTTCTATTCATTTTTCATCACATAATTTTCTGAACTCATCAAATAAATATTCTCGACCTCGATCGGTTCTTAATACTTTTATTTTCTTGTCTAATTGATTTTCTACTAAGTTCATAAATCTTTTGAAACAACTTAATGCTTCAGATTTATGAGAAATCAAATAGACATCCGAATCAAGTATAATCATCTATAAAAGTGATGAAATAAACAGCCCCATGCCTTCCTCTCACATTCATTAGACCATAGACGTCAGAATGGATTAAATGCAGATGAAATTAAGTTCTTTTACCTTTTCCAAATGGTTTTCTTGTCGTTTTCCCTACTAGGCAATGCTCACATATGGGCAAATCGACTTTTTCAATGTTGCCCAACAAGCCCTCTTTGGCTAGTCTATTCATACGTTGTTGGCCAATATGACCAAGTCTAGCATGCCACACATTCACATCATTATCATATGAATTAGGAGACGTGAGAAGGGAATAACAAACATTTGCATTAACATAGTCAATATCTAATACAATGAAACCATCCAGAAAATAACCACAACCATAGAAATTTGTATCCAAAAACAAATCCACACCTCTATTATGGAAGTTCATATTAAAATTTAGTTTAACCAACACTAAAACAGACACTAAATTTCGACGAATCTCCGGAGCATACAATACATCATGTAGGAACAAAGTGTGTCCATCACGCATGTTCAGTTGGCAGGTGCCAATTCCTTTCACTTCAGCTCTGGAGTTGTTTCCCACATAGATCCACTTAGTTCCAGTTGGTACTCGTCGGAATTCCACGAAGGATTCTCTATCCTTCGCTACATGGTCTGTCGCTCCTGAATCTACAGTTCACAAAGGATTAGACTTAGTTAAGAATACAAAATTCGACACATAAGCAAAGTTCTGAAAAGTACAAGGAGTGTATACCTTCTTTGGCTCACGACAGTCGCAAGCATAGTGACCCTTTTTGTCATAGTTGTAACACTTTACCCTTGTAAGCTTCTTCATCTGAGGATGCTTTCCTCTTTCATGTTGGTTAAGCATAGGTTTCTTCCCTGAAGGACCTGCTTCCTTGCCTTTCTCTTTATCAAACCAGTTAGGACGTTTGCGCTTGGAGCTCGAAGCTCCATGTGAGCTAGAACCAGCATGATAAAATCAACTTCCGGCTTAGCCGCCAAGAGGCGGTCCTCTTTCAGCTCAAGATGGCGCACTGCATCCTCAAAGGTTTTGATATTTTCATTATGGGTCAGGTGCACCTTCATATGCTCCTAACTTTGAGGCAAGGAACGAATCACTGCTTGCACTTGCTGCTTATCAGTCAGGACATGGCCAACATCTTTCAACTCATTAATCATGTTTGACATCTTTTTAAAATGTTGCTTCATGGTTTGACCATGAGGCTTCTTATAAGAGTCAAACCTAATAGTGAGCTGCCTCAGTTTGGTCACCGAAGTATGACCAAATCTTGCTGCCAATGCTTCCCACATTTTCTTAGTTTTCTCAAAATGCCTAAATGACGTCATTTTCCATGCTACTCAGCAACATAATGCGAGCAAGAGAGTTCTTTTTTTTTCCATGCAGCAAATGCTTCCTTATCTCTCTTATGCTGTGCAGTGTTTCCTTCTTCAGGTTCTACCATGGTCAGGTTAAGAGCTTCTAATGCCTCTTGCTCTTCCAGCACATATTGGATTTTCATGTGCCATATTTCATAGTTGTCGCCATTGAGCTTCTCACCTTTGTTCAGCTCAGCAACTATGCTCTTTGTGGCTGAACCCATTGATTTGAACATATCAGACATATATGCATGAATTATTAATGACTATCATTTATGCATCCATTTTGCACAGACCCATCATATTAATGAACAATTTCAAGTAAGGTTTCGGAATCAAAATGTCACTATGTTTCCAATCATCCTCTAAAAGTCCTAACTTAAAACTATCATTAATATAATTGTCTTATGCAAAATAAATTCTATGAAGCTACAAAAAAACTTCTATGAACTACCCACAATAGTCAACAATAACATAAAGCAAAAAATATTTGACATCCAATAGAATAATAATGCTTTCACATAATACAACTAACATATCAGTTGCCACACCAACAATAACTAGGTAGAAAAACATTACATAAGATGTCCACAAAGCACATTTAACAAAGAGCAGCCAATACATCTAACACCAAGTCAATACACGAACTAGGAAAGATCCTCTTTTATTCAATTTCTTGATCTTTTCCCTTGTAACAATCCAGTAATATTCATCTATAAAATCCATAATAATTTTCCTATATGAAGTGACTCTGTTGACATCTCATATGCGATTCAACACTCCTTGCCATTTTGGTGGAAGGGTGTTCATGAAAAATCGCACCATCTCAGATTGTGGTAAGTGACGACCATTTCATATGACCTTTTGAATTTTCCTGTTGACTTCAAGAACATGATCAATTAAGTCACTACTCTCTCATCGATGATCAGTCAGCTCAGCTATCAACTTAGAAAGCATTTCCTTTTGTTCATCGGTAATTGCGCGAATAGGTGTACGCAACCTAAGGGGAGGCATTGTTCCTGCAACAAATGCAGAACAAATAAGGGATCACATATAATCCACATAGACTTAATTGGAAAAAGAAACACATTCTTTTCCTCATTTATTTTTTTGGTCAACGGTCAACGGTCGTCAATGGTCAGGTCGCCGGGTCGGCGGACTGGTCGGACCGGTCGGGCCGGTCAGACCAGTCGGGCTAGTTGGGCCGGGTCGGACGGACCGATCGGCGCGTGCCTCGCACGCGCCAGCAACCGCGCATGCACATGTGCGCGCATCGGTCACGCGCATGCGTTGCACGGGCCAAAGACGCCAGTTCATTCCGGCTGCATGTGGGGGCACGTCCGGCGGCCGTTGGCGGCGTTCCGCCACTTGTCACGATCATCTCGACGAGACCTTCCATCCTACGCCATCAGAAATAGATTTCGACTTACAAAAACTCGAAAAAATGGATGAACAGTGCTCGGGTGTCGAGATTTTTCCGCCTCAATCGGTGTTGGCCGATTAATTTCGCGAAAAATCAATGAGTAATCATCCATAAACATGAAAGGGGTCGGGAAAAACATGGAAAAGGATCGGGAAACAAGAACTATGGCTTTGATACCAATGTTGGGATTATCGGATTCCCAAAAACCGAATTCGACACTAAATCGAACCCCTAAACTTGTGCGGAAGACGAGCCAAGGAGAAAACATGTATCACCGATCCTAACGCACACCACGGAATCGAGCGTACCTTGTTAGCCACAGATTAAACACCAACGCCAATATGAGGAAGAGAAAACGATCCCATTCAATCCGATGACGTCAATTGGCCTTGAAGGGAAGATGGGTCGCGTTTTTGCTCACTGTTTTTCTTTTGGAGGGAGAGAGGAAGGAGGAACGTACATAAATGCCAAAAGGTGCGTTCATCCCTCTTTATCTCCCCTTATATACGTCCCCTCGAAAAAGAAACGTGTCCCTTCATCATATTCCTTCATCCATGGGCCCTAATATTGTGGGCCGGGCTCTTAAGCCCAATATGGGCGGACAGGCCTTAAGTCCATCATAAAAAAAACCATCACTAATATCTGCAACTTTCCATTTTATACGGCTGAGAAGATCGTCTCTTGTTTCCATCAAGTTGTTGATTCAATCACTAGAGGCTGTGGTATGAGGAAAATGGATAGAAAAAGATCGGTAATTGCGAATACGAGGTACGTGTCACAGATCCATTTATTATGAAGTTATGGATTTTTATCTTTAAGGAGGGGAGACGTAAATACATCTATATAATTCTTCCAAAAGAGAGGGAGGATGAAAAGGCGAAGGAGATATATGAGGCTAGAGGTAATTGGTTTCTTAGTACTCTCCCGAGTAAGGCCGGTTGTGACAACCCGATTTTCCAATTTTAATTTCAATAAATTTAGACGGGCATTTTGTTGGCACGCATATAGTCCATTTCCTTGAGTCGGCCACTCATGTGAAATCTAGTCTATCCGGTGAAGCCGTTATAAAATTCTAATGCATAAGACTCGAGAATTTGATTAATAAGCGACCTTTCGACGGAGATAATCTGCAAGGGTCATTACGGCACAAATAAAAATCGATTAGAGATCGGAAATAGGTTGGCTCGACAGAGGCATGTGATCAGGTGTGGGTGATTCCACCGGATCGCACAATTCTTACCGACCGACACTGGGCCGACTTTTCTAACAATTGGGTACCCTGTGCCCGTATTTGAAACCTTGAGATTTCCCCCAACAACCGAAAGTTGTGGCTTGAAATGATCAACCGCAAGTCGAATGCACAAAAATTTGTAAACGTTGCTCGGTAGATTAGAATGCGCTAGTATTGTGCCAAAGTGAAATTAACCGTGAATTTATGATTGAATTCTGAAATTGGAAGTCATGGTATGTCACAAAGCTTATTAGGAACATTGGATTAAATTGTGGACTTTAATTTGGACTCAATCGGATGAGGATTGATGGAAATTGAAGTGAGGGAATGTGCAAGGACTTGGACCCCGGCGGAAAATGAAATTGGACCCATTGAAATAAGTTGTAGAGGAAATGAGTTAGTGGAAGATGACATGGGATGATGTCATGGTAGTTGGGCCAAGAGGAGGAGATTTGGACAAGTGGAGGGTGGGGATGAGGCCTTGGAAAGGTGGGATGTCACCTCCCCCTTGTCCCCATCATCTTCTTCCTTTTGAATTTGGAGGAGAGAGAAGAGGGAGAGGAAGAGGAGAACCAGCGGATCCACCGAGCTTCGTTCGCCCCCGTCGCCCGCACGTCGTCGCCGTTCGTCGCCACCGGAGTCCGCCGTCGCCGCTCGTCCGTGCGCGGCCGCTCGCTGTCCCATGCGCCGAGCCGCCTTGCCTCCGTCTCCGCCGCGAGTCCCGCACCATGGTCGCCCAAAATTAGCTGCTGTTCACTGCCGTTCCTCCGCCCAAGCCACCGCCAGTTCTTGCTCGAGCTACCGCCGGTCCTTCTCCGCCGTTCCTCCGTCCGTTAGCCGCCGTTCCGTCGCCCTTGAAGCTCGGTTAGCTGCTGGAAAAAAAAAAACAGCAAGATCTAGCCCTTTCCAAGCTCGTTTTGGCCCTCTATTAGTTCTTATTTAGTGTTGATCCGTGTAGGTTTGTCGTCGGCGTCGTCGTGCTCTTCGCCGGAGACTCGTCGGAAAGCGATTCCGGTGAGTTTAACTCACTAAACCCCGATTAGCGGGTTAATCATGTCTTAAGTGCGTTTAGTTTAGGTTGATTGGAATTAGGTTGTTTTATTAGTTCATTTAAATATGGATTAGATTAAGTGGTTTAATTAAAGTAAATCATGTTTAGTTTAAGAGTTAAATATATTTATTTAAAATAAGCCTTGATGTGACTTAAAGGAATTTATTTATGTTTAAATAAATGGTTCGAAATTGTTGGATTATTTAATAATAAATCATAATCCGAAAATCATTAAAATATTATTTATAAAAAAAAAAACTCGAAAAATTATTTTTGGCCCTAATTGCTCAGAATTTCGTGCCGATCGTCGCTGTATACTTAGAATTTGAAATTGATGAACGGTTAATGCAAATTGAGTGTTGATTGAGGAAAATATGGATTTTAATTAGAAAATCTCAAATGTCCGGTTTGATATTGAAATTGAGTTCTTAAAGATTAATGTTGCAATTTGAAATATGTGAATGACGTGTGACGTGCTTTAAATTGATTATGAATGGTGTTATGATAATTGTGAGAAATTGTTTGGAACTATTAAGTGGGAATTGCCCCTATATGGGATGCCCACGCGGTGGATGCGGGTCGTGATCGATTCGGGCCCATGCTCCTTCGAGAACGCCGTCGATGTCTTGTGGACAAGCCGCGCTCCAAGGGGGAGGCGATGCCTGGCCTTATGTCAGTAGATAGCCGAACTGCGAGTAGGCTATGCCCTTGTGTGGCGCCGATGAATGATGAATTGAAATGCTTGCTGTGAATTTGAAATTAAATGAATTGGATTGTGTCCCAATAGTCCACGTGCGTATTATAATTGGTACTTGAGTGTTATGAACTGTACTAATCTGCAGGAAGGCTAGAAGGCGAGGTAAGTCCTCTGTACTACGTGGCCAGACCACTATGGGGCGTATTTTCTTTCTAATAGGGGTTTAGGAGGGGTGAACTTGCTGAGACAAAGTCTCATCCCAGTTTGGGGAAAAATATTACAGGACCATAGATGGCGGGACCCCCAGAGAGGAATGGCATCCCGGTGCAGATTATTGAGCAGGTGCACAATTTCCCTGACCCTGGGAGCCATTGGGTCTATGAGTTGATCAGGACTACTGTTTGGATCCAGGAGACTGAAGACGTTAGAGTACCCCATAGGTATAGGGCTTGGTTTCATTTTGGGGCCAATGGCTTTAGGATTGGTCCGCTTGACAGTTTTGATATCCCACTGGCCGTGATGGATGCTATCCTGGGTGAGGGTGTAGCTGACCTGCCTGATGGTAGGGTGGAGGACCCATCGTCTGTGGACCCGGTGTTGTCTGATGTGGAGGATGTGGGATCGACGAATGAGTCCGACTAGTAGTTATAGGACTGTTCCTCTTTTTGGTGGGCTGATCCATGTTATGTAGGCTGACCCCTTTTTGTTGATGCACATAAACTTTGACCCATTTTTGGTGCATATAGTCTCCGGATCCTGTCCGTGTATGTAAGTCTTGGATTGACATTGATGTATGAAAGTATGATGTTTGATTTTGACTTGATCTTCCTATTGTCCTATCCCGTATGTTTTTATGTTTTTGTAAGGTGCTTCTTAGTACGTTCCACTTGCGCATTAATAATTAATTTGGGGTCGGCGACACTACCTGGGAATGTCGCATTTGCATGACCATGGTGGGATGTTGGCGCGCTCGAGGTTCGGGGCGTGACACCGGTCATCGTGGCCTCAATGATTCTGACACGAAGAGTATACATGAGGCTACAGATAATGGGTTTCCCCAAAATATCCAGGGGGAGATCGAAGGAAGTCGTATTAAGTATACTGTCACCAATGCTAATTACTATGAGAGTATTATATCGTGGCATCTTACTACCAAAATCTGTTATAACCAAGAGGATCCCACATCCAAGAATGACGAAAAGGAATTCAGTAAGATTCTCTGTGATCATATGTTGTGTCTTTTACTTAATCAGCCCAATTTGATGTCTGATGTGGCTGGCATTGCCCAAATTAGATTGGCCAACATATTGTGTACTCTACAGAATAGCTCCCATACTGAGAATGTTAAGAGCTTATGCCAGAAAATTGTTTCGCCTTGATTTCGGCAAGGTAAAATATATCACAATTACTTGCTTAGATTGGGGCAACAGTTGGCCGAAGAATTAAAAGAGGTTGGGGAAGGGAAGTGGAAGGTGATGAGCGGAGTGTGGATTGAGATACTATCATATGCAGCAGGTCATATTAAAGGAGAGGCGCATGCGCAGGTTCTGAGCAAAGGTGGAGAGCTTCTAACCTTTGTTTGGCTGTTGATGATTCATTTTGGTTTGCTTCACAGAGCTGAATGGGCCCCATTTTATTGTTACAGATGGTGACGATTCACTATCATGATGGTGAATCATTAATCTTCTAAATCCCAAGCCTTCACTAGCGAATTTTACCATTCTGTTCGATACTATTAATTCACTCAATTCATGTTTCCTATATGTTTTACGAATAAAATCGGTGTATATTCTTTATCGTATTTTATGAGGGAAGCTACCTTTCGATAGCTATAGAATAATGAATGCACGATTTAGTACGACGTGCAATTTTATACTTGTGATTTCTGTTTGCTTGTAATCCCCGAGCTGATAAAATAACGGATGGCCTATGCAAAAATAGTGAATAGTATACACAATGGATGAAGATTGCATCAAAGATATAAAGGCGAAGGAAATAAGCGGTGTCAGGTCAGAACAAGATAGAAATTTTTTATCATAATAGACACAACAATAAAAATCAATTTCCATCGTTATAGATTTCTTGCAGCTTCACTTTCCTCTCCAATTATCTTGTTTTATCAACAAGTAGATTCATAAAAATTTTATCAGACAGCCAGTCTAATTAATTATTCTTAATTTCATTTAGTGAGTTAAATGATTATACTCTTGTCCTCAAGAAGGTAGCTCAATTCACTGCAGTAAAGCAAAAACTATCGGAAAGGATCGACTTATCACAAAGTTATGCAGTCGAAGTCAAAAAAAGCTAAGTTGTTCAAGATGGAAATATAATGTCTAAATTGAAAAAAAAAATTATTGTTTATTTTTGCAACGTTCCCACTTATACAATAGGAATGCAAAGACAAGCAGAGACAATCAGAAAATAGCTCTACAATCAAGACGAGGGATGCAGGGGAAGTAAAGCAAAAGTGAGAGCAGAAGTTAAACATTCAGGCCCTAAATCACTTGCCGCACTGAAATTCCATGCACTTCCAACATGCACCTTCCCAGATGCAGTACATTGAACAAAATCAGATTACTCCGTAAGCTTCACGAAGTGAAAAAAAATGAGCTTCCCAATTTCAATTTTCCCTAGCGATTCAGATCCAGGAAAAACGAAGAGGCGCGACAAAAACTAACTTCTCAGCTGACGGATCGTCCTCGTTCAAGATTCCCTGTGAGGACGTTCGACTCATCGATGATATCTTTTCTCACTGTCCTCACCATTCTCTCTCTCTCTCTCTCTCTCTCTCTATATATCTCTCTCTCTCTCTGCAGAATATATTTGCTTTGTGCACACTGAGGTGTCAACGGGTCGGGTAAACATGAAGGATTTGGCTTGTTCTGACCTGAATAGATCCTTGACCCGAACATGACCTGAATATACATGTTAGGCGCCCATCTGGTACTTTTGCGCTCAAGATATCTGTCAACCTCCCCAATGATCTACACTCATCAAATTCCATCCTGTCCAAAACCTCTAACCGGTCAAGGCCCTGTAGCACTGGTTGATTTTGATATGCCTCAGGCTCTTCAATTTTTTACAAAATCAACTAATTTTCCTCAGAGTTGCACCTATAAAGAGAGAACTCTTCCAATGAGTCCAACTTGCAGACGACTTGGATTTTGGGTATCCTTTGGCACTCAGAAAACTCTCTTGTGGATTTTTTAAGACGCTCGAGAGAAGAATACTCTCCACCCACGAGCAGCTAACTCACTCAACGATTCTATTTCCTATAGAGAACATAATCTGTCTAAAGACTCACCGCCCTCGACACTTAGTTAAAAGCTTAATCAAATGGGTGATCTCTCCAGCTCACACCACATGACCAGACTTTTCCAACTTGGAGGTCCCTCAAAGTGATCTCTTTCATTCAAGAAGGAGAGAGCTTTAAAGCCGACATATTTTCAAAGCTTTTCAAGCTGGACAAGATTGATCTTGGCGGGTTGACTTTATCAAGGTTTGAATCCATGGAAGTTGAGTGCAGGATTGCAGGTCTAGTACAGACGAAGTTAGTTTCTAGAAGAGAAAGCGAACCTAACTGGGGGCACAGTGATATTCCTAAGGTACAACTTAATTTCTTTCTGTTTAGACAATCTCCCAGTCCACCATGGGTCACGAGTCTGCACTAACTTTAATCCTTATGTATAACCAGTGCCAGCTTGCGGAATCAATTTTAACAAATTTGTCAGATTTGAGAGGTTAGGAACCAGCTGCAATGAACTACATTCGAATTGTAAATGCATCAAACTCATGGAAAGCTCTGGCAACTCTTTGATCACACGCTATACTAAGTTCAAATTTTCAAGGCAAGGAAGCAGATTCATCGTACCTGGCAAATTGACAGTTCCACTGCGCCATAAATTTAGGATTCTCAACAAGACCATGTCCCAAGTTCAGCAGGGATTTCGACCTCTAACAAAGGACGGCTATAGACATAGTTCTTCCAAATATTACGACATTCCAATATTACTAGGAAACTCCCATTGGTTACCAAGTATTGACAATTCCAACATGCGGAATGATTTTAACTTTATGATGGAATGAGAAAGTATCCTAAAGTTGGTGAAAGAAAGACGAGTACTCCAGCTTCACCAGCCCTTCAATAGACTTCAGTAGTTCGGTGACTGGCGTGTGACATGCTGAGAGTTGACAAAACAGTTTAGTCCACTAATAGGATCCGGTAAGCAATGGATCACTATGTTAAATACATAAGACTTTGTTCAAGGATGCTAACTTACCAAATTAGTCGAGGAGTTTCTTCTCCATGAGTTTGGGACACCTGGAGTGCCATAACTTGGCACGGAGGGACATTTAAGTGCCATAACTTTAAAAAGGTACACTTAAATGCCAATATCGGAGTAAAATGGAACACTTAAGTACCAATCCGGCCAAAAACTGGCCAAAATGCAGACGTGGCATTTTCCGGCGACATGCTTAACTGACGTGGCAATTTAGTAAAAAAAAAGCACACGTGGAGGAGGAAAACAACGTTGCCCCATCCTTGTGCCTTTGGCCAAACTAAACGACGTCGTTTAGCTTATTTGGATTTTGAACGTTCATCCATTGGTTCACACCAGATCTGACGTCCTCTCCATCGCCGTTCACAACTCGCCGTTCGCAGGTCGCCGTTCACAGGTCATCACTCGCCGTCGTCGATTTGCTCAGGTTTTTTAGGGCTCCAACTCGTTTATTAGGGCTTGGACTTGAAATTTGGGGGTCGGCTTTCCCAGCTTAGACTTGGATGGTATTGATGTGAGATTTATGGCTCAGATGTGGTGCTAGAATCCTATTAAAGGGTTCGAATTGATAGTTTAGGATTGGCCTCGAAATGTAGAGCTCGGTGTATGGCTCAGCGGGGGAAAAATTAGGGCTCCGTGTAGGGCTTGACTTCGCCCCATCTAATGTGATGTGTGATTTAGGGCTTTGATGTTGAATTATGATGTGCGAAAGTAATTTGTAGTGGTCGGATGTGAAATGTGCGATGGTGATTGGTGATTAGTGATTGTTAGGGTTCGGAGTATTGGACCTTTGACATGTTCGAATCGAATCTCTTGTTGTTGTGGGGATGGGGACTTCTGGTTATTTTTTTAATAAATTGCATTGTTGAAATTGGTGTCATGAGGACCCATGCTTATCTGAGATCCTTCTCCATATTTTAAAGGAATGTGTTGACATAATCAAAGTAGTTGCCGGGTCCCATCTCTATTTGTTCTGAGGCCTCTTTTCAAGCTGCAGTTGTCAGATGACCTATGCATCTTCCCTCTTTCTTCTTTTTTTTAATAAAGAGTGTAGGGACCTCCACTTGCAATTGTCTGTTGTCTTTTGTAAATGTGGTCCTAAAAGTTAATTGATTTTCCTCTTTTGTGCAGAAATGGCTCATGAAAAGGACTATGTTGCTGTCATCGTTGACTACGGTGGGGATTTTGTGATTGGGGAGGATGAGTGGGAGTATGAGGGGGGGAATGAGGGTATCTTTGTAGATATAAGGAAGGCATCTTCTATTGGATTTGTTAGGAATATCTTGTAGAGTACAAAAGTTGTTGTACTGTGTTCCTAGAAAAGGCTTGAGAGATGGTTTGAGAGTTTTGGAAGATGATAATAGTTTTAGGGATGTCCTATATCATTATCTTCATGGCAAAGAGGTGAAAGTATTTGTTGAAAACAGTAGTGATAGTGAGGACGAAGATGATGACAGAGATAGCACCTAAGTAGGAGAAGGAGGAGATGGTATTCAAGCTAGTACTGAGGTTACGGATGAAGCAAGGCATGATGGACAGGACGGGGAGGAGAGGGGTGCAGATGCTGTTCACCAGAGCGATGGTGACATAGGTGATGTCACCATCACTGAATTAGATTGGGAAGTAGCTGAATCCAGTGATGGTGATGATGACGATGACAATGAAGGGTTGGCTACTGAAAATTTATTAATCTTAAGTGACGACGACGATGAGGAGCTTACATAGTCAAGGAAAAAACAAAGGGACTTTTTGTCAGATAGATTTGCAACTTTGCAGGTAGTTGATGAAGTTCCAAACAGAGACGAAGGCCCTGCAGATGATGGTGTTGCTGGCCAGGAGACAAATTATGAAGAAAGCATCGACACCGCTACTTCCCAAGATGAACTTGAAGAAGATCAACGAGCTATGTGTAGAAGGAAAAGTAAGTTTCCTTCCTATGATCTATCAGTTGCCTCTCTTACTTTGTCAGTAGTTATGAAATTCCATGATGCGATACAATTTAGGGAAGTTATACTGAAGAACTCCATTGCTGCACACAAAAATATTGATTTCATTAGAAACACTAAGAAATTTGTAAGAGCTAGGTGTTCGCAGCAAAATTGTCCATGGAAGATTTCCAGCGCGTTTGTTAAGAAGAGTGGGTCTTTCCAGCATTAGAGTCTACCAAAAGGAACACACTTGTTCCATTAATTTTCAAAACAAAAGGGTAACAAGTGCATGGTTGTCCAAGCACTTTTTCGATCTGATCAAGCTGATGCCCGAGATGAAAATTACTAACTTTAGGATGTTAGTGAAGGAGCGTGTAGGCATCAATGTATCTAGGACTCAGTGTAAAAGAGCAAAGCAAAAGGTGATAAAGATACTTATTGGTCAATATACTAAGGAATATGGGCAGGCGTGGGAGTATGCTTGGGAGTGTAGGCTGCAAAACCCTATAAGTAGAGTGTATGTAGAGGTGGTTGAGAGACCGCTTCTTGATCATGGGACCAAGTTTGATAAGTTCTATGTGTGCTTTGATGCATATAGACGGGGATTTTTAGCTGGTTGTAGACGGATTATAGGATTGGACGGCTATTTCTTGAAGGGCTTGTGCAAGGGAGAATTGTTGGTAGCGATTGGAAGAGATGCGAATAACCAAATGTTTCCACTAGCTTGGGCTATTGTAAAGATTGAGAACAAGGACAATTGGTCCTGATTCTTGAAAAGTCTGATGGCTGACTTGGAGATAACAAATGGGAAAGAGTGGGCATTCATGAGCGACCAACAAAAGGTAATGCCTCGCTTTTTGAAAAATTTAGTCAATAGTTTGCTTTGTAATATGAACATGTAATTCACTATAGTATTTCTTACTTTGAATTATTGCAGAGATTGGTTTGGTAGCCAAGTTGTTGCCTCATGCTGAGCATCGAATGTGTGTGCGTCACATATACAGAAATTGGGCAAAAACCTACAAAGGGAATAAGCTGCAGTTGCAATTTTGGCAATTAACAAATAGTGCAAACATGGCTGACTTTAAGATAGCCAAAGAAGGACTGCTTCAGTTGACAAAGGAAGGTTGTGCTACCCTATTTCAACTAAAACTGAAGCATTGGTGTAGGGCATTCTTCAGTGAGGAGTTCAAGTGCGATAACGTCAACAACAACATTTTCGAAGATAATAAATGCCAGATGTAAACCAGTCATCTCAATGCTTGAAGATATACGAGTTGCGGTTATGACTCGGCTACAGAAACAAAGAGATGAGGCTGCAAAGTGGACAAGACAATATGGTCCTAGGATTGCCAAGAAATTGGATGAGAACATGGCTGCAAGTAGGCATTGTCATCTCATTTGGAATGGAGATGATGAATATGAGATAATGAAGGGTGCTGATGAGTATGTTGTCAATCTAGGAAGCAGGAAGTGTTCATGTAGAGCATGGCAAGTAAGTGGAATTCCATGTACACATGCCATATGTGTCATCCCGTTGAAGGGCGACAATACAGATGATTACATCGATGATTGGTACCATAAATCAAAATACCTTACTTCCTATCAATTCATGATGTAGCCAATTAGATATAGCAAGTTTTGGGAGCCCATGGATCATGAAGCGCCTCAACCTTTGCCACTGAAAAAGAAAATTCCAAGGGCAAAACCAAGACGAAGAATGGTGGAGGGAGAGGTCTCGGGTCAGCAAAGAATGAGTAGGTAGGGTGCAAAGATAACGTGCTCTTATTGTCGCTTAGCAGGCCACAATATTAAAGGTTGTCAATCGAGGAAGCAACAACAACCGTTGAGGCAAGGTGAAGGGCCTAGTGAAGAGACAGTTGGAGAAATGCAAACAGCAGAGCCAAGTGAGTCGACTGTTCTTCAGTCGACAGCTAGAGCCCCAATAAGCCATGAAATTTATTTTATGTTTATGTTGCTTTGCCGTTTATCATAAAAATGTACATAATATCCTATTTGGCCTTGTATGTAATGTGTTTGTTAAGTTACAAGAAGAATCCCATTAAGTCATAAAACTGAACAGCCTATTCGAAGAAGGCAAAGTAGAAGATGGCTAGCTGAAGGATTGGCCCAAGCAGCATCACGACCAGCTGAAGGATTGGCTCAAGCAGCATCACGGCCAGTTGAAGGAGTGGCCTAAGCAGCATCACGGCCAGTTCAAAGAGGTCGTTTCTTCTTGAGCGAAAGAAATACCCAATGGTAAATTCAACATTTGTATTCAGTTTTCATTTTTTTTTTACATTATTATTATGTCTCGATGTTATATTTATGGTGTCTTTAGCCTCTTTTTTAGGTTTGAAGAAAGCAAGTTGGAACTCAACCGCAACCGAAGAGCCATCACAAGAGCCACCTCAAGGGCCACCACAGGGGCCACTAGAAGAATCACAATCACTACAAGGGACGCCACAAGTACCACCGCCAGTACCACCATAAGGCCCAATAGAAGGAGGTGTCACTGAAGTTGAAGGCTACATAGAATGACAACTAGAAGAAGGCCATGTGAAGGGGCAGCTACACAAAGGCCATCTAGAAGACGCCTAGCTGAAGAATTGGTCGAAGAAGCCCCGACTGTAGCTGAAGGGCCCAATAAAGCAAGAAAAAGAGCCAACAAATTACAAGTTCTTGAAAGTGACGCCCCTATTCAAATAAGAGGGGCACTTGGAAAGAGGTTAAGACAATATGGCTATGGCCTTTATACGGATAAGCGTCTTTGGAGCAGTTATTCTAAATGTAAGTTTTATTGGATGCATTTAATTTAATTTATGCTATATACTTTTGCTAATAATTTATTATTTTTTTGTAGCCACGGGAGAAGTTCAGAGGTTCTTATCTCAGGCCCAACTCAAGAATTAACGGCTGCACCAACAAAAAAGATAACATCAACTGCGCCAACAAGAAAGAAGAGAAAGAACCTAGTTGTAGCTCCTTTTGAATCAATTCGACTTGGGACATTTATAGCTCCATCTGAGTCAGTGGATACTGAGAAAGTTGAAGAAGAAGTTGCACATCCAGTTAGAAAGAGTGCAAGAATTATGAACCAAGTGAAAGGCCCATCGAAAGGAGCACGAACATGGGGTGTTGTGCAAATTGATTGATGAGATGAGACGTGATAGGATTTGTGGAACTTAGGAGTCAAAATAGTTATGTAAACATTAACGTTATAATAACACTTGCTATGGATGGTTATCTTTTTTTTTTTTCTTTAGTTTGTCATTGATATTATGAGACTTAATTTCAATATCAATTAAATGATCTTGCGCTGCTTGTCAATTTTTGTTGTTTGTCATGGATTCTGCTTTTACTTGCTGCTATTGCTGTTGGTGTTCTGTGATGGTAGCTGGAATGCTGGTGTGGCTGGTGGTGGTGGATGGTGATGTTTGGTGGTAGTGAGTTTGTTGTTAGGGTGCTAATGTGGTAGCTGGGGTGCTGGTGTGGCTAGTGGTGATGCCCGATGATTATGGGTTTGTGGTGGGGGTTATAGGCTTATGCTGCACCTACACCTGGTGCAAGTATGCAGTTTGCAAATCTTACACCATGTGTACTAGTGCAAGCTGAGGCTTGCACTAGTATCTTGTGCAACAACACCACCAGTATGGTGGTGGCTGGAGCACCTAGTGTGTAGTGTGGCTAGTGGTGATGATTGGTGGTGTAGTCGGTGGTAGTGGCTGGCGCAATTTTTAGAGAAAATCCACAAAAAAATTGGCACTTAACTAGTCATATTCTAAAAAACTTGGTACTTAACTATTCAATTTTAATTACAAGTGACACTTAACTGATTACTTTAATAATAACTTGACACTTAAGTGATCATTTTTTCATCGTGACTAACACTTAAATGATTACTAAATACAACTTATGGCACTCAAGTAATTACTCATGTTTGTTTTGTGTATATGTTGATCTGCATCAAAACAGAGAAGATGATGGTAATTTATCTTGTGTATATGTTGGTCTGCATCAAAACAGAGAAGATGATGGTAATTTAACTTATGGCAACTCCATATGACAACACAAACAATAACAAAGCCACAATGATCTTGTGGAACAACACAAACTTCTTCGCATCTTTCAAAAAGAAAAAAGCCTACGTTTAATCCAGAACAACACCATTTTTAACTATGGCAGTTAGAGGAACTTTTTCTCATTTTCAAGTGCTTTATATTTCATCATAAAGTACAATAAACAACAAAACAACACCATAATAAACGCTTGGTAACACTTTTGTTCAATTTTCATCATTGAAACTTCATTCTTGAAAGGTTTAGTTGAAGATGCTTTAGCGTGTATTGAGACTTCATTCTTGAAAAGTTTAACTGAAGACGCTTGAGCTTGCATTGAGTCAACATCGTCCAAGTCGTCCACGAACACAGATGGAGATTGCTGTCTTTTATGAAGTAGATCCAATATCACCTCTGTGGCTCGGTCAGAGAACTTCGCATCGACCCATTTGAAGTATTTACACTTCGACGCTTCTTTATATTGAGCACATCCATAAAATCTTCTCCTAGGATTGATTCGAGTCCATACTGTTCTTCTTGGACTCGGTAATCCACAAAAAAAGAAATGCTGGCCTTCTCCTTTGCTTCGGTGAGAGGAAATTGAGGCGCTGCTGCGAGTCCTGCTCTCCATTTCCAAGATTCGACGAAGGAATTTTGGGAAAATGAAAATTAGGGTTCAAGACTTGGATTCGAGCACTTCAATAGGGATTTTGGTCGATTTAGGGTTTTAGATTTGGGGCATTTGGGGAGATGACATCGTTTTTGGAAGATTTGGGGCTTTTATTATGCAGACGACGTCGTTTCGGTGAGTTAGAGCCAACTCGGCTCTCCAGCGAGCCACGTAGGCAATAAAAAATAATAAAATATTGCCACGTAGGATTTTCGGCAAGGGTCGCCGAAGGTGGCACTTAAGTGTCCCACTTTTCAAAGAAAGTGGCACTTAAGTGTATCTTAAGTGTATATTTTTGCACTTAAGTGTACCTTTTTGAAGTTATGGCACTTAAGTGTCCTCTGGTGCCAAGTTATGGCACTTGGGCTGTTCTTTTGCCCTTCTCTATAAAACATCCATTTAAAGAGAAGCGCTTAAGATTCACCAGCCCTCCATTTTCTTAAGGCAACTCTTTAGACGCCTGCAACTTTCAATACCCAAGTCGGTTGAGCACTTCAGTTTTCTAGTTGAGCAGTCAATTTCCATCAAACTTGAGAGCAACCAAAAAAGTCTGGGGTTTTAGTAATGCTAGAACAGTTTTTCAGCGTCAGAACTTACAATTTGCAAAACAGAACAATGAATTGTAGAAGTGAAGCATGATCTATTAGGGGATCATATAACTGAAGGAAAGAAAAATATATACATACTAGAAGATAATACACAACTGAAAAAAAAAAAAAAAAAAAGTGCTACAGGATTAGACAATTAGGCTTCAAGTAAACACAATAAATACCTTAATTTTGCTCCATACTTCATTCTTTAATGCATACTGGCCACCCTACAATCTGGTTGAGGAAAAGCCCAAGAAATCCATCTTAAGTTTGAAAGTCAATGGCTGAAATCCCAACAAAATTTCCTCTGTCCAATTTAAGGAACCTTAGTTGTCCAAATTTATCCATATTTCCAACAGTAAAATGGAATCTTGGAAAAGTATGCCAGGCTAGATTGAGTGCTTGCACATTTTGTTTCCTCTATGACTGTAAAACTAGTCAATGAGTTGGAGTTCCTCTTCTCTGTTCAACAATCACATTTCACAAAGAAGAAGAAACACCTCAAAAGAAAGATACTTAGTAAAAAAGGAGTAGGTGTTGATCATTGTTGTTTTGCTTTATTTCCAGGATCTGTTAGAGCTTTTTGATGGACAATTTCTCTTGCAAGATTTCTTAGTTGGTCATCCATCCAAGACACCTTGTCATTTTGAACCTTTATTGAGGACATGCTTCTTGATAACCCATTCTTGGAGAAAATGCACAATCCTCCCACATGTGAATTGCCTTATTTTGGTTCTCGTCAATGAAAAAGTAAGCAATATCTAGAAAAACATTTGTCATCAGTCAATACTTAAGGCGTCAAACTGATCTCCAACTTTCCTACGGTATCCTCGTGAGGAACTTTACTGAATTTATCTTGTCTCTTTTCATATCTCCTTCCTTTTCCAACAAAGGAACACACCTCACACTTCAAGAGCCAAAGAAAGTCTTCCAGTCCTGAAGACAACATCTCTTGAAAGGATGTGGCAGTCATCTAAAGGAGTGTCTCTCTTGAAGGCATGCCTACTGGAAAGCCACAGTCCATGATCAAAACTCTTTTCCCCCATTTTGTAATCTAGAGCAACTCACATTAATTCTCTATTGTGCAAAACTTTTTATTCCTAATTATAATAACTCTAGAACATGAACCACAAGGTACACTTGCTGACTAACTTTTGGACTTATTCACTCTTGTCTACCTCATCAAAAACAATGAGGACCTTCTTTTTGTGGAGTGTTTCTCCAATCCTCTACTCTCCATAATCAATACCATTAATGTTGTTCGCCACGGAAGATTTACAATATCCGATGATAACCTTTTTTGCAACTTGATTATTCCTTCAATTTTTGATGACTTTTTTTTTTTGGATATATTCAAGGAAACTATTGCACATTCCAAAATGAGGCAATAGTTGATCGAAAATGACCTTGGCAAGAGTTGTTTTTCCTATACCTCCCACTCCATGAACTACGGCCAGCCAGAAACCACTTGCTTTGATATCTAATAACAATCTCATATCTGCCACTTCATCATCTATTCCGACTAAATGGTTAGTTACAGACTTGTGTATTTTCTTCGGCTTATTCAAAACCACCCCAACGACCAGTTTGATCAGTCCTTCTTGGCTGTCACAATTAATTGCAAACCAGTTTTAGTGGGAAAAGATCATAATACATCCGTTCATGTACTCACTTTATTTACTATTCCTTTTCCAAGTAAAAGACCAAAGATTAAAAAAAGAAAAAAAGAAAAAAAAAAAGTTAAAATAGCAGAAACTAAACAAAACATGAAAACGTCACATGTACTAAACATACTGCAATTTTTTTCTTTTTCTTGACGGGTAAAGCTACTTATCAAGAACATGTTCTATGAATAAGAAAAAAGTGAGGAGCTCACCCGTCATCCTTTATCAGGTTCCATCTCTTTAGTTCATTGACTTCTTGAAGAGCCTTTCGACAAGCCTCAACCTCAACAATACTCAACTTTTGCTCTTGCTCCAATTTCAAAATGACATCACGGTGGAATGAAGTTTTAAATTTGACATCCTCGGGTTCCACATGGTAGAAAATGGGAAGAATCTTTTTCAACCCCTCCAATTTAGAAGTTCATTGCACCATGATTATGAGCTCGCAGAGGCATCAATGGCTAGAAGCTATGTAGATGATGCAGTTCTCTATCGCACGGCGAGGTTTTCTTTCATTTTTTTGCCAGCTTGGAATTCATCGTTGTCTCTAAAAACACAGAACCCAACATCCACCAAGCCACGGTAGGGGCAGTTGGTGAATCCCTAGCAAGAGTCTGATCCTGTGAAGCTCGAAAACACCTAGTACTCGCCTCCAAATACATCGTTGCTACACATTCAAGACTCTAAAAGTTTGCAGAGATCAGCCTCCGAGTGCATCCTATGTCATCACTTCTTATTGTTTGTTTGGCAGCTTGAGTTATATACTGTCTTTCTAATATTTGCCATGTTAGCAACTAATGAAGGCATTACCTTGACGATACGTAATAATTGTAGTCACAGTGGTTTTGTTAAGTAGATTACTTTAGCTAAAGCTACCTTGGAGCATAATAGAGTAGGAGGAGGCAGGAAAGCAAAGATTTGGCTGGCCAACTTTATTGTCTACTATTTCAGTGTATCACAGTGCAGATACCGCACACTAAGGTGGAAGATAACAGCAGAACATGATTCTGTCAAGATGAACCCTGAAGACAAGAAGGTAAATAAGACAATACATCATACCCAATACATTGAAAGAGAAAGGGTCACAAAAGCAGAACACTTGAGTCTTGCATTATATTCTAAAAGGGGGCACATAATACAGATTACTTTAGATAAAACGAATTTTGGAAAGGTAGGCATGAAAGAGAGAACAGAACATTTATAATTCTTTTTCAAATGGCCAAGTTGCTTGGACCACATGTCCAAACTTTGGAAGTAATTATGGGCCTTATAGGAATAAAAAAAAGTCAAGCGACGAGAACTCAATAACCGCTCTCATAATAATTAGAAACTAGGCAAAGTCCCACATCAACCAGGGGCACACATGCATCTCAGTTTGTATTGTCCTAGGAGGTTCTCTCTTCGTAGACCTTTGATAAAATTGGAGCGATATAAAGAAGATTAGTATGCTCATAGAATGACACGCTCAAATCGAGAAATGGTCCAAATTTTTTTTGTATTTTTTTTAGTATATTTCTTTTTTGTTTTCTTGGAGTAATCCGAAATTATATTTTATTACATTTACCTTTTCTTTTCTTTTCTTTTCTTGATCAATCCTAATATACTCTCTAATTCTAATTGTGAAAATTCTAAAATTCATACTATGAATAGTAATATAGATCTCCAAAGTGTTGTATATCTAGGATTGATCTCTTGTTTAATGTATTGAAATGACTTCTATTTCATTATTATTTTACTTATTTTATATTTTGCAATACATATGTCTAGAACTTCAAATTACACAATACTCACAAAACCTTTCAAAATATATGAGTGTTTTGCATTTGATTCTAGAATTATTACGAATTGACAGACAGAGCCCAAAACCCAAAGTGGAGGAGGAGGCATGGAGGCTTCTCTGTCTCTCCCGTTCCGCTCTGTCCGACCGCGCCTCCACCGAGCTCCGGCCACCGCGAGCTTCGTCACCTGCGGGCTGCGCAACAGTACGAGGAGGCCGCTGTGGAGGTCGGACGTGTTGTCCACGGAGGCCATCCAAGCCGTCCAGTCCCTCAAGCTGGCTAAATCCACTCCTCGGTTGAACCACGTCCTCCGCACGACCCTCGCTCGGCTCTTGAAATCCGATCTCTTGAACGCCTTCGCTGAGCTCAAGAGGCAGAACGAGGTCGATTTGGTCCTCAAGGTGTCGCCTTTTTCGAGCCCGTGGTCCTGGGTCTTTGTTTTCTTTGCTTTTCTTGTTCGTTTTTGAATTCTCTTTGTAACTTTGCATGTCCGTTTTCTGCATGGCCATTTTGATTGTAGCGGATGCTCTAACTGGTATGAGCAGGGCAAGTAATCTGGCAATTGAGTGTTGCTCTTAGGTTTGGTGAATTCATTTTTCGTATTGGTTATCGGGGATTCAACTGGTACATGGAGCTAGTGAGTGGCATGGATGATCCGTAGAAAACGGGTTGAGTGTTGATTGAGAGATTGGCTTACTTTGCAACAATGATTCTTATAGGCTTTTTCTGGCCTTCTTGATTTTATCCATGTTTAGGATTTTCTGAGTTCGGCTTTGGGTACTCTGTTTAATCTTCAACATTAGGCATTCACAAAGAAAGGAGAATTTAACTGTGCAGGTTAGTTTTATATTAATCCATAGTAGTAGTAATAATAATAATAATAATAATAATAATAATAATAATAATAATAACGACGATGATGACGATAACGACGATGACATTGGGCAGAAATGCAGGTTTTGCATGTTTCATCGAGGGAAATAACGTTGGGCATATTCAAACTACTGTCCTCATTATTGAGAAGAAAGAGAAACAAAGTAATACCCTCGCTGTATACATACAGGTGGTGTGAATTCTGGATGCACTATTTCAATATCTCCATTTTACTGTTCTCATTCCATCTAAAAAGATTCCAGCTATAGGTGACGTGTGCAAGGAGGAATGGTACAGACGGATCTTGCATTGCGTAGCGACATGATCCAACTATTGGGAAAGAACAAAATGGTTGCTCTCGCTGAAGTTGTTTTGTCAGGACTTATGAAAGAAGGGGTTGAACCTGACTTAAGGGCTTATGCCGAGAGGATTGGAACATATCTAATGTCGCAACCTAAATTTTGAGTGCACCACCTATAATTAAGCTAATGGATTGCTAAGAATAAATTTAGCTCGGGCTCTCCCAAGCCCATACCAATTTGCGACTTAGGTTCAAGTTCTTAATATGAAATTGATTTTTTAATTAGGAGTCGCCACTAATCTATTTTTGGTGGGTCTATTAGAAATCTAAGTAAAGTAACGGGAGATTTACTTTACTCCTACAAATCAGAGTTTGTGGGTTCGGGAACTTGGTTACGCTATATTTCTCTAATGCCCTTTTGGTACATTTTCTTTTATTTTGAAATAATATTTGGCAAGCAGCTTGAATTGATTTTAATTTATTTCCTAACATGTGAGGTGATTATGCGGGTGCGCAAACCATCAATTTAATACTCAGAAAAAGCAGTGAATGAATGGCTGGACTTACTTCATAGCAACGAAAGCATCTACAATGTTAAATCAGAATTCATATCAACAGTCCTAGATATGATTTTTAAATAACACGCCATTTTTTTTTTTCACTTATTTAATGAGAATCATGCTTTATGCGATCCATGCTATTAATTTAACATGAAATGATATGACATAGTAGTATAACCTAAACTATATGACAGGCACATGATTTTTATTTTCTTAATAAGCATGCAATTTATCCTAATATGCAATGGCGTATAAAGAATGCCCTAATTGTAATTTTTCTTTTTCTTTTATGAAATTCGAAATTAAAAATTGACCAATAATTAAATGTGCAATCTAAATTAACCAAATGACCTAATTCTAATGATGAGCAATTTCTAATTAAATGAACCTAGCAATAATCACTAAATGACGTGCATTTCATGAACTTAATTCTACATGACATGCGCATGATTGATTTTTTTGTATTTTTTTTATAAAAATTCGTAATTAAAATTGCTAAAATATAAAGAATTTAACTAAAGTGAGATATTATCTATTTTGAGTTAGGATTAGACTAATCTAAGTCCTATCTTGACTTAGAGAATTATCTCATCAAGCAATTTATTTCAAAAGATATTATCTAACCAAGATACTATATAAACATGCATTTTAAAAAAAACTAACTATTTTATCATGCAATTTTGTTTAGAAAAATCAATTCTAATCTACATGATATGCAAATGCAATTTTTTGTATTTTTGAAATAAATAAAGCAATTAAAAAACAAAATCCTCCATGGTTGTTTCGCTAATAAAATCAATAAATTGATCTTAAGCCTTAAAGACCAAGATATCAATTTTATTCCCGCGTGATTAATTATTCTATCTAAAGCCTTATAGATAAAATAAAAAAAATCATTGTGTGGTTGCGAATTAGGTGATACGTTGGGGATTTTCAAACATGCATTAATGACTAATTCAAACAAAGAGACAAAATATTAAAAATAACATAATGAAATAATTCTACCTAATAAAATATAAGAAACCTACCTAATTTGAATTTTTTCCAAATTTGCCTTAACGAGCGGTACTTTGTAGACCACGATGGAGATTCGGCTCACGTCCGGGGTGACACGGGCGTTGGCTCGGACAATTGGCTGTTCACGAGCTTGACAGGGCACCGGCGTTTGGAGCTCCGGCGAAGGGCGGTGGCTGATGATGTCGTGAGCAGCGACGGGTCTCGGACCGGCACGGTGGTGCGGGCTACAGTGGACGCCGGGGCGGAGGTGCATGCGCGGGTTGAGACGATGGCTTCGTAGGCTGCTGGTTTCGCAGGGATTGAGTGGCGATGGAGAGCAGTGGCGGGCTCGAGCGGTTGCTGCCACGACGAGCAGCGGAATGCAGTGGTGCTGGCTTGGAGGTGCTGCTGGCGAGCTACTGGTACGGTGGCGAGCAGGCTGAGGTGCAGCTGTGGAGTTGCAGACGTCGCTGGTGGCAGGCAAAGGCCGGCACGGGGACCAGCGGCCGTGGGCGGAGCAGGAGCAGCGTCAGGTGGTCGTGGGTCGGTGCGGGCTACCGGCGAAGCGGGACGTGACGGTGGCTGGTGGCATGGCGACCGGCTCGTCAGCGCTCGGGCGGAGGGGCAGGTTGCAGCAGTAGCCAGCGGACTTCGGGGGGTGCGGCGGCCGGCTCGGGTGCTGCTACGGAGGTGCTGTTTGTAGAAGCAGCGTTGGCGGGCGGTGATGGTGGAGCACTTGGGGCTCGCTAGAAGGAGATGCTGGCGTCGGTCAGAGGAACAGCAACGGGGACGGTGGCACGCGAGGGCAGAGGCAGAGGAGCGACGGCGGGCTCGGAGCTCGCCGGAAGGAGGAAGGCGGCGGGTGGGCGGCTACAGCGCCGGCCCACCAGCAGCAGCGAGGAACTCCCGAAGAAGATGAGCAGTAGGGGTCTTTTCCTTTTTTTTTTTTTCTACTTTTTGGTCACTTCTTTTCTCTGTCTCCCTCTCACGTCTCACTCTCTGTGGTCTCTCTGTATCTCAGCTTTTTTCTCTTTTTTTAATCTCCTCCCCCTAACTTCATATTTTCTTCTTTCTCTCTGACGAGAGTCTCTCCTTTTCTAATCCCCTCCTTCTCTCAACTCGTGTGTCTCCCTAAGGGCTCTCTTTTTTTTTTTTTTTTTTGGCTCTCACAAACCTCTCCAGTGAATTTTTTCGTTCTGCCCCCCTCTTCACTCGTCTCTATATAGGCCTTTTGAATATATATATTTTTTACTCGTCTGGCCCTCTCTCCGACCACACTCCTTGGTTTCTTTCTCACGAGACTCGATCCCTCTTAATCTCTTCTTTTTTCAACTCGTGTGGCCTCCTCTACGTTTACACTCCCAAGCCTTATTTATAGGCTCAAACTTCACTGCCTTACGTTGCTGACTTCAGTGTGAATTGAGATTTCTTCACGTCCAAGTACAAGCAAGTGGAACTTTGCTTCCTGTTCCTTGAAAGCTCCAGTAGCTACTATAATATTATAAAATGTGTGCCCCTTCTTTTGACTTTCTTCTCCAGCCGATTTGCTCTCTAGGAAGGAGAGAATTCCTTGCAACAACTTGCAATAAAATATTATAAAATTGTGAGCCCTTTCTCTTGCATACCTTCTCACGTCTTCCCCATTTTGTGCATGCATGTGCATGCATTAATGAGGGAGGGAAAAAAGTGGACGCTCATGGATTCTCCCTTCTTCTTTCTTCATGCTTGCGGCTTCTTATGCAGCTACTTGTCCCTCCCTTCTATAAGCGTTCCACCGCCTTTGTGTGAAAGAGAATTGCTGCAACTTTTGACTTTTCTTGCTTGTTACTTACTTCAGCAAATTTCTCGTTGCTTCACCGAATAGCCCACGCTTGAAAGAGCATATTATATAATATATTATGCTCATTTTGCTTGTTTGAGGCTCTCTCTATAATCCTCACGTCCGCCGAATTTTGTGCATGCATTAATGAGGGTGAGACAATGAATGTGCGAGGACCTCTTCTTTCCTCTTTTTTTTTTTTTTTTTACTCTCTTATGCGTGTTCAGATCAACAAAGAGAGACCATCCTTTTGTGTATGTTATCGACCGCAAGCCCCTGCTTCTTGTTGCCTTTTAGTACCGGTGCAACTGCGACTACATGAAATGCAATTTTACTATTCTTTTTTTTAGGGGTTAAAGATTAATTCCTAAAATTTTTTATGCAATTAATTACTAAATGATTAGTCAAAATTTAGGTGTCAACATCTAAGGGTGGAAATGATTGAAAAGGGAATGCAGACTTATGAGAAGATGAAGGCAGCTGGTTGTACCTCAAACGAATTTACCCTGATGATTCTCATAAGAAATCTAGAGAAGGCCGGATAAAAAGATCTGGTGGAGTTTGTGAAGAGAGATTGTGTTGAATAGTTGGATTCTCCTGAGAAGTTCCTAGAAGAAGTCGAAAGAAATACATAGGATTTCACTCTTCCATGCTCATTCTAGCATTATGTTCTCTATATGCCTTTCTTTCTGCATGGGTTCCTCTCTGATCCTTCCTGTCTTCAGCAGCTCTGGGATTATCTTTTGATGTAAGTACTCATGTCTCTTGGATGTTGTCTGGAGAAAAATTTCCTTTAACGCCTGTCATCATTGCTCAAAAATGAATGTTTGATGCGACATGAACTAGAGCTTTATACTCTTGGCTTGCTTAAGTAGGAGTTTTGGACATAATACCCCTAACCGCAGTACTTTCTGGTCAGTGGTCCAATTTGTTTTTCGCTTTCTTTGAGAGATGTTTTGCTTCCATGCATGTTCTACATTTATACTAAGAATGCATTCCTTCTTTTCGTCAATGGTTGCTTATAACAAATTATTGGTATGTATGACGTAATTTTGTTGTTTGAGTCCAATGTTCCATTCACTAATGAAAACTTCCGGTGGCTGAGATAAGTACTATTGCAACGACTCTAGCTTTTACTATCCTTTCGCTCTCTTGATGCTTGAACTTTAATTTTGACATATCTTCATTTGAAACTTGGCCTCTTGAAGATTAGGTTCTTAACTTCTGTTCTTCTTTTACAGCCAAAGAGGAGATCGTTTGATCTTGTTTGAGGACTTACAGCCTGAATTACAAGGTTCACTTGTTGAAAAACTTTTGGACTTGCTTGCTCTTGTCAACATCATCGAAGACCTTTATGCAGAGTGTTTCTTTAATCCTGTACTCTCCATAATCAACGTCATCAATGCTGTTCGTTGAGAAGAATTTACAATATCCGATGATGACCTTTTTTGTAACGTGACTATTTCTTCATCTCTTGATAACTTTTTCTTGGATGTCTTTAAGGAATTACTGCACATTCCAAAGTGAGGTAATAGTTGATTCAAGGCGATTTTAGCAAGAGTTGTCTTGCCTACACTCCCATTCCTTCATTTAAAATTTTATTGGATGTCTTCAAGGAAACTACTGCACATTTGAAAGCGAGATGATAGTTGATTGAAGACAACCTTGGCAATTATGACCAGCCGCACACCACTTGTTTCGATTGGTCAGATCTGCTACTCCATTATTCATTCCGAACAAATGTTCAGTCACTTATGTATTATCTTCAGCTTATTCAATACCACCCCAATAACCAGTTTGATTAACCCTCCTTGGCTGTCACAGTTAATTGCAAATCGATTTAAGTAGGAAAAAGATCATAATACATCCGTTCATATTTGAATACAAAATGCGAAAACCACGAGAATAGACATGTAAACATGAGGTCCCGATGTAGTAGTAGGTTAAAATATCCACTGCATCAGTAGTTTTACAAACTTGGCTCGTGTTTGACTAGATGGCCCGATAGCTAAAGGTCTTTTAATTAACCTGTTAATGCAGAAAAAAGTATTGCCTTCATTCGAAGACTTTGAGTAATTTGAGTCGAGGGTTGATATCATTCCCAAGAGTCGAGACACCGGATAGTGATCAGTGCATGAATAAGTTATATTGGCATGTAGAGGGAAAGTAGAAGCAACAGATGAAGATAAGAGGTACAAATGAAACTGGACGTTGTTATGAAAAAAACATGCTTTGACTTGCTAATTTACTCCCAAAGCTCTAAGCTGGTAAAAAATAGGCTCTAGTTCCTGTTTGTTGAAATAAAATAAAATTGATTATCATATGACAATTTCTGGATGAGAAACCAGCAAGCATTGAAGGAGCCATAAAAACTTTATGGTAGGCTACATGGATTTGAAGAATGGAAGTTATTGAAGACTTATGTTACTTTATTGTATGTTTTGATTGTGAGGCTGTTTTGTTTAAGTCATTAAATTTGTGGGTTATTATGTAATCATCGGCATTTGTAAACTTTAATTCCTCTATAAAGGGATGAAGTCATGAGTTGTAAATCAAGCCACAAGCCATAGTCCACGAAGATACAAATAAGAGAAAGCATTCTCAATAAACATTTCTCCCTCAAATTTCTAGTGTTCTTATTCCAAGTTTCAAAAGTTTATTGACATTCTTTTGGTTCCAACATTTGGAATCAAAGCTAAAAATGGCATCCACTAGTTCTGTTCAAATGCAACTTCTAAAGTTGAACGGAAAGAATTTGAATAATTGGTATGTCCAGATGAAGGTTCTTTTCAAATCGCAAGATTTGTGGAATCTTGTAGAGAATGGCTATATTGAAGTGGCTAATGCTGAAGCATTCGATGCTTTAAGAAGAGAAGAGAAAGATATTTTGGTGAAATCCAGGAAGAAAGATAAAAAAAAAAAGCATTGTTTGTGATCTTTCAATCCGCAGAGGAAATTATATTTGAATAAATATCAAGGGCAGAGACCGCTAAAGGAGTGTGGGATATTTTGCAACAATCCTAAAAAGGTGATGATCGCGTCAAACGGATGTGGCTTCAAACACTTCGAGGTGATTTTGAGTCTTTATACATGCATGACTCTGAATCAATCTCAATGTACTTTGATCGCGTGCAAACCATTGTTAACCAACTGAGGGTTAATGGTGAATAACTCCAAGATGTTCGAATCGTAGAAAAGATCTTGAGGTCTTTGACTGAAAGATTTGACTACGTAGTTGCAGTGATTGAAGAAGCGCAAGATGTGTCAACCATGACGTTGGAGCAGTTGATGGGTTCATTATGCTCACATGAGCAAAGAATGAATCAAAAGTCCATCAGTTCAAATTCCTAGCAAGCATTGCAAAGTCGAGTTGCTCAATCAAGTCAAGGAGGCTATCAAGCTGGCCGAGGTTGTGAAGGTGATCGAGGACACAGACGTGGAAATTTCAATTCCATCGAAAAATATAAAACACATGACAAATCAAAGGTCAAGTGTTTTAGGTGTAACAAATTCGGACATTACAAATCTGAATGTCAAGCAAATGTGGCATATGAGCAGGCAGAACAGGCGCATACCATTAATGCTGAGAAAAACGTGGTGCTAGCATGCAAGACGAATGACTCAAGCATAATGGACACCAACCTTTGGTACCTTGATACTGGGCGCAGTAATCATATGACTGGCTGAAAATAGTTATTCTCACACTTGGATGAGACGGTTCACAGTGAAAGTTAATTTTAGGAACAAATCCAAACTTCTTGTAATGGGCAAAGGTGATGTTAATATCAACTCAAAAGATGGTACTAATGTTACTGTTGTAGATGTTTATTTTGTGCCAAGACTTTTTTAGAACTTATTAAGTGTTGGGCAACTTTCCGAAAGAGGCCACAAAGTCCATATTGAAAATGGAGTTTGCACTATTATGGGTGTAAACAATAAATTGATCATGACAGTGTAGATGACGAAGAACCGGATGTTCCCTCTTACTCTTCAAACAAAGAATCTTTTGAACTTTCAAGCGGTGATGAAAGATAGCAACTGGTTGTGGCATCTTCAATTTGGTCATTTAAATTTTCGTGGACAAAAATTACTGGTCCAGAAAAAGATGGTGATCGGCATGCCTTTGATTGATATTCCAGATTGCCCATGCGAATGATGTCTCATTGTAAAACGACATTAAGAATCATTTCCAATTGAAAAAGCCAGAAGAGCAAAACAACCTTTGGAGTTGATACATACAGACGTATGTGACCCTATTGAAGTGGAATCATTCACACAAAAAAGGTATACATTAATTTTTGTGGATGATTTTACTAGAAAAACATGGGTATATTTTCTTAGAGAAAAATCTTAAGCTTTTTTGAAGTTTAAAGAATTTAAAGTCTATGTTGAAAAGTATAGTGGCTTTATTTTAAAGACATTGAGATCGGATAGAGGGGAGAATTCACTTGAATGAATTTGATAAATACTGTAAAATTTATGTAGTGAAACGTCAATTGATTGCCAGCTATACTCCCTAACAAAATGGTATAGCGGAAAGAAAGAATAGGACAATATTTGAAATGGCAAGAAGTATGCTAAAGGTTAAAAATTTGCCCAAGAAGTTTTGGGCAGAAGCCGTTGCGTGTACTATATTTATGCTAAATAGGTGTCCAACAAGGAGTGTTCTTGGAAGAACACCAAAAGAGGCTTGGAGCGGCAACAAACCAGATGTTTCATTTCTACGAGTATTTGGGTGTGTAGCATATCCCCATATACCAGACAAACAAAGAAAAAAATTGGATGACAAAAGCCAAAAGTCCATCTTCCTCGGCTACCATGACATGACTAAGGGTTATAAGCTATATAATCCAGTCACTGTGATGTCCAGTTTCTTGAAGATGAAGCTTAGGACTGGAACCAGAAGATTGACTAGAAAAGCATCACCATTGAAGATGAATCATTGGCAAGAGAGACAAAAAAATCTTCAACTGAAGATCCATTATTTTTGCCTAGTAGTTCAATTTCTTCACCAAGAGCAGTTTCAGAACCACCGATACGTCATTCACAGCGATTGTGGGAGACACCATCTGTGACATCCCGATTTTCCAATTATGTTTTTAATTGAATAAGTCGGGCATTTCATCTTTGCGTCTATAGCTCTCATCTCTGAGTTGGCCACTCACGAGATAACTAATCTATCAGGTGAAGCCGTTAAGGAATCTAAACGCAATAGACTTGAGAATTCGACTAAGAACCAACTGCTCGACCGTGCTAATCTGAAAGGGTCATTGCAGTACAAACCGATTAGAGACCGGAGATAGGTCGATTCAATAGAACCATGTGATTAAGTGTGGGTGATTCCACCTAATTGCACAAATCTTGTCGATCAGCACTAGACCGATTTCTCTGTCGTTTTGGTACTCTGTGTTCGTATTTGAAACCTTGAGATTTCTATGACAATCGAGAGTCGCCAATGTGTCGAAAATGCACTTTGTGGCTTGAAAATAATTAACCACATGTCAATTGCACGGAAAATTCCTAAAAGCTATCTGGTAGATTAGGACGCGCTAAAGTCGCGCCAGATTGAAATTAACCGTGAAATTGAACCCGATTAAAGAAATTGAAGGTTCTGGCATGTCACAATTCATTTCAAGAACATCGACTCATCCTCAGAAGATTTTTCTACAAACCGAGATTTTTGGCAGAAAAGCAAAGTAAGGCCGCTTTTGTTTGAGATTGTCGGATGGCCGTTTTTAATTGAATCTTTGGTATGCAAGTTGGATCATTTGATGGGGGAAAAGTCATAAGAAAGTTGAGGACACATGAGTTAATTTAATTGAGCTTCAATTAGATGGAATTGATTGAGAATTGATTGAATTAAGTGTACAAAATTTCATGCCACGGCGGAAAATGAAATTGCAACCATTGGAATAAGGTTGTGGGAGATTGGAGATAGTGGAGTGTGACATCATCAAGTGAGCTCATGGTGGGCCATGTTTGTGAGACAAAAGAGAGAGAAAAGTGGTCCCCCCCCGCCTTCTCTATCCTCCCTCTCTCTTTCCGTCGCCTCTCTCCTCCCTCTCCCTACCATGCGACCGGTTCTTCCTTTCTCTCCATCTTCTTCTTCTTAGAAACCTAGCAGCCGAAGAAGACCGGCCAGTAGCTCCTTCACCGTTGCAACCAGCAGCCAGAATAGCAGCCAGCAATGCCGCTCGACTCCGCGCACCACCACGACGCCGTCGCCTCGCTGTTGCTGCTCACATCTTGGCCTCCTTCTCGCCCAGCTCGTCGTTCCAGCGAGCTGTCCAGCTCGTCCCAGCCATTGTGGACCACTACCGGAGCTCCTACCGCCGCCGCCTAGGTCCGGTTCAGCCTCCTCCGTCCATCTAGGCCCTTGCACACCTCAACCGGTGCTGGATCCGCCCTCAACTAGTAGCGAGCAAAGAGGAGAAAAATGGGTATCGCAGTGGAGTTTTGGCCCATTTTGGCCAGCTTCCCGACCTCAAAAGCTAGGCCCGCCTTGGAGACTATCGACCCTCGTGTCCTCCCCATCGTTTTGAGTCGTTCGGCTCGTTAATTGGGTGAGTTGAACCCCTAATCCTTACTTAGTGAGTTAATGATGCTTAAGGGGTGCTTAGATTAGTCTAAGTATGTTTAGGTTGTTAGATTAGATTATTTAAATGTTAATTAGATTAGTTGTATGATTAGTTTAGTGGATGTTTAATTAGGGCTAATTGTATGTTTGAATTAGTGTAATATAGTTTAAGTCCTAATTAATTATTTTTAATTATTTAATTATTTCGAATTTATAAATATTATTTTATTAATATATATTATTATAATATATTATATTAATTATTTAATTTTCGGAATTAAATTTAATTATTTAATAATTTCGAAAATTTTGCCAAGATGGTCGGTTGTTAGAATTTCACATCGATTGCGGCGGTGCGGTCAGTTTGTGCTAATTGTTTGTTTAATTTTCGGAATTGAGTGGAATTGGAGAAGTTCGATATTTAACTTGAAAATACCCGGTGTCGGCTTTTGGCACCATAATTAGTTTGTAGGATCAATTTGAATTGTTGGATGTTATTGGATTGTATATCCATTTCTATGGCTTATTATTGAATGATCGGCTTTGGTGAGCATTGGTTTATATATATATATATGTATCAGCTTGGGTGAGAAAATATTATATACATATATATACTACAGCTACAGCTTTTGTAAGCTATTATATTATCTATCAGCTACAGCTTTTGAGAGCTATTATATCAGCTACAACTTTAATGAGCTATCTATCTATTACAGCTTTGGTGAACTATCTATCTATACAGCTTGAGCGAGCTCCCGTCTATATATTACAGTTTTGGAGAGCATGTGTCGTATTAACGACTGGTTTGATAGACGGTATTCAATATTAGATAGCAATGGAAAGATAGATAATATGATTGAATTGAATCGTTGGAACATATTTAATTGGTTGAATTATGAAATGTACTGACTTGCAGGAAGAGACTGAGGCGAGGTAAGTCCTCTGTCTAATTTGTGTGGCTAGAGCGCCCTGAGGTGTATTTTCTTTCTAATCGAGTCTTAGGGGGTAGAATTCACCGAGACATTGTCTCACCCCGTTGTGGGCTCAACATTTTCAGGTCTTTAGATGGCGGTCGTGGAGGACTCGAAGCCATGGACATTTGTGGAGGTGGAGACTGAAGAATCGGCAAACGTGTCTGACTAGTTGGTCCTAGGACAGTTTCCTTTTTGTTGAGCCGGTCTATTTTGTAGACAATCCAGTGTTGTATATAAACCTATGTGTTTATAAGAAGGCTTGATTGGTTGTGATTGATTGCATGCTTTTTATATCCCAAGTTAAATGATGTGAGGGGATTTGTTTCACTTCCGCATGTGTAATTAAATGAATAGGTCAGCCACGAGTCCTGAGAACTCACATTTTCTATCGACCGCAGAGGGATGCTCGAGCCCTCGGAGGATCGGGGCGTGACACCAACAAGATTCAAGGATTATGTAATCACAAGAGATGATGATAGTGATAATGAAGGAATCACTGATGAAACTATGATAAATTTTTGTTTATTTGCAGAATGTGACCCTATATCCTATGATGATGCTGCAATAGATGAGAAGTGGATCCAAGCAACGGATGAAGAAATCCACTCCATTGAAAAGAATGACACATGGGAGCTAACTTCTCTATCACCCGATAAGAAGCCCATTGGTGTTAAGTGGGTGTACAAGATGAAGTACAAGCCAGACAGTGAGGTGGACCGATATAAAGCTAGGCTAGTCGTAAAAGGCTACAAGCAAAACCCAGGTATTGATTATTTTGAAGTATTTGCACCTATGGCTCAAATGGATACCATTCGGATGATTTTAGCACTTGATGTGACATCCCAAATTTCTGATTCTGTTTTCAATTAAATGAGACGGACTTTTCATCGACGCGCTTATAGTTCAATTCTCCGAGCTGATCACTCACGAGATAACTAGTCTATCAGGTGAAGCCGTTAAGGAATTTAAATGCAACAGGCTTGAGAATCTGACTATGAACCGACTGCTCGACCGTATAAATCTGCAAGGACATTACGACATTGTCAGAATCGAACAAAGATCAGTAATAGGTCGATTCGACTGCGATATGTAATTAGAGTGTGGGTGATTCCACCTGGTTTCAATATCCTCGTTGACCGGCACTGAACTGATTATTCTGTCGTTTTGGGTACCCTGTGTCCGTATTTGAAACCTTGAGATTTTCACGACAATCGGGAGTCACTAATGTGTCGAAGATTTATGTCGTGGCTTGAAAATAGTCAACCACGGTCAATTGCACTGAAAATTTCCTAAAAGCTACCCGGTAGATTAGGACGCGCTCAAATCGCGCCAGATTGAAATTAACCGTGATTTTAAACCCGAATTTAGAAATTGAAGGTTCTGGCATGTCACAATTCATTTTAGGAACGTCGACTCATCCCTAGAAGATTTTTCTGCAAATCGAGATTTTTGGCGGAAAAGCAAAGTAAGGCCGTTTTTGTTCGGGATTGTCAGAGGGCTGTTTTGAATCGAATGTTCGGGATGCAAGTTGGATCATTTGGCGGGGAAATGTCATGAGAAGGCTGAGGACACATGGACCAATTTATTTGAACTTCAATTGAGCTTCAATTGATTGGAATTAAGAGATAATTGAATGGATTGAATGGGGGAATGTCCAAAATTCGTAGCTCCCATGGCACACCACATTTTGCACCTATTGCCAAGCTTGTAGAGGAAGATTGGAGGAGAGAGAGTGGCTGAGGTCATGTGGTGTCATGGTGGGGGCAAAGCCAATGAGAAGATGGCAAGTGTTGAGCTCTAGAGAGCCCAAGGAGACCCCCCACTCTTCAGCAGCTTCTTCTCCCTTAATCCAAGGCTTTCTCCATTGTTGTTGAAGGAGAGAAACTCAGCAAAAACCAGAGGAACCGAGCAGCATCAGTCCTCCACCGTCGCATGCCCATCGGACCCCATTTCCTCCTCTGTTTTCCCCTCGTTCCAGTTTCTGCTCCAGCTGACCTTTCGTCAAAGATTTGAGTTAAAAGTTATCTTCCCGTAAGAATTAGCCAGCGCTCTACCCACCATCGTGACGAGCACACCCAACCCGTACCGGAGCACCTCGCCGCTTGCCGGAACGATTCTCCGGTCGTCCCGAAATCCGGTGAGAATATTCCGCTCGCCGGACCGCCTGGTTCTGCCCTGCTCCGCCTGTTTCGCGTTTTCTTGCTGTTTCGCCCCTTTCCGACCCTTTCTTTGCCCATCCCAACCTCCAGCAAGATCCCCTTGACCCCCGGGAGCCGCTGGTTGCCAACCACCCGCTCGTCGGAGCTCTGATCAGCCCGTTTTCGCCGTTGAAGTTGCTGGTTTCTTCTCTGCAGTTCAGTCCAGATCAGAAGCAGAAGACAGCAAGAAGTTCCAGACTTCGTGGCCCGTTTTCAAGCCCTTCCCAGCCTCTGTTGGTGTCGCCGCTTTGGGGTTTATCGACCGCCTTAGTAAGGTCGTCGGGTCGCTGTGAACTCACCGGCGCGCAAAACCGAGTGAGTTTATCCTCTAAACCTTGCTTAGTAAGTTAATCATGCTTAAGGGGTGTTTAGATTAGTCTAATTAGGTTTAGGTGGTTAGATTAGATTATTTTAATGTAAATTAGATTAATTGTATGATTAGTTTAATGGATATTTAATTAGGGCTAATTGTATGTTTAAATTAGTGTAATCTAATTTAAGCCTAATTAATTATTTTTAATTAAATAATTATTTCGAATTTTTAAATATTATTTTATTATTTTATATTATTATAATATAATATTTAATTATTCAATTTTCGGAATTAAATTTAATTATTTAATAATTTCGAAAATTTTGATGGATGATCGTTAGAATTTTCGTGACCGATCGCAAAGAGTGTGGTCGTTTGTATCAATTGTGTGCGTAATTGCGAAATTGAGTGAAAATGATGATTATGGTTAATTATTCCAAAGTGAGGAATTAAATGAAATTGGAGAAGTTTTGGTATTTAACTTGAAAATACCCGGTGTTGGCTTTTGGCACCGTAATTGGTTTGTAGGATCAGTTTGAATCGTTGGATGTTATCGGATTGTATACCCAGTTCTATGGTTTAAATATATTTACTGCTTTGGCGAGCAATTGGTTTATATATGTCAGCTTGTGTGAGCATCATTGTCAGCTTGTGTGAGCATTATATGTCAGCTTGTGAGAGCAATGATTGTTTATCAGCTTGTGAGAGCAACGATCCATATATCAGCTTGTGCGAGTTATCATTTATGTATATATCAGCTTGTGCGAGCTATCATCTATGTATATATCAGCTTGTGCGAGCTGCCATCTATATCAGCTTGTGAGAGCATTGCATCCATGTCAGCTTGTGTGAGCCGTGATTTATTAATGGATGGATAGATGGTATGAATTGATAGATGATATGAATTGATAGATGGTATGAATTTATCAACGTATGAATTGCACTAACGTGCAGGAAGGACTGAGGCAAGGTAAGTCCTCTATTCTCTTTGTGTGGCTAGAGCACCCTGGGGCTTATTTTCTTCCTAATCGAGTTCTAGGGGATAGGACTCACTGAGACATTGTCTCATCCCGGTTGTGGGATAATATTTCAGAGTCCCTAGATGGCGGATCCTCCGGAGCTTTTGGTAGACCGGTGAGGGTCACCGAGAGGATTTTTGACTATGCCGATCCGGAAGTCATTGGGTCTATGAGCTTGTGGTGACTACTGTCTGGGTCGATGAGGACCTTCTTGGTAGGGTCCTCATCGATTTAGAGCGTGGTATCGCTATAGACCCGATGGATTCCTGGATGGCCCTCTCAGGTGTTTTGATATTCCCCCTGGTATTATAGATGCCGCTCCAAGTGAGAGTCTTTGTTGATCCTCCGGATGGGTTGGTGGAAGACCCGATGCCCCGGTCTCGTGGAGCCTAAGGAGGCGTTGAATGGATCGACTAGCTGGTCTTAGGACAGCTTTGTTTTTTAGGACTGATCTTCTATAGATCTTTTGTTAATAGCCTAGTCCTGTAAATCGACTGGTTTGATATGTATAAAAAGTATGTGGTTGATTTTGAAAATGTGATCATGCTTTTCTATCGCAATTGAATTTTGTCTGGGGATTATTTACTTGCTTCCGCATGTGCATTAAAAAGAATGGGTCGGCGACGTGTCCTGGGAAGTCGCATTTCTATCGACCGCAGTGGGATGTGCACGTGCTCGAGGTTCGGGGCATGACACTTGCAGCTCAAAATCGTTGGAAGATCCACCAAATGGATGTGAAATCAACGTTTCTTAATGGTGCTCTTGAAGAGGAAGTCTACGTGGAGCAACCACGGAGTTATGGGAAGAAAGGGCATGAAAATCAAGTTTATAAACTAAAGAAAGCATTGTATGGGCTAAAACAGGCACCTCAAACATGGTACACAAGAATTGACATGTACCTATTAGAGCATGGTTTTCGAAAATGCCCATATGAGCCTACACTGTATGTCAAATCAAACACTAACGGTGACATAATAGATGTGTGCCTTTATGTTGATGATTTGATATTTATAGGGAGTTGTGAAGAGATGTTTGCTGAATTCATGGAGGCTATGACTAGTCATTTCAAGATGACAAATTTAGGATTAATGTCCTATTTTCGAGGCCTTGAAGTGAAGCAAACAAATGATGGCATATTTATTTCACAGCAGGAATATACTAATGATATTCTAAAGCGATTCAAGATGGAATCGCTCAAACCAATATGGACTCCCGTAGTAGAACGGTTGCAGTTGATAAAGAAGGAACTGATGAAGTAGTGAACCCCACTTACTTCAAAAGCATTGTTGGCAGTTTAAGATATTTGGCTTCTACAAGGCCAAATATTACTTATGGTGTGGGAATTATTAGTCCATTTATGGAGAAACCATACCAATCACATTTGCAAGCAGTAAAAAGAATTATACGGTATGTCAGTGGAACTCGTGATCATGGGATTTTATATTCTCATACTGACAATTTCAGTTTGGTGGGATACACAGACAGTGATGGGCAGGTGATACCGAGACTCGGAAGAGTACTTCTAGATATATATTTTTTTCTCGAATTAGGAGTAATTTCTTGGTCCTTGAAAAAACAACAAATTGTTGCACTCTCTACCGCTGAGGCAGAATACATAGCATTAGCTTCGGTGGCATGTCAAGCAATATGGCTTCATAGAATGCTATGTGAATTGATGCATAAACAGGCAGGTCCTACGAAATAATGTGTGATAACAAATTGGTTATGGCTTTAGCCAAGAATCCTGTTTTTCATGGCAGAAGCAAACACATTGATATCAAGTATCACTATATTCGCGAGCAAGTCAAAGATGGCGAAATTGAGCTTAACTTCTGCAAATCGGAAGATCAAATTGCAGATATTTTGACTAAACCATTGAAGGCAGATTTGTTTGAAAAATTGAAGATGATGCTTGGAGTTGTTGGATTCCAAAATCAATTTTAAGGAGGCTGTTGAAATAAAATAAAATTGATTATCGGATGACGATTGCTGGATGAGAAACCCGCAAGCATTGAAGGAGCCATAAAAACTTTATGGTAGGCTACATGGATTTGAAGAATGGAAGTTATTGAAGACTTCTGTTACTTTATTGTGCATTTTGATTGTGAGGTTGTTTTGTTTTAGTCATTAAATTTGTGGGTTGTTATGTAATCATCGGCATTTGTAAACTTTAATTCCTATATAAAGGGATGAAGTCGTGAGTTGTAAATCAAGTCACAAGCCATAGTCCACGAAGATACAAATAAGAGAAAGCATTCTCAATAAACATTTCTCCCTCAAATTTCTAGTGTTCTTATTCCAAGTTTCAAAAGTTTATTGTCATTCTTTTGGTGAGTTCCAACACTGTTGGAAGCAAATGACATGACATAAAGTAGATAGACATCTTGCTCGTTGAAGACATGACATTAATGAGAAAAACCATGACACTGCATCAATGGAGTTATTTATAGAGTTAAAAAGAGAATCTTTCCATAACATAGATGTCCATAACAGTTATAAGGTTTAAAAAAAGAAAAGATGAAATTTCAAAGATTCTTCTATATGAGGCTAAAAGTTTGATGTTAATTGTGGCTTACCAAAGAATTGTAAGAGAGACATGACAAGCATGACTAGAAAAATTGCAAGTCAAATTAAGCAGAACTTACGCTTTGGCTCCTTTTATTGATCCTTTAGAAGCTCTTCCAGGATCATCCTCAGATATCTTGCATAGCTTCCCATGCATGATATATTCATACTTGTCAGCAATGGACTTCCTATTACCCTGACAATGGTTATCACTGGTCAGAGACTCAAATCTAGTATAAGAGTATGAAATGCCAAAAAAAAAAAAAAAGTACAAAAAACTAGGGGGAAAAAAGAGAGAGAATTCTGAGTTGAGAGGATTTTATCTCTATAGTTCAAAATGCTAAAAATTAGTCCTCCAGAAAAGACCCAAAGTTTAAAGGAGTAAATTGCTGGCTTTCTAGCAAATGAGATTTAACTACTAACAATGCTAGATTGGAGAATCCAAAGACAGCAAGAGATATGCATCTCTATAGTTCAAAATGCTAACCACTAGTTACGGCAAAACCAACTTGATGGGTTCAGAAAAGAGAAAATTTTCCTCTTTGTTATCTACAGCAATTTTGGAGCATCCAGACCTCCGAGCGGATTGCTGATTCTACTCAAAACAGCTCAGGCTTTCAATTGAGAGAGCATAGAGAACAGGTGACGAATGATATAGACAAGTGTCACGGGCCGAGAATTTCCTTGGCCTCGGAACGACCCGCGGGCGCCTAGCGAGCGGAATTCGCTAGGCCAACCATTTCTTTAGCTGTTCCGTGAACGATATGGTGAGTGATTCTTCGCACGAGATCCTACCACACCCAGCTTCGCTTGGGCGTCTAGTCCATCGAGTAAGACAGCAGTTCTCTTTTAGGCACAACAACTGGTTTCGGCCTGCCATGGCCTCGTCAGGAGAGCGGCATTAGCTCCCGACCAGTTTGTGCACGGGAGGCCTACCCCGTCTTCAGAGCTTCTAAGTGATATAGTCCTTCTATCCCAGAAATCCTAGCACCAACCGTCCTGACGCCACTCCCACAGACCAGTTGTGTTCTACCCTTCTGCGTCACACTCTTCACCAAATAACCCCAAGCCCCACTTACAAGTGGATTCACAGACCGTGACATTCTCCCCCACTCAATTCGCAACGCCCTCATTGCGATTTGTTCTGTCGCTTCCTTGCGTAAATTAACCATTGATGTGCCACTTGTCACAGGCCGAGAGTTTCCTTGGCCTCGGAACAACCCGTGGGCACCTAGCGAGCGGAATTCGCCAGGCCAGCCCTTTCTTTAGCTGTTCTGCGAACGATACAGTGAATGATTCTTTGCACGAGATCCTACCACGCCCAGCTTCGCTTGGGCGTCTAGTCCATCAAGTAAGGCAGCAATTCTCTTTAGGCACGACAACTGGTTTCGACCTGCCATGGCCTCGTTAGGAGAGCGGCATCAGCTCCCAACCAGTTTGTGCACGAGAGGCCTACCCCGTCTTCAGAGCTCCTAAGTGATATAGTTCTTCTATCCCATAACTCCTAGCACCAACCGTCCTGACGCCACTCCCACAGACCAGTTGTGTTCTACCCTTCTACTTCACACTCTTCACCAGATAACCCCAAGCCCCACTCACAAGTGTCACGAGTATGGGAGGATTCACGGACCGTGACACAAGCATCAAGTTATGGAGAGACAAAAGAACAACAATCTACTGTCATTAAAATAGGCGAGAGATTGTGAACAATGTTGGAAGATATGATTGAGATCTAGAAGATTTGTAGATTTGTGCCGATTGTAATTGATAGGGATTGTGATTATTTTAGGATTAGAAAGATTAGGAAATATTTACTTTTTTTTTATTGATTCTTCTCTTGTATTATATACACTCTTGTACACAGATTATATAGAGTAATAAGATTGATACATTTTCCTCTCCAAATTTTTCATACGCTTTCCCTTTCACCCGGATTTGTGACATGGTATCGGAGCAATTCTAATCTTGGCATAGCTTCCGTGTTCCTTTCCGAATTGCCTCTGTCTTATTTCTGTCTTGTTGTTGCAACATCCATTTTGCAAAACAAAACAGCATCTAGTAGGAATTCATTCTTGAGCTTTTGACATGACTTCCGCTTCCGCTTTGCCAAGAAACTCCAACCCGCTGAACAGAGTTGTTGTAGGAATCAATTTTGAAAGGAGAAGGAATTTTTTCATCATGACCAAACCACAAAACTTGCCCTCAACCTCTAACGACCAACTTGTGGGAGAAGCGACGCCACAAACCTCGCTAAACTTAGATTCATCTGTGATAGTTATTATGTCCGAACAACAGCATAGTCAGACCCAATGTCATGACCCGAACCTTGAGCGCATGCCCATCCCTCAATGGTCGATGAAAAATTTGCAACATCCCAGGAATTGTTGCCGACCCATTCATTTTATTGCGCAAGCGGAAACGTAATACTAACCTCCAGACAACACAGAGATGGGATAGCAAACATAGGATTATATTTTCATAAAACATACATATTTTTAGAGTAGTGTTTATGTACATCAAAGTCTAACATAATAGGGGTCTATATAAAAAAGAAGAGCTTCTAGGCTATCTATGCTCCGAGTCCCTCCCTATGACTTTGCTAGAATTTTCGATAGTCCTAGGTGAGCTGTCACCCATTATCCAGATCAGACAGAAGACCCGTCAACATTTGGAAAAGGCTACAGAAAAACTCATACCCCACCTCTTGCAACCTTTTGCATTTCGCTTGATAGTCTTCCATCTAGGGACTTGAAAAATTTAGCCCACAATAGGGTGAAATAACGTCTCAGCGAGTCCATCCCCTAAATCTCGATTAGGAGAAAAGCACACCCACATGCATCCTAACCATATTTCCCATAATTCTAGTAACACCATCACTTTCCTGCATGTCAGTATCAATCAAAACGTACATAACTGTATCGAGATCACATATCATAAGAACATTTCAATATGTATATATATATGCGTGGGCATACATATCATCACAATCATACAAGCCCCAAATTACCAAACTAAATTGTTATGATACGTCTCATACCGCACCACACAATTTCGTCTCCTAATTAGGTCCCTCAATTTCCATCGTTCATAAGCCTCAACGGACTTCGACCCACTAGTCACGGCCAACTCAACATTTAGCGGTCTTTCGACCTGACCGGGCCTCGTCTCGCATCATCAAGCACGGCAACGTCTACATTTAGACGGCATTCCAATTGAGAGCATCGACCCAGCATCCACTGCGGCCGGCATCCATTGACTTGGGGCATTCCCGAAAGAGCATCGACCGGTCCCAAAGGCTCATGATGGGATTCTCATGTCATTTATGCATTCATCCAATTTCATAATTAATCAATCAATTGCATAATTCAATCACATCATTAAATATGTCATTTCTAATAAGCAAACATTAAAAACAGTCACAAACTACTACTGGCCCTAACTGACAGAAACTATTCTCTTACACGTCTCTGGTTTTAACTCCGGAAACCTAATCAACTGAATTCAGAAAATTCTCAAATTTGAATATGTTATAAAGAACCCATAAACAAACATTTTTTATGCAGACATTGAAGCCCAAATTCTTCTATATTTGGCCTAGTAAATCACTCAATCAAGCATCAAAGCTAGGTTCGTTCCCAGAAAGTCAGTTTTCCGAAATCAGTTTGGTTTGAGGTCTTAAACATGTCCGTTTAAGCTGAAATTTGAGTATGTTAAACTAAAAGAGGTGAAAAACAACTTTTGTCAAATCATTGTATGAACTTAAACAAGCTCCTAAGCAATGGCATGAGAAATTTGACCAAGTAATGATTCAAAATGAGTATAGAATTAATGAGTGTGACAAATGTGTGTACACTAAATCCACAACAGTTGGATATGTACTTATTTGTCTATATGTCGATGACTTATTAATTTTTGGAGATAACATTGAGGTCATCAGAATCACCAAGAACATTTTCAAGAAGAAATTTGAGATGAAAGATTTAGGTGTAGCGGATGTTATACTCGACATCAAAATTCTAATGAATTATGATGGCTTAGGTTTAACACAATCTCATTACATTGAAATGGTAATTGAGAGATTTAAATGATTCGGCATTAAAGATGCAAACAATCATTTTTCTCCACACCTAACTTTAAGAAAGAACACTGGAAATAATGTCAGACAGTTGGAATACTCTCAAGTAATCGGTAGCATCATGTATATCATGAATTGCACTAGACCTGATATTGCATACTCAGTAAGCAACCTAAGTAGATATACTAGTAACCCTGGTCACAAGCACTGGAATGCTCTGATGAGAGTATTAAGATATTTGAAAATGAAAAAAGACTATGTTCTACAATATGGCAAATATCCAACTATTTTGAAAGGTTATTGTGATGCCAACTGGATTTCAAATTCTGATGAATCGAAATCGGTTAGCGGATATGTGTTCACGCTAGGAGGTGATGTAGTGTCATGGAAGTCCTCTAAACAAACTCTAATAACGTGCTCTACAATGGAATCAGAGTTTTTTGCTCTGGATAAAGCTGCTAAAGAAGCAGAATGGCTTTGACATTTTTAAGAAGATGTCCCAGTGTGGCCAAAGCCTATGCCTGCAATTTGCATACATTGTGACAATCAAGCGGCAATTGCAAGAGCGCATAATGTGATTTATAATGGTAAGTTTAGACACATTCCTCGTAGACACAATACCATAAGGCAGTTGCTCTCAAATGGAATCATTTCTTTAGACTTTGTAAAGTTAAAGGAAAATATTGCAGATCCGCTAACAAAAGGTTTGTCAAGAGAGCAGATAAACTGCGCATTAAGGGGAATGGGTTTAAGAGCCTTAACCCACTAAAGAGATTGCAATGTGGAAACCTAACCTATGCAATTGGAGATCCCATGGTCTAGGTTCAATAGGATAACGCAAATTCTGGAAACTCTAGTGTAAGCACTATCTCCCATTCCTATGATGCAACAGTGCTTTCCTACAGCGTTTTTAAGGGTACACTATACATTTAATGATTCCTATAACTTGGAATGTAACATCCAAGTAAGATATGGTAGGATATCTTTAATAGGAATGCACCTATATGTGTGGAGCTGGCCGACTTTATGAAAATCTTTAAAGGCAAGATTTTCTAAAGCACGCATGAATCTCGAGAGGTTCAGGGCCAAAAGAATGAACACAACCGAGAACCAATCTTGAATTGGAAATACTCTGTGTGAGGTTTATTGTCTAGGCTTACACAAACAACTGGCAATTCAAGGCTTAGTCCGATAGGCTTTCACTAAATAAGGTTCAAAGCAAAAGCTACCTATCTTGATGCGGTGTATTTCAACAGGCATGCCCAGATACCTTCGAGTCAAAAATCTTTTGTTAATCCATTAATGTGGGGAATTGTTATAATTATGGTTAATTGATGAACGGAAGCCAATAAATTAAGATATGTCTTTTCTATTCACGTATTTATTGAATTCATGAATTTCCTAAACTTTTTTGTTCATGTATCTATTGAATTCATGAATTTCCTGAACTTTTCTGTTCACGTATCTATTGAATTCATGAATTTTTTAAATTCATGTATCTTTTAGTTCATGTATTTATTGAGTTCACGAATCTCTTGAATCCATGTGTCTCTGGATTCATGAATCTCTTGGATTCACGTATCTCTTTATTCATGAATTCCGTGGATACATGCGTCTATTTAATTCGTGTATCTCTTCTGTACATGAACTAAAAAAGCCCTATTAATAGATAAGAGCATAGAGCTTCATAAGAGTTTTTGTTTTTCTAACTCGATTCCAAAAAAGCTTTGATAGACTTTTCTACTCTTCTGATTTTTCTGGGTGTGCTGGTTCAATTGAACAATTTGACTAAGCCATGTTTACATAGTGCTAATCCAAATAGGTTCGAGGTGTTGTATCTTGGGAGGCATAGTTCGTGAATCTGTGGAGCACCATTGACAGGAACTAATCGCCTTAAAGAAATTCGGATATCCGTACCTCACCTCCATTACATTGATATTGTAATTACAACAAACATTTTGTTTTCTCTGAATTAATTTCCAACAGACTTATGAGAAGATGAAGGCAGCTGGTCGTACCCCAAATGAATTCTGGATGCACTACTTCAATATTTCCTTTTTATTGTTCTAATTCTATCTAAAAGGATTCCAGCTATAGGTCTTCGAGTATGCGTGCAGGGAGGAATGGTGCGAAACTCTTGCATTGTGTTGCGACACAATCCAACTGTTGGGAAAGAACAAAATGGTTGCTCTCGCTGAAGTTGTTTTCTCCAGACTTCTGGAATAAGGGATTGAACCTGACACAAGGGCTTATGACGAGATGATTGGAGCATATCTACGAGCGGACATGATTGAAAAGGCAATGTAGACCTATGAGAAGATGAAAGCGGCTGGCCGTACCCCTAATGAATTTACCCTGATGATTCTCATAAGAATTCTAGAGAAGGCCACAGTGCCCCTTTCGGGGCACCCCCTTTATTTCCTGTGCTGTGCGCCCGAATGTTTCACCGGGGAAGCCTACTTGGATCCAAGGTGGCTTCTCTACCACCCCCCCTCCCGAGGGGGGGTTGTGGTGGGTAAGCTTGCGCATGATACCCTCCGTTAACCCAGGAGGGATGTGGTTGAGCGAAGGAGCCTTTTAAGGACCTGCTCAGGTCCATCATAAGAATTCTAGAGAAGGCCAGAGAAAGAGATCTGGTAGAGTTTGTGAAGAGAGATTGCGCTGAATATTTAGATTCTCCTAAAAAGTTCCCAGAAGATGTCAACAGAAAATTTGTAGGAATTCGCTCTTCCATAATCTTTCTAGCATTTTGTTCTCTAGATGCCTATCTTTCTGTATGGGCTTCTCTCTGATCCTTCCTGTTCTAAGCAGCTTTGGGATTATCTTTTGATACAAATGCTCATGTCTCTTGGTTGATATTTGGAGATGAGTTCTTTTTAAGGGCAGTCATCATTGCTCAAAAAACGAATGTTTGACGCAACATTAATTTAATCTTTATATTCTTGGCTTGTCCAAGTAGGAGTTTTGCACATGCTACCCTAACCACAGTATTTTCTGGTCAGTGGTTCAATTTGTTCTTCGCTTTCTTTCGAGAGTTGTTTTGCTTCCATGCATGTTCTGCATTTATAATAAGAATGCATTCCTTCTTTGCATTAATAATCGCTTGTAAAAATTCTTGGGATTTACAACGTAATTCTGTTGTTTGAGTCCAGTGTTCCACTCACTAACAAAAATTTCTTGAGGCTGGGAGAAGTATTATTGTAAGGGCTCTAGCTTTCGCTATCCTTTAGCTTTCTAGATGCTTGAACTTTACTTTTGACATATCTTCTGTGAATTTATGAAATCAAGAATACAGAGGATGAAGATGAAGAATGATGACAGAGGATCTGTGAAGAAGTATTCGATTCTTATTTCATTGTATCTTCATTCATTGAACAAAAAGAGATCAAAGAAAAATACAGCAGAAACCTTCTGAATCATCTTGTTTATTCTTAGCACTCAACCGATCACATTCACACTCTATATACGGATAGAAAACCAGAAGACTAACTACTAAAAACGAACTAACTAACTCCAACTAACAAACTTTACAGCTGAATATAACAGAATAGCAATCCTGAGACTTGGCAATCCGTGCCTTTGACATTTGCATGATCTCCACCGTTGATAAAACTCGTTATCCATGAGTTATCCATGTCCTCAGCTCATTTACTTCTCGATTGCCTTCTGGTGATCCATATCTATCATAGTCGAGGACCTCCTGTGGCTGACTTCTTGATTCTCTAACATTCCCCCTCAAATTGGGAAGAGTAAAAGATTCCATTCCCAATTTGGTTCTGAGAGTAAGATGAGACAAGCGGGATAGTGACTTAGTAAATATATCAGCTAATTGAAGATGAGTAGAGATATACTGAACACGAATAGATCCAGAAGAGACTTTCTCACGGACGAAGTGAAAGTCAACTTCAATGTGCTTGGTTCGAGCATGTAATATTGGATTGGTGTGAGAGAAATTGCTGATCTCGTTGTCATAATATATAGTGGTAGGTGATCAAGGAAATCCCTATATCTCGTAGCACAAACGTGATCCGAGTGAGTTCGGCGGTGGTCGAAGCAAGTGCACGATACTCGTCGGTTGATGATGCGGAAACGAAGAGGTTGTTTCTTGGTAGACCAAGATAGTAGATTGGATCCAAGAAACGTGCAAAACCCTGTTGTTGAACGTCGTGTTGTTGGACAACCAGCCCAATCCGCATCAGAGAAACAATAGAGATGTACTGAACTTTGAGAATGGAGATAGATTCCAAGATGTATAGTACCTTTGACATATCGAAGTACTCTTTTTAATTGATGAAAATCTCCTACAGTAGGCTGTTGCATTTTTTGACAGAGGAGATTAGTAGCAAATGCCAGGTCTGGTCGAGTAATGGTTAAGTATTGAAGAGCACCTACCAAGCTTCTGTACTCCATAGGATCTGTAAGTAGATTTGCAGTGTCAGCCATGGAAATTGATCGAAGAGGCAGGGGCGTTGAGATTGGTTTACAATCGGCCATATAAGCTCGTTTCAACAAGTCGTAGCATATTTTGTTTGACACGAAAGAGATTCTCAGGAAGTTCGTTTGGCCTCAATGCCCAAAAAATAGTGAATATACCCAAGGTCCTTCATATGAAACGAAGACTAAGTTTACGAATAAGGGTAGTTAAGAGATGTGGTGAACGCAAGTCAAGATGATATCATCAACATATAGGAGCAATAGGACTGTATGTGAGTTTGTATGAAGAATAAATAATGATGGATCTGCTGTGCTGCAGAAGAAACCATTTTCGAGTAAAAATTTGCTGAATTTATCAAACCAAGCTCTTGGTGCTTGTCGAAGACCATATAGAGACTTGTGAAGCAAACAGACATGGCTTGGCTGTTGAGGATTGATAAAGCCAGGTGGCTGTTCCATGTATACAGTCTCATTCAAATCTCCATGAAGAAAAGCATTCTTAACATCGAGCTGGTGTATTGGCCAGTGCCTTATCATAGCTAGAGATAACACTATTCGAATTGTTGTGTGTTTCACAACTGGACTGAAAGTCTCAATGAAGTCAAGTCCTTCTTCTTGGTGAAAGCCTTTGGCGACTAGACGAGCTTTGAGTCTGTCAAGGCCTCCATTTGGTGTGAGTTTGGTCTTATATACCCACCTGCAGCCTATTACATTCATCTGGTCAGTTCTAGGGATCAATGTCCATGTTTGATTTTCAACAAGAGCATCCATTTCTTCTTTCATAGCCCTGTACCAGGCTTCATTGGCTAAGGCTGACTTGATAGATCGTGGTTCCATAGGAACTGGATAGTCAGCTGAATAAGCATACTTTGGATTTGGTTTTCGAATCCCAGACTTTAGTCGAGTCTGCATATGATGATTATTACCAGTACCTTGAGAGGAAGACAGAATGGAATTGGAATTGGAGTGCCCTTCATTAGAACAACTTTCAGCTAGTAGATCATTGTGTGAAGATAAAGAGCTGGTAGTATATTGTCCCTGAGAGGTAGATTGATCTTGAGGCATAGCATCTATTGATGCCATGACAGATTGTTCTTCTGTCATTGTCTCATTCTGCATATTCCTCGAGGAAATGGTCTGAGATTGTTGTCCTGTGACATGGATGATAATTATAGCAATCATGGAGATCGGGATGGATGGGTTTGTGGCCGATCGATGAAAGGATCCATGGCCGGTGACTTGGTTTTTGATGGTTCGAGGAAATGTATTCCTTCAATCCATTGTTTGTATAAGTTTGTATAATGTCCATATTCATTGACCAGCTTCTTTGTAAAAGGATAAGAATGCTCATCAAAGACAACATGCCTACTGATGTATACACGATTATTAGTTGGGACCAAACATCGATACCCTTTGTGCTGATTGCTATAACCCAAGAAGATACAGGGGAGAGATCGAGGATCAAGTTTATGACTTGTATATGGTCTTAGGCAAGGATAGCATGCATAGCCAAATACTCTTAAATGATCATACCTTGGCTGTCTATTATGAAGTTTGTTATAAGGTGTGTCCATCTGCAGCTTTGTTGTGGGAAGAATGTTTATGATGTAATTAGCTGTCACAAATGCATCCACCCAAAATTTTAGTGGCACTTTTGAGTGATAGAGCATAGCTAATCCCAGTTCAACAATGTGTCGATGCTTCCTTTCGGAGACCCCATTCTGTTCTGGTGTGTGAGGACATGATATGAGCTGTCTTATTCCATGGTGTCTCAGAAATTTTTGGAATCTATTGCTTACGAACTCTCCTCCTCCGTCACTCTGGAAGATTTTAATCTGATGATTATACTGTCGTTCAACTAACTTATGGAATTGAACAAATATGTCATAAAACTCAGACTTCAACTTCATGGGATATAGCCGCAATATCGAGAGAAATTGTCAACAAAAATCACATAATATCTAAACTTTTGAAAGGAACAATTGGTGATGGTCCCCATATGTCACAATGAATTCTTTCTAATGGAAAACTTGATGTAGAATCAGAAAAAAGGAACGATAGAGCTGTACTTTTAGCTATTTGACAATGCTGCAAACAACCCGAGATGATGAAACAAATTGTATAAGCTTCGTTTTTGCGATGCTTAACTACTTGAGCATTTGTATGAGCCAAACGCTGGTGCCATATGTCTTCATCGACTATCTTTTGCTGCTGAGTAAAGAAGGCTTCGTGGGTCTCGTGGATTAGCTTGATAAAGCCCTCTAATTTTCCTTCCGAGCTTCACCATTGTGTTGGTATTGTTGTCCTTTACATAAACACCGTTTTGTCAAAGATAAAGGAACAAGGGAAGTCATCTCTGTGAGTTTAGATACTTGAAAGGAGATTCTTCTTTATCTCTCGGGACAATTAGAACATCGTTAAGAGGTAATGTATTGTTCTTTGTTTTGAGCCAGTGTTGCCAATGTGAGTTACGGATGTAAACATGATCCATTGCCTATCATAACAAGATCATGTCCTTGATATTTAGAAAGGGTATGGAGCATACCAGGATTGGCACTGATGTGAGCTGTAGCTCCAGAGTCAGGATACCACTCACTTCCTGTTGAGTCTTCAATATGCATTGATGTCAATGCTGCTGGAATATCCTCTGCTTGATAGGAATTGTCAAACCGATACCAGCAGCGAAGAGCATCATGTCCAGACTTTTTACATATTTGACATTCTAGTCGAATGCTACTTGTTTCTTTTTCATCCTGCAAGTTCTTACTCGAGTTTGCAGATGGATAAGTCTTGACATTTTGATACCTTTGTGAGTAAGTGGTATAGGGTCTAAACCCTTGGTTTGTTGTAGAGATAACATTTCTCTGTCTAGGGTGTTGATTTCCTTGCCCCGAATCGGAGATATCCGTTACCGTAATTCCGATATCTTTCAAAACCACGACCCCTATTGTTACCGCCCGCCACGACCATAGCTTCGACCACCTCTCGTAACCTCTTCTTTGAGATATAAATCCAGAGGCTTGAGAAAAGTAGTCTTCATTTGTGATATCTTTAGACTGTACACTGAAACCGTCTTTGTCCAAAATATGCCAAATTCGGGTTGAATCGACTCGGAAAGGTTCTTGAGTCTTGATTCAAACCTTTCTAATTGAGCAATAACCTCATCATACGGCCGAGGCTTCAAACAATATATGGTAGTCCGAAAGTTTTCATACTCGGGGACCTAAACCTTCCAACACACCAAACATTTTGGTTATATCATCCTGGAGTTTGCCTATTGCATTCAACCGATCACATATGGATTTATATTCCCCGAGATAATCAGCAAGGGTTTGTTCATGCTTTTGACATGTTTGCAAGCTTTCCCCTTAATTCGAACTCTCTAGCAATTGACTTTCGTGTAAACCTTTTTCGAAGGGTTTGCCATACTTCGGATGATGTTTCTAATCCAATTATCAGGCTCAGAATATTTTCAGTAACGGCTCCAGAGACCCATGATGAAATCAATTGATCTGTTCTAGTCCAGTCAGTGTAATCTGGATTAATAAGATCAGTTTCACAACCTTCATCCTCTGTTTGCAGCATTCGAGAGGGTGAAGGAATATCTCCATTAACAAAACCAAACAGATCTTGGCTTTTCAAAAACCTTTGGATTTGAGCTTGCCACAATAGGAAGTTGTCCTCAAAGCAAGTTTGATTGTGACGAAGTTTGTGATATTCACATGTATCGGAAAAGGATATTTTGGAGTTCTAATTGCCATTATTATGATCCTTTGACTTGAAGAAGATGATAACAAGAATGCTATGAGCCCCGAGCCCTTACGAGTTTACCTTGATCCAGAGAGCTTCATTGTTCGTTCACCTCTTCTGACTTGATGTACGAACTGATTACTGGACGGATTTCATTCTGATGCACGTCGATCTTCCTGCTCTGATACCATGTGAATTTATGAAATCAAGAATACAGAGGATGAAGATGAAGAATGATGACAGAGGATCTGTGAAGAAGTATTCGATTCTTATTTCATTGTATCTTCATTCATTGAACAAAAAGAGATCAAAGAAAAATACAGCAGAAACCTTCGAATCATCTTGTTTATTCTTAGCACTCAGCCGATCACATTCACACTCTATATACGGATAGAAAACCAGAAGACTAACTACTAAAAACGAACTAACTAACTCCAACTAACAAACTTTACAGCTGAATATAACAGAATAGCAATCCTGAGACTTGGCAATCCGTGCCTTTGACATTTGCATGATCTCCACCGTTGATAAAACTCGTTATCCATGAGTTATCCATGTCCTCAGCTCATTTACTTCTCGATTGCCTTCTGGTGATCCATATCTATCATAGTCGAGGACCTCCTGTGGCTGACTTCTTGATATAGCAGAATATGGTCTTGATCTTGATTCTCTAACATCTTCATGGGAAACTTGGCCTCTTGAAGATGAGGTTTCTCAACTGCTCTTTTGTTCTTTTACAGCCGAATAGGAGATCGGTTGATTTAGGACTCAAAGCTATGCAAGCATGGGCAGCGACAAGTCTTGCTCCAGCAATGAAAACAGGCGCCACTATTGAACGACCTCTATCAAAATCGTTGCCCATGGTTCACATCAGGATCTTGAATATTTTCTTTTGTTGTGATATAGATACGCATTCAAATTATTTAAATTGTGAAAGTGCAATGATTACTAGATTAACTCCGTCCTATCTTAACCAAACGCTTAACTATTCAATCAATTCATTGGGTGCTATGTGATTTTGTTAATTCCCAATTTGAATGTTTACCAGGTATATTGCAAATTTATTGAGTTCTTCGACTAGGTTGATTTTTCTTGGATCAATGTACAATCATTAGATATGTTGAAGAGAGTAACTTGGACGATATTATTAATTTGAGCCACCTTATTCGTTAAGCTTTTGACATGCTAAAGGGTGAGGAGAGACAACTAGCGCGATTTCCTCCTTTGAATGTAACCCTCATTTTAAGGTGGTTTAAGAGGATCTTATTTTCCTAATGGAGGATAACTACTCATCCTGTCTAAGTGCGCACACATGACTTATTAAATAGTACCTCATTGAATAATAGTATCTATGTCTTTTTAGATGTGGAATCTCTAAACACTTAAATAAACTAATCATGGATATTGAAGTTTCCTAGATTGAAACTCAGTAGTTACAGGTGATGTGCAAATCAAATTGAGATATGATCGATTTTACAATAAAACATCAACTCAACACAAAGCAATAAACATCAAGATACTTTACTTTTGCCATTAAATGCATGAGATGCCTTACTTATGTTCATTCATGAATGGTTGGTTAACAATTCTTTTTCTCAGTTAGGTTTTGGAATAGATACTACTTTCAAAAATCAAGCAAGGAACAATCTCACAACACACACACACACACACACACACACACACACACACACACAGATATATATATATATATATATATATATATATATATATTAATTGGTTCACGATTCTTTTTCCTCATTGGGTTTTGGAATAGATACTATTTTCTAATAATCAAGTAAGGAACAATCTCATCACACGCACAAACATCTATAACAGTTGATTCACAATTCTTTCTTCTAGTAGGTTTTTGGAATATATAATATTTTCTAAAAATCAAACAAGGAACAATCTCAATACAGACATATGTCATAGTTGGTTCATGATTCTTTTCGCGATTGGGTTTTGGAGGGAGAATTACCAAAAAAAAAAGTCCTAAACCCATTGCAATTGTGCCAATTCAGTCCAAAACTTTTTTTTTTGTCCAATTTAGTCCTAAACCTTTTATAATTGTGTCAATTCAGTCCATCCGACCAAAATTGGCCGGCCAAAGACGACGTGGACGCCAGCGGAGGACAGCCGGCCGGTGAGGTAATTTTTTAATATTTTTTTTTATTCGAATTTTTAAATATTTTTTAAATATTTTTTTTTTTAAATATATATATTTTTGCCTTCTTCTCCTTCCTCCGCCGGATGTCGGCCGAGGTGAGGGCCGCCGTCGGCCCTCGCCGCCACCGGTGAGGCTCACCCCGCTAGCCACCGGGCGGAGGCTAGCCTCGCCCGGCCGACGGCGAGGCGGCCGCCGCCCGATCTAGCGACGCCGACCTCGCCGCGACCCGGGCGACGCCACCTCGCCGCCATCGGCGAGGGCGAGGGTCGACCTCGCCTAGTGGCCGGCAAGGCTGCCGTCGCTATCGCCACCTCCGCCGCCTCCCCCGTCCCCTTGATCGTCGGCACGATCTCCCCCTCCGAGCTCAAGCGGCCCTCCCCGGCCGTGACCATCACCAAAACCCTGTTCCAGCGCCTCTAGACCGACGAGGACGAGATCGAGCTCCTCCGTGGGTTCCTCGACTACACCACGCAGCGCGGCAGGGCCTCACCCTCGCCAGTGGCCGGCGAGGGCCGAGCTTGCCGAATCTGGCGAGGCTTGCCTTTGCCAGTGGTCGGCGAGTCTAGCCGATGTCAGGCTAGAGGAAGGAGAAGAAGGCCAAAAAAAAAATTTTAAAAATATTTAAAAATTCAAAACAAATTCAAAAATATAAAAAATATATATTAAAAAATATTAAAAAATTACCTCGCAAATGGCATTTGTCCCCCACCGGCGTCACGTCACACGCCGGCCAATTTTGGCCGGATGGACTAAATTGACACAATTATAAAAGGTTTCAGACTAAATTGGACAAAAAAAAGTTTAGGACTGAATTGGCACAATTGCAATAGGTTTAGGACTTTTTTGGTAATTCTCCCGGGTTTTGGAATATATACTTTTTTTCTGAAGGTCAAGCAAGGAACAATTTCATCACATGCACATACACATATATAACAGATGGTTCACCATTCTTTTTCCCAGGGTTTAGGAATAGATACTATATTCTAAAATTCAAGCAAGGAACAATCTCAACACACACACGCACACACACATATATAATAGTTGGTTCATGATTCTTTTTCCCAATTTGGTTTTGGAATAGATACTATTTTCTAAAAATCAAGCAAGGAACAGTCTTATCACATGCCCATATATAGTTGGTTCACAATTCTTTTCCTATTTAGGTTTTGGAATAAATACCATTTTCTAAAAATCAAGTAAAGAACAATCTCAGTATAAGTATATATATATATAATAGTTGGGTTTTGGAATAGACTGTTCTATAATATTAAGCAAGGACCAATCTTAGTCCCATTATTCGTCCTATACATATTGTACTAGAAATTATATTAGAGAGGATTGATAAAATTTAAACTAAGCAAAAACATGGCATTTAGCTCTATTTTGGATCTGAGGGACAAATGGAATTCGTTATATTGAGTCTCATGCTTCAAGTCTTTCTTATTATTATGTTTGCACCCCTTAAAATAAAACCAATGAACATTGCATTGTTAACTATAATAATTAATACACGCTTTGGTACAATATGCAATTTTAATCCTTATGCCAATAAAATAATGGATGGCTATGAGAATACGGTGGAAATTACACGAGGGAAGAAGATTGCGTTAAGATATCCAAGCGAAGCAAAACAAGATAAAGTAAAAAAAAAAAAAAATGATCACAACTCTTCTAATTGATTACAAGAGACTCAATTTCAATCAGTACAGATTTCTTTCAGGTTTGCCAAAAGGCTGGCTTCCCGCTCCTTTCCAAGTATCTTGGTTTTATCAGCAACCAGATTCATTGATTTCTATTGGACAGGCAGTTAATTACTTATTCTGAAGGGTGCAATGTTAAAGCTTCTTCTATTTAGGAGTTACATGATTTGTGACCCTCAAGGAAGTTGCTCAATTTATCATGGCGGTCAAGCCAAAAATACCAAAAAAGGATCAATTTATCACAAAGTTAGGTAGTCAATGATGAAATTTAGAGAACACTTTTGCTTGTCCTTGCCACATCCCAATTGACCTCACAAATGTCTTGCGTGTACAGATTCAACAACAAGCTTTAGCCTATTTATCATCCACAAACTGTTATCTCTAGTTGAATTTAAATGAGCACAATCTTTAAAATTATTCCTGAATCATATCACTTTTGTTTCAAACACTTATGTAACTTATATTGAAAACAAATTATGTTAATAAAGTCAAGGACATCCATTTGATTTACAATTAAAATAAGATGGTAAATAACAACAATAATATGACATGCAATTAATAAGTAGATTGATGAAGTATATTTATGGAGATTAGAGATTTCCTTGTTAGAAAATATCGTTAGAAATATTATTAGATATTAGGGATATTATTTGATATATCGTGTTTCAAAAGAAAAAAATCATTTGAGTAAAGATGTAGTCTTTATTAATTCTCTCTCGCTCTCTCTTGAAGATCCTATAATATTTACATGATATCCGAGCATCAAGAGAAAAGGAATTAAATCAAACCTTAGCTTTTTCTTTCTTTATGTTGTCTTTGGTCGTCTCATATTTAGTAACTTCCCGATATTGTCGACACTCAACAACACTACTATGGATGTTATTTGTTGCGGTACTCTCTTCTAATTACAACCAACATCGACGAGCGAAGTTGTCATCAAATATCTAGGTAGCTGTGAGCACTGGAGTCAAACACACCTTTATTGAACAACCAAAGATAAGCATCGTGGGGTGGTGTCAGCAAGTATCTAGATAGTCATGAGCACTGGAGTCAAGCACACCTTCATCAAGTAGCCAAAGATGAGCATTGTGGGGTGATGCGGTTTAGTTTGCTGCAATTCAAGTTGGGTTTCCACACAATTCTATGAAGGTTGTATGAGAAAGATATGTCAACTTTCTAAGCATGCGTTGCTTTAGTGCTTGTTAAATCCGGTTTGTTTGGTGTAAGGTCCGATTTACATAGCATCTACTCACAGACTTTCGAAGAAAGTTGCACCAATCATATGAGAGCTGCATATTCAACTTGAGGGGGAGTGATGAAGTATATTTTTGGAGATTAGAGATTTCCTAGCTGTAGAATATTGTTAGAGATATTATTAAATATTATGGATATTATTTAATATTTCGCAAATTAAAAAAAAAAAAAAAAAAAAAAAAAAAAAAAAAAAAAAAGCCAATCCTTGGGCATTAGATGTGCTAGTGCTTGCACCAATTCCTTTTGTTTGTCTCACAAGAAAGTCCAGTATTTTGAATTTTCAAGGTCTGTGATTCTCAAGTCTTCTACAATCAAACTAATAAATCATTGCCATGTCTTGTATGTTTCTTGTCCGTCAATTGCCCATGCGAAGGGATACATATGATTGTTGCCATCTACGCCCACCATTGCTAGAAGTATCCCCTTATAGCCTGATAACAAATGGCAACCATCAAATCCCACAAAGTGCCTACGTCGTTCTACAAAGCCCCTCCTAAATGCATCCCGACAAATGTAGACTCCCATAAACTCGAATGCATCTTGATATTGCTCATTCTTGATTATAAATGTGGATCTTGGGTTGGCGTCAAGAAGTGCTTGGTAATATCTCCTAAGCATCCAAAATTGCTCCTCCTCATTCCCTGTGATCATACTTATTATTGTTGCCCTAGCTCTATAAACCATTGTCCTCAACAACTTCAAAACATTCTTAAACTCCATTGTTTTTTTCATTAAAGCACCTGGCCATGTAGAATTGTTTCTCAAGCTATCACAGTACTTATTTGCTAGCCATTTAGTGTCACGCCCCGAACCCTGAGCGTGTGTTCATCCCTCTCTGGTCAATAATATTTTGCGACTTCCAAGGACGAGTCGCCGATCCTTTTATTTTATTGCACATGCGGAAGCAAAAATATATTTTTCCTGACAGTAATCATCTCGGGATAGAAAAGCAGGACATCACATTCACAAACAAACCACACTTTTATAAACATACTAAGTCATTTACAAACGTCTATACCTAAAAGATTTGTTTTCAAAAAGAGGCTGTCCTATCAGACCTACACTTCAGGTTCAGCTCAGCTCCAGGTCCTCCCTCTACAGCCCTGAAAATTTTAAGCCTACGACGGGGTGATATATGAATCTCAGCAGGTTCACGCTCTAAGCCCCAATTAGGAGGGAAATACACCTAGAAGTGTCCTAACCACACAATCACACAATTAGCACAGAGGACTTACCTCGCCTCAGTTCCTTCCTACACATCAGCACAGTTCATATCACATTGCATATAATCAATGCACATAACAACTGGAACACCTCATCAACTCAATTCATCACAAGGGTCCCAATTATAAGGCCAAACCGTTATGACACATCTCATACCATGCCACACAGTTTTATCTCATAATCAGGTGCATCAAATTCAACCACTCATGCATTCCAATTCTTAAATTAAGCCACTCAAGGCACTGCCGACTTCCATGATTGGCAGTCTACTGGCGTAGCCAAGCATTGTCTCTTCCCCATTGAGCATGGCTACGTCTCATTATTAGCTTTCCCGAAGGAGCATAGGTCCAGAATCTACTGCAACCCACTACCCTAATACATGGGTAACCTGAAAGTGGGATTTAGTAACGTCCGGCTTAAATGCTAGGACGATTTCTCTTTAACCAACACACGATCAATCAATTTTAGCCCAAGACACCGTTCATTGCATTCAAATGCCTCCATTAAAATTGTGATCCTGGCCTAGTTTCTTCGTATTAAAAATACACGGTAAATTAGTCGTGTGTGAGTACACAAGCCGATTAGATCCAGAAAATTCATAACCTTCAATTTAAAATCTCACTATTTTATATAGTATATAAAACCATTTCCGGTGTTAAAATCCGATACTCGGGATTTTCTGAATAAATATTAAAATTCACAAATTTTGCAATTAAATACTCAATTGCAGAAATTGAACACACCATTGCAATCAAGACGAAATTCGATCACGGCTATCCTGGTCTAATTTCTAGAAAATAATTAATAATTAAATAAATTAACGGAAATTAATAAATTACAAAATAAATAAATTTAAAGTATTTAATTAAATTAACCTAAACTAACTAAACGAAATAATCTAACAATTAAATCTAACCATCCTATTTAATTTAATCTAAGTACACTAACTAAATAAACTAACTAATTCCTAACTAATCCACCTAACTAAACAATTTAAACTAACTAAATACTAACTATATACTTAATCTGACTAAACTATCCTAAGCCTAATCAACCTAATTAATCCACCAATTAGCTAACTAACACACCTCTAAGTGTCATTAGCCCACTAATTAGGGATTAGAATGAAACTCACCAGTTAGCACGAAAATTAGCTCACGGCAACGGCGGTGCGACGGCGGCCAAGACTTGAACTCACGGCGAGGCCAACGGAGCTCCGACCAGGCTGAAATCGGCCTATAAGCTTGCTGCTCGAGCTGAGAAAACCGGCACAAAAGTTGCTGGCTTCGGATGGGCTGCTTCGGCCTCTTGAATTGCGAAGGGCTGAAGCGGGTCTTCGAGAGGTTGGCTTTGGATGGGCTTGGGCCGCACGAAGGAGGGAGAGGCGAGCGGCTTGTGGTCAACACTTGGAGCTCCTGCTGGGGAAATTGACCGAGCAAAGCCGAGACACCAAATGGGTGGAGATGGCTTCGGTGAGATGAAGAAAAGACAAAAGGTGGTGACGAATTAAAGTTGCAGGCGTTGAAGAAAATCCGCTCAACAAAAGCTTGAAGATGGAGAATTCGGTGGAGGTGGAATCGTGTGAGTGGGTGAGGGAGCGGTGGAGAGAAATGAAAGAGATGAAAGTTGCAGAGGAAAATGAAATGAAAAGCAGACCAAAGAGAGATCGAGAAAGAGAAGACGTGAAGAGGATGGATTGCGGGGACGTGCTCGAGAAGTTTGGTGGAGAGAGAGAAGCCAAAGTCCAAAGAAATATCTTTGAGTAATTAAAGCTTGGTCCCCCTTCTTGGTCTTCAAGTTTATCACATTGTCCCCTATTACTTTCTTACTTAAAAAACCATAAAATCCAATTTAAATGTAAAAAATGCAGCCCCAAGCTTAAATCCGAATTTCACATTTTTGGCACTCAACTTTGGCTTCAATTTCTCCTCCGATTCCTCCAATTCGAAGTCCAATTTCGTTGAAGAAAAAGTCCACAAAATTTCTATAAATTCTCATCAGCACATAGCTCGGCTTGGAAGTCCAAATTTCCTTCAAATGAATCCATTTGAATTTCCGTTCGTTTTCCAAATTGATTTTTCGTAAAAATCCTGGAATCTCCGAAAAACTTTCGGAAGATGAGTCAATGTTCCTAAAATGAATCGTGACACGACAAAACTTTCAATTTATGAAATCAAGCTCAATTTCGCAATTAATTTCAATATGACGTGATTTTAGCACATTCCAATCTACCAAGTAGCTTTTAGAAATTTTTAATACAATTGACCCGTGGTCGATTATTTTCGAACCACAACATACATCTTCAACACATTGGCAACTCTCGATTGTTATGAAAATCTCGTGGTTTCAAATACGGATACCGAGTACGAAAATGACAGAAAAATTGGTCTAGTGCTGTTCGACAGAAATTTTGCAATTAGGTGGAATCATCCATGCACTAATCACATATTTGATCGAATCAATCTATCTCCGGTCTCTGATTGATTTTGACGGTGCCGTAATGACCCTTGCAAATTAGCACGGTCGAGCAGTCGATTCCTGGTCGAATTCTCATGTTTATTGCGTTTAGATTCCTTAACGGCTTCACCTGATAGGTTAGTTAACTCGTGAGTGGCCAACTCAGAGAAAAAGGCTATAGACACGTCGATGAAAAGCCCATTTCATCTCATCAAAATTAGACTCGAAAATCAGGATGTCACATTTAGTGCTTATTTGAGAAACTTATAGTACTCTATTACATATATGTACTGAGTTGAAGGCTTTGACTTGTAAAGTATGTTCCCTTTGCACTTTCATGGCATATATGAGCCAATCACAGCCCTCCGAACACACTATCCTCAACTTATTAGGTGTATTTTTAACAAACCTCACATTTCTCCCATTTTTTATGGCATGGTTCCTAACAGTTTCTCTAAACACCTTCGCATTACTAAAGCACATCCCCAACTTGAAGATAGGATTTTCCATATCAACCTTAGATTGAACTCGGGATGTGTATACTCATTTTCGCTATTTTTGTTCAAGAAATCTACCTTATCAGCTAACATATCTACATATAGATTGATATCTCCAATTTGCATATCCCTCTCCATTGAACCATCATCGTCTACACATCTTATATTTCGAAAGGGAAACCCATCTTCTTTAGCACCCTCAACATCCGTATCATGCCTACTATCATACATGGAATAATTCACTTCGTCACATCCCTCAACCGGTGTAAAGTGGAAGCAAAAACTAACGTCAATATATTCCTATGCATAACACGCACCAGAAAAACAAAACAAAAACTGTAAAAAATTGCAATACATCTGTACCACACTGCTATTATTGAAAGAAAATTAGTCACACTAGTGATTATGTACCACACTTTTATTAGATACCATTAGTCACAAAAAAATTGAGCATTATCAACTTAAATTTTTTTTTGTGCTAATGATTTAGTAATATGCATTAGGACTCATGTGAGTACGAAAGTGTAATTGCTATGGTGATGGACAAAACCTCAAATGTCATGTTTATTAGGCCTCCATGGCAAGAGCATCATCAAAAACCTGCACCTTTTGTCACGTCCCGATCCTCGAGCGCGTGCCCATCCCTCGATGATCGATTAAATTGTGACGTCCCAAAACGCGTCGCCGATCCATTCATTTTAATGTGCATGCGGAAGCATATAAATAAATCTCCAGACAACACAAAGATGGGATAGGAAAGGAGGACCACAATTTCACAACCAAAACAAGCCTTTATACACAACCGACTAGTTTATATACAATATTAGTCTATAGACAAAAGTCTACTCAAGCAGAAAGTCTACAAGTCCTCTGGGCGCTTGAATCCCCAACTAAAAACTCCAAGTTCTCCTGGGATTTGGGTCCACCACTACGCCACCAGGAGGGTCAGCCGTACTTTTGCCAAAAGAGACCTCTAACACCATTACGGGGACCTCAGAATCCTGTAGGGGACCCTCTCTGGGTCCATTTCACCTGCAACGATACCACGCTCTGAATTGATAGGGTACCAAAAATAATTAAATAAATACATTTAATAACCAAAAATACCAACTTAGGCCGGAAATGCTTGATTAACTGCCCAAACGGGCCGGGAAAATTTCCGAACCTATCTAGATAAATAGTACAACTTATCTAGTTCCTAATTAAGCCGTTCTAACCACCTAATATGCAAAATCGAATAATTAAATCGCTAATCCGTTCTAACTAACCACCTAATCCCTAATTAGCCTAATCTAAACACCCATTAAGCATCATTAACTCCATAAGCAGAGTTTAGTGAGTAAAGTCATCGGTTTAGCAATCCGGTGAGTCCACAACGACGGTGACGCGGAGACGGGCGATAAACAACCCTGCGGCAACACCAACGGAGGACCGAGCGGACCTAAAAGCCCTTGCTGGCTATTTGGTTTTGCTCTAAGGTCAAGCAAGCTAGAACGGCGACGGGAAAGGCTGAAATGGCGAGGAGGGTGGCAGGCGACTGTAGCAAGCAACGGCAGGCGACGACAGCAATTCCGGTAGCCTAAACAGTGCCTTGGCAACTTCAACGGTGGCCTAGTAGCTCAAGAAACAGCGAGAGGATGCGAGACAAGCAGGACGAGTGGCTGGGTTGGCTCACGGTGCGACAGTGAGTGACAGGATTGTGACGGTGCTAGGCGGCAGCTAGGGGCGTCGATGGGCAAAGGGGGCTTTCCTCTGGTTTCTCTTTGGTTTTGAAGCTTCAAAAGTTGATCAACAATGGAGAAAGCAACCCTTTTGAAGAAGAATGAGACAACTGAAGAGAGGGGGACCCATTTTGGCCTCCAAAGTCTTCATTCTATCCCTTTGGTCCCTTGGCAAGGTCCCACCAGCTATGGCTGTCATCCATGGCCCCTTGGCAGCCCAAGACTTCCCTTAAAAGCTTCACCAAGTGGTCCAAAAGTTCCCTCTCCCATGGCCTACGAATTTTAGAACATTTTCCCCCAAATTGAACCCAATTCCCCTCCAATTGGATCCAATTTGATGTCCAAAAATCCTACCAAGGTGCCCAAACTTGAATTCACATTTTTCCTCACCAATTGAACTCACTTGAATCCCAAAAACGCGATAAAAAATGGTCCTATGATTTTTTCGGTAAAACACGACCTTACTTTGAAATTTCACCAAAAATCTCAGTTTGTAGAAAAATCTTCGAATGATGAGTCAACGGTCCTAAAATGAATCGTGACATGACAGAACTTTCAATTTCTGAAATCAGGTTTAAATTCGTGGTTAATTAATTTGGCGCGATTTTAGCGTGACCTACCCTACCGGGTAGCTTTTAGGAATTTTTAGTGCAATTGACCTGTGTTTGATTATATTCGAGCCACATTATACTTCTTCGACACATTGGCGACTCTTGGTTGTTGTGAAAACCTCGAGATTTCAAAGACAGACAAAGGGTACCAAAACGACAGAAAAATCGATCTAGTGTCGATCGACGAGAATTTTGCAATTAGATAGAATCACCCAACCTTAATCACATGGCTTAGTCAAGTCGACTTATAGCTGGTCTCTAATCGATTTTTAATTGTGCTGTAATGACCTTTGTAAACTAGCACGGTCGAGCAGTCGTATTCTAGTCGAATTCTCAAATCTATTGCGTTACAATCCCTTAACGGCTTCACCTGATAAACTAATTATCTCATGAGTGATCAGCTCAAAGAATAGAACTATAGGCTCGTCGATGAAAAGCCCAATTCATTCAATTGAAAACAGAACTAGAAATTCAGGATGTCATACATTTTATTAGTGATTTATCCTTGGTATGATAAATATATTATAGCTCAAAAATCATCAAAAACTAACATTTACATTTCAAGACATGCCATGAGCTAACGATAAAGTATATTCCAAAAAAAAAAAAATTAAGGAAAAACATTAAAAAATTGCAAAAAAGTGACCACCGCCACCAGCACATAGGATCACAACACAGCATATCCAATTAACAAAAATCATACAGGCAAAAACAACACTATAAAACAAAACTCTCTCGTACCATCACTGTTGTGGCTGCCATCCGTGTGATATTCTATCACGTGCCCACACCTTGTTGTCATGTTGCTTCAATGAGCCACAATCACTATCTATTCGACGAATAAAGGATCGGCTACACCAATTTGAACAAAACTAACCGTGGTTAAACGTGAGTGCAAATTGAAATAAATGGCAAACCTGGAAAAAGATGATGGAGAATCGGGCTTTGTACACGAGCTTTGTCTACATTTTGTTGGTTTAACGTGAGTGAATTCTAAGATAGGAAAACTGACCTCGGCTGAAGGGGAGGTGGCCCCACTCAAGCTTTGTGACTAGCGAAAAGAGAAAAGTCAAATAAAGGATTTGGGTCTCTACAAACAAAAAAACAAGCATCTGGTTTTCTTCATGTTTTTGAATTTGTGTCTCGACCAACGGAGAATTTGGGTCTTTGACTTTGCAGAGGATGGGCACAAGGAACAGGGAGAACTTGGGTTCTAGGGCTTTACAGAGGATGGGTATGAGGAACAGGGAGAACGTAGAAAACCTAGGGCTTTTTGTTTCTGCTTTAGGATTTGTTAATTTTTCCCCTGATTTTTTGGGGACAAAATTGCCCAAACTCCGGCAGTTGGAAATATCACATGCTTGCTAACCGGCGATTATTTGGCTAACCAACAAGCTCAGGTTCTTATTTGGAATTGATTCAACCACTTCAAGTTCTTATATGAGACAATCCACTTCAAGTTTTTATCTGACACAAAGTTCACTTTGGGTCCTTATTTGAGAAAATTGGGCCACTTCGAATCCTTATTTGAAATTTTTCCAAAAAAATAAAGCCAATTGACTGAAGATGTAGTCTTTACTGATTCTCTCTCCTCTCTCTTGAAGATCCTATACTATTTACATAGATCATTTATAATTTGCAATAGAGCTTACTTGATTGAACGAACAAATATCACTTAACATCAAATACTACGATTAAAATACTTCACTCACCCTAGTGTTATTTTATCTTATACCTTTGTTTCTGCATGGCCCTCTCTCTCTTTGATCCTTCCCATGTTTAGCAGCTTTATGATCAGAGATGAATTGCTCGTCTCTTGGATATTATCTGGAAATGAATTTTCCTCAAAACCAGTAGTCATTGCTCAAAAATTGAGTGTTCGACGCGACGCGAACTAGAACTTTATACTCTCGGATTGTTTAAGTAGGAGTTCTGACATGCTAACCCCTAACTGCAGCACATTCTGCCAATCCAGTTTATTTTTCACCTTCTTCGAAGAGTTGTTTTGTGTGGAAACTACCAAAAATTGTACCAATTCAATTCTAAACTTTTTTTTTTGCCAATTAAGTCATAAACCTTTCGCAATTGTGCCGATTTAGTCCATCCGGCCAAATTTGACATGCTAGCGTTGACGTGATAATTTTTTAATAATATTTTATCTTTTCGAATTTTTGATTAATTTTTTTTTTTCTTCTTCCTCTTTGGTTTCCTTTCCTCACAGTGGCTGGCGAGGCTTTGGCAAGGGTCATGGCCCTCACCAGACCTCACCCACCCACGGGCAAAGGCGGCCTTCGCCGCAGCTTTCGCCACAGCTGGTGAGGCCATGGCAACCTTCGGCCATGGCTATCAAGGCCATGGCAGGCCTGGCCTTTATACTAAGAATTGTTTTGCTTCCATGCGCGTTCTGCGTTTATACTAAGAACGTATTCCCTCTTTTCATTACTAGTTGCTTATCATGAAAACTTATGGAGGCTGAGAGAAATGTTGTTGTAACAGGTCTAGCTTTTATTGTCCTTTCCCTTTGTTTATGCTTGAACTTTACTTTTGACGTATCTTCACGTGAAACTTGGCATCTTGGAGACGAACTTCTTAACCTCTATACTTATTCTTTTCCTGCCGAAGGGGAGATCGAGTGATTCTGTTTGGGGACTTTCAGCTAAGCAGGCACGGGCAGCTCGAACTTCTGCCCCAGCCATGAAACGACGCACCACTTTTCCGTACTTCTATCGAAATCATTGCACATGGTTTGCAGCAGGATCATGAATTTTTTATTGAAATATAGAGAGTGAAATTAATTAGTTCTATCTTTGAGAGATTAGGAAAATGGAGGGAAAAAAGGTGAAAATTTGAAGACTATAATATTAAATTAATGGATATTTCCTTTGTATTTTCCTCCCGTCATGCTTCCAAATATAGGGAAAATATCACGTACACGAATTCAAAATTTTTCAAATTATCAGATTACAATCATTACTTAATATGATCTTACCTTTACCAAAAAAAAAAAAAATCATTACTGGATATGACTCTCTCATATATTAATTAATCGTATAACTATTCAGCCAATTTGTTGGGTGCAATGTGATTTTGTTAGTTCTTGATTACTGGACATGTGGAAGAGAGTAACATGTGTGATGCTATATACTCGAAAAGGTGAGGGGATGCAACTAGCATGATTACCTCCACTGAACGTAACCCACACATAATTATAAATTCGGCCGGATAAGTTCTCAATAATTTTAAGTTAGATGAAGAGGATTTAATTTTCCTAATATAGAGGATATCCTACTCATCTTATTCAAGCACACACATATGACTTGTTAGATAGTATCTTATTCATCAATAATTTCAATTGATTTTGATGTGGTATCACTAAAGAATTCAATAAACTAATCATGACTATTGAAATTTCATGATTTGAAACCCAAATAATTACAAGTGGATGTCCAAATAAAATTGATAAGACTATTTTGATGATAAAACATCAACCCAACACAAAGCAACAAGCATCATCATTCATGCAAGAGATGCTTTTATTTTCGCTTGTGTTTATTAGCTGAATGGTCAGTTCATGATTCTTTTCTCTCATTGGGTTTTCGAATATGCACTTATTTCTCACAAACAAGCAAGGGATCATCTCAATGTATCTGTCATTATTCGTCCTATATATGTTGTCCTCGAAGTTATATTAGAGAGGATCGATAAAATTCAACCTAAACAAAAAATGGCATTTAGCTCCATTTTGTATCTATGGAGCAAATGGAACATCCGAAGCTTCGTCATACTTAGCCTCTTCCTTCAGATCTTTCTCATTTTATTTGCATCCCTTAGAAAGAAAACAGCAAATAAACACATCATTTTCCTCTTGTGGCTGACGTATTTGATGGCTGATTGGATAGCTGCATTTGGGATCGGGCTCATCTCTCACAACCAAGGCAACTCATCTGCTCATGTAACTGAAGTAGATAGAGCACTTCGAGTATTTTGGGCCTCATTTCTCTTGTTACATTTGGGCAGTCCGGACACCATCACTGCATTTTCTTTAGAGGATAGTTCTCTTTGGCAACAGCACTTGCTCAGTCTCATGTTTCAAGTCAATGCTGTCATCTATGTCTTTGTGCAAATATTTTCCAGTGACAAGTCGCTAGTGTTCCCAACAATGCTGGTTTTTCTTGCCGGGGTCATAAAAAATGTGGAGAGGACATTGGCACTTTATCTCTCAAGCCTCCCAAGGCTTAGGGAATGGATGCTCTCACAGCAAGAGTCTCTTGATGATGAAGGTGACGAGTTTGTTGTCAAACTCCTTAATCCTTTGGATGGATATTCTCATGGTGACGAAGAAGCAAAGCTTGTCGAGAGCATTGTAGTGAAACATGCTTATTACTTCTTTCAAATCTCTAAAGTTTTCCTCACAGATCTCATCTTCACATATAGACAACGTAAAATAAGTACACAATATTTCCACAAAGTGTCTGCGGTGGATGCATTGAGGGTAATATCTGTCGAACTCCATTTCATTTATAAGGTGCTTCACACAAAAGCATTGACAATACGTTCCAAGTGGAGCTATGTTTTCCGCTTCATAGCCTTCATTGACATTGTGATGGCTTTCATCTTGTTCAATCGCTTGAAAAAGCATCAACTTCCTGAACTTGATGTGAAAATTACGTATTTACTTCTTTTCGGAGGGATTGCTCTTGATGTGCTAGCTGTGCTCATGCTCGTTTTCTCTAACTGGACTATTGCCAAAATCCAATGGCAAAAACCAGGATCATCTAAACTAAATTCATTTCTCTACCACCTGGTATCCGCCACAGATGACCTACGGAACGCCCGATTCACCAAATGTGAAGCAGAACCTAACAACGAGGTTAGTTATGCGGTCTTAGATACTCCATTATTATTTCGAAGGTGGTCAGAATCTATTTATGCTTGCGACCTTTTATCCGAAAGTTTCAAGAAGAGTCCGAGAAAGATGTATAAGCGCGACTGGCACTGGGGAAACATCGCCTTTTCTACTATATGCAGCTTTCCATTTTATATGGCTGAGAAGACCATCTCTTGTTTCCATCAAGCTGTTATTTCAATTGCTGGCGGCTGTGGTCTGATGAAAATGGATGGAAAAAGATCGGTGATTGCGAATACGAGGTATGTGTCAACGAATCCATTTATTTTGAAGTTATGGATTTTTATTTTTAGGGAAGTGAGACGTAAATCCATCTACACAACTTTTGAGTGGGGGAGGTGGGATGAAGACAGGACGAAGGAGACATTTGAGGCTAGGGGTGGTTGGTTTCTCAGGACTCTCCCGAGTAAGGCCGATCATCGTAGCCCCGATGATTCTGACACGGAGAGTATACATGAGGCTATAGATAATGAATTTCCCCAGAATATCCCGAGTGAGATCAAATGGTATCCTACTATGTACAGTGTCACCGTTACTAGTTACTATCAGAGTATTATAGTGTGGCATCTTGCTACCGAAATCTGGTATAACAAAGAGGATCCCCCACTCAAAAATGACGAAAGGGAATTCAGCAAGATTCTCTCTGATTATATGTTGTATCTTTTACTCAATCAGTCTAATCTGGTGTCCGCTGTGGCCGGCATTGCCCAAATTAGATTGGCGGGTGTGCTGTGGATTCTACATGACAAATTCCATACCAAGAATGTGAAGAGTTTATGTGAGGCAATTCTTTCACATGACATCAATGAGGGCGCTGAAGGATATGAAAATCTTTCGCTCAGCTTTGCAATCGTTTTGGCCCGAGAATTAGGAGAGTTCGGGGAAGGGAAGTGGAAGGTGATGGCCGGAGTGTGGGTTGAGATGCTGTCATATGCAGCAGGTCATATTAAGGGAGAGGCACATGTGCAGGTGCTGAGCAAAGGCGGAGAGCTTCTAACCTTTGTTTGGCTGTTGATGATTCATTTCGGTTTGTTTTACAGACCTGAATGGGGCCCGTATTATATTTTCAGAATGTGACAATTCACTATCACGATGGTGAATCATTAATCTTCTAAATCCCAATCCGTCATTAGCAAATTCTACCATTCCGTACGATGCTATTAATTCACTCAATACATGTTTGTTATATGTTTTACGAATAAAATCGGTGTATATTTTTTATCGTATTTAATGTTGAAGTTATCTTTTGATAGCTATAGAATAATAAATGCACGATTTAGCACGACGTGCAATTTTATACTTGTGATTTTGGTTTGCATGTAATCCCTGTGCTGATAAAATAACGGATGCCCGTGCAAATATAGTGACTCGTATACCCAATGGATGAAGATTGCATCAAAGATATAAAAGCGAAGCAAATAAGCGGTGTCTGGTCAGAACAAGATAGAAAAAATTATCATAATAGACACAACAATAAAAATCAATTTCCATCGCTACAGATTTCTTGCAGCTTCACTTTCCTCTCCAAGTATGATGTTTTATCAACAACTAGATTCAGTAAATTTTTATCAAACAACGGGTCTAATTAATTGTTCTTAATTTCATTTAGTGAGTTACATGATTATATTCTCGCCCTCGAGAAAGTTGCTCAATTCACCACGGTAAAGCTAAAACTACTAGAAAGGATCGATTTACCACAAAGTTATGCAGTCGAAGTTGAAAAAGTTATGTACATCAAGATGGAAAAACTATGTCGAAATTGAAAAAAAAAAAATGTTTATCCTTGCAAGGTCGCACTTATACAATATGAATGCAAAGACAAGAACAGACAATTCAGAAAATAGCTCTACGATCAAGATAAGGGATGCACAGGTAGTAAAGCAAAAGTGACAGCAGAAGTTAAACATTCAGGCCCTAAATCAATTGCTGCAGTGGATTTTCAAGCACTATCAGCATGCACCTTCCCAGTTGCAGTACAATGAACAAAATCAGATTACCCCGCAAGCTGCACGAAAAATCCATCTGAAACCGAGATTCGCATCAAGGCCAGAGCGAAAATGATTAGTTTCCCAATTTCAAATTTTGCCCAGTGATTCGGATCTAAAAAGAACAAAGAGGGACGACAAAACTACCTTCTCAGCCAACACATCGTCCTCGTTCAAGATTCTCTGGGAAGAAGATCGACTCGTCAGTATCACTCCTCTCGCTGGCCTCTCCAATCTCTCACTGCATATCTCTCTGCAGAATATGTTCGCTTTGTGTGCACTGTGGTGTCAATGGGTGGGGTCGGGTTTCCATGATTTTGGGAGAAGTACACTATCAGTCCCATAAGTTGTGTATAGCGCTCACTTTGGTGCCAAAAGTTTTCGTCGGATCACTTAAGTGCCAAAAATTTTGAAAAACGATCACTGTGGTGTCACCGCCAATTTGGTTGGCCAAAAATCCAACCTGGCAGTTGTTTATTAATTTTTGACGCCAACGTGGATCATCGAAGAATACAATCAGCATACAAAGAACAAAACGATGCCGCTTACCATTTTCCCCCAAATAAGAAACCCTAAATCCCCAATTTCGACTAGAACCGGAAGTTGAAAACCCTAAATCTCCAATTCGACTATTTCGAGTGCATACTTTGATTTTCTCCCAAAGTTATCAGCTCGCTCTTGCAAATGGAGGACAGAAGCTTCAGCAGCAGCTCACATTCCTATAAGAAAAGCGAATTAGATGGTGAGTGTTACTATTATTGTGGGTTACCGAGTCCGAGAAAAACATCTTGGACTCAGTTGAATCCCGGGAGAAGATTCCATGGGTACAGCAGATATAGAGAAGGTTCAAAGTGCCAATATTTCAATTGTGTTGATAGGAAATTCTCTGATCAAGCAACAGAGGTGATATTTGAGTTACTTGAAGGCCGAAATCAACCTCCACCTACATTAATGGACGAGTTGGATGATGTCGACTCAATACAAGCTCAAATGAAGGGTTTAACATCTCTGGTGGACCATTTGAAGAAAGAGGTTTCAAGGCTGAAAATTGAAAGAAACTTTTATCGAGCATTGATTGTGTTCTTATTCTCTTAGGTAGTTTATTCAAATGTGAAGTGAGTAATGAAAAGAAGTTTGTATGTCTATCATAGTCGAAGACGTGAAATATACACTTGTATTGGATTATTTATAAGTAAAATATATTTTTGGTTTGCTGCAATTTTTGTATAGAGTAGAAGATTTTATCGTTGTAATCTATGATAGAAATGCAAGGTTGGACTTGGAATGCATTAGTTGTGAGCACTTAAAAGTTTTGTTGTTTAGTTGTGTATTGTCAATGTGTTTTGGTTAGTTTTTGCTTCAAATATAATGGTTTGCTGCATTTTTATTTGGTAATAGTTTGCTGCATTTTTTTATTTAGTAATAGTTTGCTGTATTTTTTTATTTTGTAATGATTTGCTGCATTTTTTATTTGGTAATGGTTTGCTGCATTTTTTATTTGGTAATGGTTTGCTGGCTTGCTAGTTTGCTGGTTTGCTAATCTGTTACAACTACAAACCATGGCGAAATTAAGGGACGGTAACAAATTCACGATTGACCATTTCAGTGCCATAAGTTGTAAATAGTGATCGCTTGAGTGCCAAGTTTTTATAAAATGAATCATTTAAGTGTCAATCGCGATTACAAAGTGATCACTTGTGTTGCACAAGTTTTAAAAAAAAAGAACATGTTAGTAACAAACGTCACTTGACTTGCACCTTGTTCTTGCACCAGTTGGGTTGCTGGTGCATATTCTTGCACCAGTCCATACAAGTATTGATGTAACAAGATGTACCAACACCCAAAATGTTCTTGCAACAGCACATATAACCAGAACCACACAAATTCATTATAATACACAACTTCCACCAGCAACAGCAACATTGCAGCAACAGCAAAAATAAAATATACAGCATAACTGACTTGCTAGCATTCTAGCCAAAACCAACACAAGAGAAAATAGTCATTCCAGTACTTGCCATTAACATTGATTGATTGTTTACAAAAAAAAATGTCTAACTTCACTCCCCAATCATCGAAAGTTCAGCACCCTCTTAAAAAAAAAAACAATGACAATATGCAAGCAGCAACTATCATCAATGATATAATATCCAGCACCCTCTTAAGAAAAGAAAACATGAAAAGAGACCATGTCCAACACCCTCCCATCAGTCAATATTGACCCACCCTGATCTCCTTTTTCCTCTTGGAGCTTTGAATTAATTCATAATCCGAGCACTCTTTCAAACTGGATGTGCAGGTTCTTTAACTGGACTTTCTATCACCTCCTTTTCCTTTTCATTTTCCTTATTTTTGACGGCGGCTTTATTCTAGCACATGTCATGTGTTGGTCCATATTATCACTACTGCTCCCAATCGTTGGTTGAAATGGAACTGGTGCTGGATTCTTTTTGGATGGCTGTTTCACAGCTATACCCGTTGTCTTCTTATTCTTTGGAGCACTTTTCTTTGGTTGCGCCCTTGATTCTTGAGTTGGCCCACCTTGAGAGAGAAGTACATCCGAAGTTCTCCTAGGCTACAAGAACATAGTGATATTATCAATCAAATGAATTGAAGTACAACAAATTAAATGCATAAGGCCTACAAATCTTACATTCAAAATAGTCATTCTAGTATGTTCATATGTGTAAATCTCATAACCATATTGCCTTAATCTTTTTCCAAGAGCCCCTCTTATTTGTTGTGGTGCATCATTTTCAGCAGCAACAAATTGGGGAGCAACCTCTGCAATTTGTGCAGTTGCTCGTCTTCTCACCTGAGAAATACATAACAAATGTAAAATTCAGCCCATAAAAGACAAACACGGCGATGTACAACTTACGAGATATTTTTTTCTTGTTTGCTCAATAGTGGACTCAGTTGTTGTTATTGTTGTCCTACCTATTCCAATCCCTATCCTTGTACTTGAGCCTACAATAGAGCCTTTTTCTGGCCTTTTAGTAGGCCTTACAACAATGTACAATATTAGGATTATAACCAACTACAACAAATAATTAGACATCTACTCATTTTCATGGTGGAAACAAATGGAGAAAACTTCTCAAATTATAAGTGCATGACAGAGGAAAAGCACAAGAGAAGCCAGTACACATAGTCAACCATCAAACTCTATCGAATAAGAACTATAAAGTTACTGAGGCAAAGAAGATACTTACCTTACAGCATGGCTTTTTGTTTGCCCTTCAGTAGGCATTACAGTAGGGCCTTCTATCCTCCCTTTAATAGGCCCAACAAGAAGCTCTTTAGTAGGTCATATCCCTTGCATTGAATCAGCCATTACATTTTGCTGTTGATGCTACTTTTTCAACTCACAACATTTCTTATTGTGCCCTTCCTTGCGGAAATAGGAGCATTTGATCTTTGACCCAGTCCTACTCATCCTCTAACTTGATGCCTCTTCCTGCTGCATTCTTCGTCTCTTTTTTAGCTTTCCTATTTGCTTCTTTAGCAGTAAAGGTAGAGGGCTTTCATGATTTGTTGGCTCGTAAAATTTGTTGCTTCTGATAAGCTGCATCATGAATTGGTATGAAGCAAGGTATAAGCTTTTTTTGTACCAATCATCTGGGTTTTCTTGCTTCATCTGAATAGCACAAATGGCATGGGCACATGAAATTCCATTTAGTTTCCATTCTTGACATGAACACTTTCTTCTATTCAGGTTGACAACATACTTATCCTGATTTTGAATAATCTCAGATCCATTATCTCCATTCCAAACTGGATGGCAAAACCTACTAGTAGTAATGTTTGCATCCAATCTTTTCACAATCCTAGGGCCATAGTCTCTACTTCATTTCGTAGTCTCATCTCTTTGCCTATGCAGTCTAGTCTTAACCATAACTCAAATATCATCAAGCATGCTTATGATTGGTTTGCACCTGGCCTCTAAAATTCTATCATTGAAAGCTTCACTGAGATTGTTATCAATGATATCGCATTTGAACTCTTTGTTGAAAAAGACTCGACACCAGTGCTTAGCTTCTATCTGGAAGAGTGCATCAAAACCTTCCTTTGTCAGCTACAACAATCCTTATTTGGCTAATCTGAAATCAGCCATATTCATACTCTTTGCTATCTGCCAGAACTGCTTCTGCAGCATATCTCCTTTGAAGTTCCTTGACCAGTTTGCACATATGTGTCTCACGCACATTCTATGCTCAGCATGTGCCATCAACTCAGCTAATGCAGAAATAAGTCCCTACAAAAATTTAAACTAATAAATACAAGTCAGGAAAAATATGCAAGTGATTAATATTAAAAGGGAGTGAATTAATTGACAATGAAATTACCTTTTGTTGGTCGCTCATGAATGTCCATCCTCCCCATTGGTTATCTCAAGGTCAGCCATTAAATTTTTTAGGAACCAGGACCAATATCCATGTTCTCTATATTCACCACCACCCAAGCTATCGGGAACATTTGATTATTGGCATCTCTCCCCGCAGCAGCCAACAACTCCCCCTTGCATAAACCCTTTAGAAAGCATCCATCCAATCCTATAACTCTTCTACAACCAGCTAAGAAACCTCATTTGCATGCATCAAAACAAACATAAAATCTATCAAATCTAGGCCCAAGATCAGGGAGTGGCCTCTCCACAACCTCTACATATACCCTACTATATGAGTTTTGAAACATGCATTCACTAGCATAATCTCATACCTGCGCATATTCTTCCTTATACCACCCATCAATATCTTCATCACCCTCATTTTAGCTCTCTTACATTGATTCCTCGACACATTAACCTCCATTTGCTTCTTCACTAACTATTGAAATTGAGGACTCCTAATCTCAAGCATTGCTTTGATAGTATTGAAAAAATACTTTGATAACCACACACTTGTTACCATTTTATTGTTAAAGATAATTGAACAAGTATGCTCCTCCTGAAGGGACCTAATCTGGAATGACTCATTCTTACTCAGCGTGCCATAAAGCTTCCATGAACAATTGGGTTGTGAGCACTTAGCTTTCACAAATTCCTCCGTGTTTCTAATGAATTAAACGCTTCTCTATTCACCAATGGAGTTCTTCACAACAGCTTTCTTGAACTGTTTGCAATCGTCAAATCTCATGCCCACCAACAAAACAGGTTTATCAACAGTCGAATCATAGAAAGTGTACTTACTTTTTCTTCAACAAGCAGGTTATTCATCATCATTATCAAGCTCATTTTCCGAACCAGCAACTTCATCACCACAGCTTTCTTCATCTTTACTTCTATTGCCTTGCCTGGATCTCCATCCCTATTTACTAGCTTGGGCCTCTTTGCTGAAACTGTAAGTTTTTTTCTCAGAAATTCCCTTTACTTTTGTCTTGACTATGCGAGTTCATCATCATCTTCGTCACTTAGAAAATTTACTAAAGCCAAACATTCATCTTCCGATTCACTAGATAAAGCAATTTCATTCTAATCTAATGAAGTCTTCATCGCTCACATCTTCACCCAAATCTTCACCCAAGATTTCAAGACATCTCCCCGTTTGTTTATCTCTATCGATATGACTTCTCTCCCTCTCATTTTGCCCTTCATCTAACCTAAACTCATTCCCGACCTGATTACTCACTTGAATAGGATCCCTTAATTCTCCTCCTTCAGTGGTGGTCTACTTATCCCCATCCTCATCCTCATCTCCACCATCCTCATCATCACTATAATACTTAACATATACCTTAGTTTCTTCACATTGAAGATTATGGTAAATGATATCCTTAATATCATTATCATCATTACAAAATCTCAACCCATCATTCAATTCCTTCCCAAGAACACAGTAATATAGTTTTTGCATCTTGCATCATAAAAAATACACCAAATCCCTTAGAAAATCAATATATAATAGCTTCCGAACATTGACATAGATAGTACCTTCATTTCCACCGCTATATTCCCAATTTTCAGTGCCAATAACAAACTCTCCACCATAGCAAACAATGACACCTACCTTATTCGCATCCATGTCGATGTTGCACCCAATGAAAAAAAAGAAAAAGAGTCATTGTTGTTTTGTTGGGACCACATGACGGAATCAGCAACTTCACATGCAGGTCATTATCGTTTTGTTGTCAAGAAACAAATGCAACTAAAATCTCTCCAATTCGGTGCATTTATAGAAACAAAAGAAACCGAATTAAATAAATAAAGTGAGGTCCACATCACCCATTTTTCAATTCAATCACATTCGGTCCCCCACAGAAGTAGTCCAATTAATTAAACAAACAAATTCGGTCCTACCACTGTTTCCCTTTGAGTCAAGCCCCTCCACGCCTTATTTTTCTATTCAGTCCCCATAACAGAAAGCGAACGAATGATGGAACCCTCAATTTTTCTATTCCGATCCCATAAAAGTGACATCCCCACCACTTTCCCCACTACTTTCCTCCTGAGTCAAGCCCTCAATTTGCCCTCCGCGCCCTAACTTGCCCGTTGGAACCCTAAATTTTTCACTAAATTGACCCATGTTGAGAACATGACAAACCTGAGTGAGCGAGAGTTGGGGACACAGCTAGCAAACAACCATGAATGATGGCGCAACTATAGTGGTGGCCGAGCGTCGGTGGGTGAGTGACGGTGGGCAAGCGACGGCGGGCGAGCAAACAACGGTGGGTGAGCGAGCTAGGGCCAGCATCGAGAACCGTATATGAACCCTATTTTACTCCATCTTCAGCGACATCGTTTTTTGCTATGGAGCAACGCAGCGTCGTTTCTTATGTAAATCCACGGTGGATGGCAAAAAACGATGTTGTTTCTTACGAAGAAAGGAAAATAGCATCGTTTTATACCATCCACCATGGACAATCTTAAACCATGTTGATTTTTTTTTTTTCAAATATAAAAGTCACGTAATCATTTTGGCCGGAATTTCTCGCCGGTGATACCAAAGTGATCGTTTTTCCTCTGATTTGGCACTTAAGTAATCCAACGGAAACTTTTGGCACCAAAGTGAGCGCCGTACATAACTTATGGCACTGATAGTATATTTCTCCCCATGATTCCTGAGCCAAACTGAAACATGAAGGGTTGTTCTAACTTAAACAGATACGCAATCCGAATATGACCTGAAAATACATATTAGGCACCCATCTGGCAACCTTTTGCACTTGGGATATCTGTCAACCTTTCCAATGATCTACACTCATCAAATTCCATCCTGTCCAAAACCTCTAACTGATCAAGGCCCTATAGCACCGGTTGATTTTGATATGCCTCAACCTCTTCAATTTTTGGCAATATCAACTAATCGTTCCACAAAGTGGCACCTATAGAGAGAACTTTTCCAATAATTCCAACTTGTAGACGACTTGGATGCCGGGTAGCCTTTGGCACTCGGAAAACTTCTTTTTGGATTCTTTAAGACGCTCGATAGAAGGAATATTCTCAGCCCGCAATCAATTGACTTACTCGATGGCTGTAGTTCCAAGAGAGAAGCTAACCATTCTAAAGACTCGCCGCCAAAGATATCTAATCTCTTCGAGTGATTCCAGCAAGCTGCCAGTTAATTGAATCTCAACCAGCTTTGGGCACCAACTCACTTCCAATACTCCCAGTTTCTTTAAGCTTGATCGAATGGGTGATCTCTCCAGTTCACACCACATGACCAAACTTCTCCAACTTGGAAGTCCCTCCAGTTGTATCGCTTTCATTCCAGAAGGAGAGAGCTATAAAGCTGGCATATTTTCAAAAATTTTCAAGCTGGACAAGGTTGATCTTGGTGGGTTGACTTTATCAAGATTTGAATCCACCAGAAAAGATAGAGTTGTGTGCAGGATTGAAGGTCTAGTACAGAAAAAGTTAGTGTTTAGAAGAGAAAGCGAGCCTAACTGGGCGCACAGTGATTTTCCTTAGGCACGACTCAATTTCTTTCAGTTCAGACAATCTCCCAATCCACCATAGGTCACAAGTCTGCACCAACTTTGATCCTTCTGTATTACCAGTGGTAGCATGTTGAATCAATTCCACCAAATTTGTCAGATTCGAGAGATTAGGATCCAACAGCTATGAAGTAGGTTCGAATTGTAAGTACATCAAACTCTGGAAAGCTCTGGCCACTCTTCAATCTCACGCTATTCTAAGTTCAATTTTTCAAGGCGAGGAAGCATATTCATTGTACCTGGAAAACTGACAGCTTCTATACGCGATAAATTTAGGATTCTCAACAAGGACCATGTACGGAGTTCAACAGGGATTTCAACCTCTAACACAAGACAACTATAGACATGTAGCTCCTCCAAATATTCCAACATTCCAATATTACTAGGAAACTCCCATCGATTTCCAAGTATTGACAATTCCAACACGCGGAATGATTTTAACTTGGATGGAACTAGAAAGTATCCTAAAGTTAGTGAAAGAAAGACTAGTACTCCAGCTTCGCCAGCCCTTCAATAGAGTTTAGAAGTTTGGTGATTGGCGTGTGCTATGCTGAGACTTGACAAAACAGTTTAGTCCACTAATAGAATCTAATAAGCAACGGATCACCATGTTGCATGCATCAAACTTTGTTCAATGATGCCAACTTACCAAATTACTCAAGGAGTTTCTTCTCCATAAAACATCCCGTTAAAGAGAAGTAATTAAGATTCATCAGCCCTCCAATTTCTTCAGGCAACTCTTTAAGAGGCCTGAAACTTTCAATTCTCAAGCCAGTCAAGCACTTCAGTTTTCTAGTCAATCTCCATCAAACTTGAGAGCAGCTTTCAATACTCAAGTCTGGAGTTTTAGTTATGCCGAACAGTTTTTCAGTGTCGAACTTGCCATCTGCAAAAACAGAATAAAATATTGCAGAAGTGAAATATCAAGTATTAAAGGATCATATAACTAAAGGAAAATAAATAAGAACATACTAGAAGATGAGACAGGACTAAAAAAAAAAAGGTTTGAAAACGACTACATTCTTTAATGCTTACTAACCACCCTAAAATCCAGTTGAGGAAAAGCCCGAGAAAGTTCGAAAGTCAATTGGTGAAGTCCCCAACACAAGTTCCTCTGTCCAATTTGAGGAACCTTAATTGTCCAAATTCTTCATCTTTCCAATAGTAATATGGAATCTTGGAAAACTATGCCAGGTTGGATGGAGTGCTTGAACATTTTCGATTCCTATGTGACAGTAAAACTAATCAGTGAGTTGGAGTTCCTCTTCTCTATATAACAATCACATTTCACACAGAAGAAGAAACACCTCAAAAGAAAGGTATTTGGTAAAAATGAGAATACGTGTCGATAGTTGTCGCTTTGCTTTTATTTCCAGGATTTGTTAAAGCTTTTTGATGGACATTCCCTTCCAAGATCTCTTAGTTGATCATGCATCCTAAACACCTCGCCATTTCAAACCTTTATTAAGGACACGGTCTCAAGAACATCGATAACCCATTCTTGGAGATAATGGATACCCAGACCCCGAAGTGCCAAAAGTTGGCACAAAGAGACATTTAAATGTCAAAAGTTACGAAAGTGACACTTAAGTGCCCAAATCGAAGCAAAATGGATCACTTAAGTGTCAATTCGACCAAAACGCTGACGTGTAAATTTTCCAACGAAACAAGTGCAAAACGGCATCATTTTTGTGCTAACATGGTAAAAAATTAATATAAAAATTAATTATATTTAATTTAAAATTTAATTTATTTAAAACATTTAAAAATAAAAATACCAATATTAAAAATACTAAAAAAATTCTTAAAAATTTTAATTTTTTTTAAAAAAAAGGGAGGTGATGGCAACTCAGCCCTCACCTGCCTCCCTTTTTATTTAATTTTTTTAATTTTTTAATTTTTTAAATATTTGTATTTGTATTTTTAAATGTTTTAATAAAGGGATAAGTACTATAGAAGTCCTAAAACTTGTCATGAAAATGCAATTGAATCCTAAAACTTGCAAAGAGTATAATTAAGTCATAAAAATTGTCAAATTATTTCAATCGAGTCCTAAAGTTAACGCCGTCAACTTTTTTAACAGAAAATGCTTGATGTGGCGATAGCGAGGAATTTTAAATAATTTTTCATTTTCCACATGGCATTTTTAATTATTTTTATTCATTTAAAAAAAATTAGATTTAAAAACTAAAAAAGAAAAGTTTAAATTTATTTTTAAAAATTGTTAAAAAAAAAAAAAAGGCAACTCTTCCTCGCCGCCATCGCCACCACCGCGCGCGCCATATCGCGCGGATGATTGCGGCCCCTCCGACAATGGTGGCGGCTGCCATTCTTTTTTCTTTTTTTTTTTTTTTTTTGAACAGTTTTTTTTTTTTAAATAAATTTCAACTTTTCTTTTTAAAAATTTTAAATGTAATTTAAATAAAAAAATTAAAAAGCCACATGGAAAATAAAAATTAATTTTAAATGCCATGTCAGCATTTTCCATTAAAAAAGTTGACGGCGTTAATTTTAGGATTCGATTGAAACAATTTGATAAATTTTAGGACTTAATTGCACTTTTTGTAAGTTTTAATACTCACTTGAATTTTCGTAACAAGTTTTAGGACTTCTAAGCATTTATCCCTTAAATAAATTTAGTTTTAAATTAATTAGATATTATTTTTATATTAATTTTTTACCACGCGCACCAAAACAATGTCGTTTTTGCACTTACTTTGCCGAAAATTGCGCACATCGGCATTTTTTGGATTGGCACTTAAGTGATCCATTTTCTTTCGATTTTGACACTTAAGTGTCATTTTTGTAACTTTTGGTACTTCGTGTGCTTTTGTGCCAACTTTTAGCACTTGAAGCATACTTTTGCCAGAGAAAATGCAAAATTCTTCTACTTGTGAATTGCCTCATTCTGGTTCTCACCAATGAAAAAGCAAGCAATATGAAGAAAAACATTTGTCATCAATCCGTACTTAAGGCATCAAACCAATCTCCAACTTTCCTGCAACAACCTCGTAAAGAACTTTACTATATTTGTCTTCTCTTTTGATATCTCCTTCCTTTTCCGACAAAGGAACACACCTAACACTTCAAGAGTCAAAGGAAGTCTTACAGTCATGGAGGCAATGTCTCTTGAAAGTATGTGTTAGTCATCTAAAGGAGTGTCTCCCTTGAAGGCATGCCTACTGAAAAGCTACAGTCCATGATTGAAATTCATTCTCCATTTCATAATCTAGAACATCATACATTAATTCTTTGTGATGCAAAACATTTTTATTTCTAGTTGTAATAATAACTCTAGAACCTGAACCACGAGGTACACCTGTTGACTAACTTCTTCACTCTTGTCTACATCATTGAGAACAATGAGGACCTTTGTCGCGACCTCCCCAAAGTGAGTTGGACCACCTAAGGGTTCGGCTAATGGATTGCTAAGCCTAGACTTAGCTCGAGCTCTCCCAAGCCCATACCAATTCGCGACTTAGGGTTTAAGTTCTTAATATGCAAATGATTTTTATCATGGAGTCGCCACTAATCTATTTTTGGTGGGTAGATTAGAAACCCAAGTAAAGTAATTGGAGAATTACTTCACTCCTACGAACCAGAAATTGTGAGTTCGGGGACTTGATTACGCTAGATTTCTCTAACGCCCTTTCGGTACCTTTCTCTTTTATTTAAAAAAAAATATATATATACATATATATATATATATATATATATATTGCAGACAGATTAAATTGATTTTAAATCTATTTCCCTAACATATGAGGCGATCATGCAGATGCGCAAACCACCAATTTAACACCCAAGAAAGCGATGAATAAATTGCAGGACTTACCTCGTAACAACGAAAGCATCTGCAAGGTTAAATCAGAATTCACATCAACAATCCTAGCTATGATTTCTAATTAACACGAAAATTTCTTCTTTTTGGTTTTCACTTTTTTTTTTAATGAAAATCATGCTTTATGCAATGCATACTATTAGTTTAACATGGAATAATATGACATGATAATATGGCCGAACTATATGATGCAAATGCTATGCTTTTGTGTTTTCTTAATAAGCATGCAATCTATCCTAGAAAATAAAACTAATTTATTCTAAGACATCTTTTTTGGGTATTTTTCATGAAATTCGGAATTAGAAAAATGCAAAAATTACCTAGCTAAATTAAAATTCCATCCAATTTAAACTTAGGATTAAGTCATGCTAAATACTAATTTAAACTAAAAATTTATTTTAATTTAGCAATTTCTAACCTAAGATGCAAATTGATCTAAACTTAAAATGAGACATGCAATTCTATTCTAAAATGCATGATGATTTTTTTTTATGAAAATTCGTAATTAAAAAAAACACTAAAGAAACTACTAGAGTGAAAATTAAAGGGACATGTTATCTCTTCTAAAACATGCATTTTTAAAAAAAACCTATTATGCAACCTACAAAAAAACTAGCATCCTAAATTAATTAATTTTTCTTGGGATTTTTTTTTAAATTTGAAATCAAAAATCCTATTCTAAATTGCTACGTGCGATTCTTAAAAAAAACTAATATCCTAAATGCATTTTTTTGGATTTTTGTTATTATTATTTTTTTAAAAAAACGAAATAGCTAAATACGCTAACCCTAGCCCTGATCTAACTTGCATTTTTTTTTTTCATGTTTTTGTATTAATTTCGAAATTAAAAATTGCCAAGTAATTAAACATGAAACCTAAGTTAAAACTAGCAACCTAAATTGATCGATTTGATTTTCTTTTTTTTTTATTCGAAATAAAATTCCTATTCTAAATATGCAAACCATAAAACATGAACTAAACCTAATTCTAACCTACATGGAATGCAAATGCAGTTTTTTGGTATTTTTGAGATAAACAAAACAATTAAAAGATACCAAATCTTCCATGGTTGTTTCACTAATAAAATCAATAAATTGATCTTAAGCCTTAAAGATCAAAATATCAATTTTATTCTCATGTGATTAATTATTTCATCTAAAGCCTTATAGATGAAATAAAAAATCATTGTGCGGATTTGCGAATTAGGTGGTACGTCGGGATTTTCAAACATGCATCAAGAACTAATTCAAAGAAAGGGACAAAATATTAAAAATAACATAATGAAATAATTCTACCTAATAAAATATAATAAACCTACCTAATTTGAATTTTTTCCAAATTTGCCTTAACGAGCGGTACTTTGTAGACCACGATGGAGGCTCGGCACGAATAAGGAAGGTGGCTGTGGTGGTGGGTTGTTGCCGGTGGTGGTTCGCCGTCAACGGAGCTCCGGCGATAGCAATAAACACGGACCCGGCGGCGGCAAGGCGGCAACCACCGCTGGTGTAGGAGAAGCGGAGGGCGTGCGACTCACTAGCGTTGGGGTCCGAATGCAAGCGTCGAGGTCGGCTCAGATCTGGGCGACGGCAGCAATGGTGGCGGAGGGGCCGTCAGTAGCAGCAGAACGCGGTGGTGCTGCGGCGAAGGAGCTGGGGCGCGGTGACGCGGCGAGGAGGCTCGCGTACTTCTGCAGGTCGTGTTCAGGGGGGGTTTGCAGCAGGTAACGGAGGAGCTCGTGGCGTCGGGTTGCTGGCGGAGGCTGGCGAGCGCGATAGAGGCGAGCGACGGCAGCAGCGGAGGCAGAGGGGGCGTCGAGCGCTGCGGGTGGAGGAGGACAGAGAGGCAACGGCGCGGGCAGTAGCAGCGACAGCGTTCAGGCGGGCTGCTGCAACGGTTGCTGCGGTGGTGGCTACGAGCCAGAGGCGGCTGCTGGTTGCAGGCGTCCGGGATGGTGCTGCTGGTGCTCGGGCGAAGAGCAACGCCGGCGCGGACTGCTGGTCGTCGACTAGGTGCAGCAGCAAGGGCAGAGGCGATGGCGTCAGGCGGAGGTGCTGCTGGTGTCGCGAATGGGCAGAGGCGCGGGAGCAGGGGCGCGGTGACGATGGCGCGCGAGGGTAGAGGCGCGGCGGCGGGCTCGGAGCTCGCCGGAAGGAGGAAAGAGGCGGGTGGGCGGCTGCAGCGCCGGGCGACCAGCAGCAGCGAGGAACTCCCTAAGAAGATGAACAGTAGGGGTCTTTTCCTCTTTTTTCTCTCTTTTGTTTCTGCTGTTCGGTCACTTCTTTTTTGTCTCTCTCTCTCACGTCTCACTCTCTGCAGTCTCTCTTTCTGCTTTTTCTCTTTTTTTAATCTCCTCCCCCTGACTTCATATTTTTTTTTTTCTCTTTTTACTTCCCCCCTGACTTCATTTTCTTTGGTTCTCTCTAACGAGCATCCCTTCCTTTTTTTTTTTAATCTCTCACAAAACCTCTCCAGTGAATCCTTCCCCTTTTGCGTGGCCTCCCCCTTTGCGTATTTATAGGGTTCTTGGAGTCCAACCGACTTTAGTGTGAATAGGAGGCGGCCGTCATTTTTTCCCTGCCGTTCACATCCGGTTTTTTTCAAATAAGGAGGCCACCGCCTGACACTCATTAATTTAGCCACAACTGTTGTTGACTTTTCTTTGCTTGTTACTTGCTTCTTTCTTGAGCACACTTCTCCTCACTTCACCAAAATTCGCGACCCCCACTTGAGAGAGTATATTATAATATATCATGGGCTTCCCTTTTGCTTCTTCGAGGCTCCTCACGTCCGCCGAATTCTTGCGCATGCATGTGCATGCATTAATGAGCGAGAGACAATGGACGGAACTTCTTTCTTGATTTGCTCTCCGGAAGGAGAGAATTCTCACTATAAAATATTATAAAATGGTGAGCCCATGTTCTTGCAGACTTTCTCCAGAATTCTCGCGTGTGCAGTGGAGAATTTTTCTTTGCTTTCTTCACGCGTGCGGCTAGAATTTTTACGTCCGCCGAATTTTATCCACGCATGGTGCATGCATTAATGAGGAAGAGGCAATGGACATGAAGAACTCTTCTTTCTTCTTTCTTCTTTCTTTCATTGTGTACTTTCAGATCAGCAAGAGAGAGACCACCTTTTGTGCACGTAATCGACCGCGAGCCGCCGCGTTTGGTTGTGTTTTGGTGCGATGCAAATGCAACTATATGAAATGCAATTTTACCTCTTTTTTTATTTATATGCAACTAATTACTAAATAATTAGGTAAAAATTTAGGTGTCAACAGCTGCCCCTCTTTGAAGGTGAGCTCGCAGAGGTTGCATTCAAAGACAATATGATACCTAAATTTTGACCATGAACAAGTAATAAATGATTTTTGGCAGGATCATGAATCCCTTTTTTTTTTTTTTTTTGAAAATGAATCCTATTTTGAAGTGCAATTTATATAATGCATGGAAATGCTAATGCCAGTGATAAAGGAACTAACCTGGAATAACTTACCTTCGAGGAGGGTAGAGTAACTCGAGATAATTGGTGTTACATGTCCAAGACCCGTACCATTCTACGGTTGCCTAGAATAGTAACATGACTTTGCAAAGAGACTGCTTTCCCAGGACCCGTACCATTCTACGGTCGCCTAAGCGGGGATTCACTTTCCAGGACCCGTACCATTCTACGGTCGCCTGAATAAGGAAATAGATGTTGTCTAGGACCCGTACCATTCTACGGTCGCCTAAACGGGGAAATGTTTTGAGACATCCAGATCCAGACTGAGATGTCAAGAATTTGGAAACTTAACCAATAGACACTCAATGTTAGGTGAGATGAATATTAGATTAAGAAGATTCGAAATGCCTAGATCCAGACTAAGGTATAACGAAAAAGATCGAAGAGCATTCACATCCAGAGTGAAATGCTTAACGAAGAGTTTTGAGACATCCAGATCCAGACTGAGATGTCAAGAATTTGTGAACTTAACCAATAAACACTCAATGTTAGGTGAGATGAATATTGGATTAAGAAGATTCGAAATACCTAGATCCAGACTAAGGTATAACGAAAAAGATCGAAAAACATTCACATCCAGAGTGAAATGTTTAATGAAGGGTTTCAAGACATTCAGATCTAGACTGAGATGTCAAGAATTTTGGGACTTAACCAATAGACACTCAATGTTAGGTGAGATGAATATTGGATTAAGAAGATTCGAAATACCTAGATCGAGACTAAGGTATAACGAAAAGATCGAAAAACATTCACATCAGTGAAATGTTTAACGAAGAGTTTCGAGACATCCAGATCCCATCGAGATGTCAAGAATTTTGGGACTTAACCAATAAACACTCAATGTTAGGTGAGATGAATATTGGATTAAGAAGATTCGAAATACCTAGATCCAGACTAAGGTATGACGAGAAAGATCGAAAAGCATTCACATCCAGAGTGAAATGCTTAACGAAGAGTTTTGGAACTTAACCAATAAACACTCAATGTTAGGTGAGATGAATATTGGATTAAGAAGATTCGAAATACCTAGATCCAGAATAAGGTATGACGAGAAAGATCGAAAAGCATTCACATCCAGAGTGAAATGCTTAACGAAGAGTTTTGAGACATACATCAAGAATTTGGGAATACCTAGGACAAACCTGGGATATTCGTGAAGGTCACTTACCTCTTGGTAGAAAGAAGTTTTGGAACATCGAGGATATGCTTCAAATATTCATGGAGGTTTCTCACCTCGAGGCTTCTGAAAGGCAACATAAATGTCAGGAGCTCTTGGGTCTTCAAGGAAACATTACCTGTCAGACATGATTAGAGCAAAAATACATGCATTCGCCAAAGAAGTAAGCAATTCAACACACTCGAAATTCCACTGAAGCTTTTATCCATTCAATCAAGATTTATACATGATGGTTTTACCATACTTGCACCACCGAACTTCTACTGAGGAGAATCATCGTTTATGACAATTTTCACTCATGACATGGATTTTCAAGAATACCAAATGAGAGACTTTCAGTTAGAAAGGACTTTCGCTCACTCTCATTAAGAAGGCTATTTTGTCCCGACCATTAATGTCGGATCACAGGAATCGCTCAATCTTACTTTCATCATGTCAACAAGGGTTCGAGTATTCTCGCAAGCGGTACGACCTGGTCAATCTGAGAGGTCTTTATCAGGACTGTAATGTAGGCTCGGTCAATGGCTCAACAAAGAGGGACTCTTCGAGTCAAGGCTAATGAAAGAACGATATTTCGCAATCACCTTCAGGTTTACAAGTCAAGGAACCTGTGGAATGAGATAGAAATGACCTTGCTTACACTTCTTCGAGCGATGCTTTTAAGCATGTGAATTCCTACGTTAATTTCGGTGCCCTAATCTGAAGAGACTTTGTAAGGGACGTAACGTAGGTTGAGTTCATGGATTGAGAAGTGAATGAATCATTAGGCTCAACATGTGTATAGGAGGATGAGAATTGGTGATCATCTTGGCATTGTCACTGGTCTTCTTCTTCACCATTGGGATTTTCCTTATAGGTATTATAAAAACTTGGCATTTGAGTCCTTTGAGTACCACTCCATTGGGAATACACCCTTTTACAACTGATAATCATTTATCTTGACTATTTCTTTCATTTTTTATGGGCATTGGCCTTGCTTTTACCAAGCACACTGCTTTTTCATGCCCCTTTTGTTTTGTTTTGAATAACCACGTAATGCTTTAACATTTGGGTTCTTGAGGAGTTTTCATTTTTTGTCGGCACTCGGGATTCTGCTGCTCGAACATTTGCCTTTTGCCTTGCCCCAGTGTGGAGGATGATCACCAATTGGGTTTAAATGAAACGAATTTACAGGCTCAAGGGGCTACGCAATGGATAAAGTGTGTTGGATAGAGAAAGAACTGCTCTTCATCATCCTAAGGCACTTAAATTACCGTATGAATTCAATGTAATAGCAATACCTGAAGATTGATGCAAGTGAGAGCAAGAATATTCCTATCAATTTCCTCACCTCATGATGTCGTCTTACCTCCAGCCTGCCCCAATGTGGGGTGGTTCTTGACAGGGGTAATTTAAAAATTATCCACGTGTGTGGGCTCAAAAGGGTTTAAACAATGGATGATCACATAGTGTTTGAGATAGAGAATGAACCGTCTCTCATCATTTCGATCATCGTACCTTTCGCGAGAAAACTCTTTTCCTTAGAAACATGGAACTTCCTACACTCATCTCACCAGTATATGAGCAAGGGACTGTGTATAGGATAAGGCTTGCCTTTCTTTTCCTGACATGTCTCATTTAGCATGTTCAATTCATTCCACATCATTCATTAACTTGATCGATGGTGACGATCCTTAGTGAAATTGGTAATTAAACAAGTAAAACTATCATGCAAAATTCTCCTTTGAAAGGTCACAATTACTTCATGAACTCATCAGCTTTGAACACAAAGAGTTTGCAGCTCAAAAAGAAAGAAAAGGGTTGGTAAATTTTTTTTTTTTTTTGTGTGGCAAACTTGTTGCCGTCTCCAGGGATCGAACCCTGGTCATTCTCGGACCCTTTCATTCCCCATGCCACCAGGCCGAGGCGCTGATGGTGTCCTCAGGGCATTTCTTTTTTCATTTAATTGAACTGACTCTGGGTCAACACGTCTGATATACCAAATCAAATGAATTCGTTATGTATATGGAACAGGGCCTACTTCTCATCTTATTCAATCCATTCCCACACAATTCAACGAAGAAATGAGTACCTTCAATTCACAACAAATTCTTTCAAGGGTAATACTTCTTCACAGCATCAGAGTTGACAGGGTTAGAAAACTCACGACCATCCATTTCTGTAAGGATTAAGGCACCTCCAGGGAGTACCCTCTTCACCATATACGGTCCGTTATAATTTGGAGCAAATTTGCCTCCAGGATTAGGAAAAATCGGCAACACCTTTCTTAGAACTAGATCATTCACTTCGAAGTGTCTCGGCCGTACCTTCCGATTGAAAGACTTGGCTACTCTTTGTTGATACGTCTGACCATGGCAAAGAGCTTTTAACCTTTTCTCGTCAATTAGGTTCAAGCTTTGCTCAAACCTTTGTTGTGTCCATTCGCCTCGGACAATTCCATTTGGGATAAGACTCTCGAGAGGGGATTTCTACTTCCACGAGCAAGCTTGCCTCCATGCCATAAACTAAGGAGAAAGGGGTTGCCCCGGTAGATGTTCGGATCAAGGTCCGATACGCCATTAGAGCAAAGGGTAACCTGTCATGCCAATCTCGATAATTCTCGGCTGTCTTAGCCAGGATCTTCTTGATGTTCTTATTAGCTACCTCAACAGCTCCATTCATTTACGGGCGGTAAGGTGATGAATTCAAATGCTTGATTTTGAACTCACTGAACAACTCATCAACGAACTTGTTATTCAGATTTGTCCCATTGTCAGTGACAATTGCTTCGGGGACACCATAACGGGCGATTATGTCACGCCTGATAAACTTCACAACATTTCGGGCCGTGACATTAGCATATGATGCGGCTTCAATCCACTTTGAAAAATAATCTATTGCCACCAATATGAATCGGTGCCCATTTGAAGCTTTAGGATTTATTGAGCCAATCACATCGATCCCCCACATTGAGAAAGGCCATGGCTCAGATAGCTGGTGTAACTCCGTTGGAGGAACATTTATTTTATCTCCATGAATTTGGCAACGATGGCAACTTCTAACATGTTGTATGCAGTCACTTTCCAGCGCAAGCCAATAGTAACCCAGTCTCATAATCTTCTTGGCCAACATGTGCCCATTCATGTGTGGGCCACAAACCCCTTCATGCACTTCTTGCATGATTTGGGTAGCTTCTACTTCATCTACGCACCTCAATAGAACTGAATCATAAGATCTCTTGTATAAATTCTTACCACTGACAAAGAACTTTGAGGCCATCTTCATTATGTATTTTCTATCGGCTGGAGTGCTCCCTTCAGGAAATTCCTGCTTTTGGATATAGTTCATGATGTTGCAATACCATGGCTTCTCATCAAGCTCTTCATTCATGGCCATGCAATAAGAAGGTTTGGCTAGAAGCTCAATTTTCAAAGGCTCAACTTGCAACATAGATGACAACGTTGCCAGGGCATCGGCGAACTGATTATGAGATCTAGCCAAGTAGTCAAATGAAATTTCATCGAACTCCTTCATCAACTCCTCGAGGTACTTATGATACGGAAGTAATTTGGCATCCCTGGTCTTCCATTCACCTACAGTCTAGAGTATGATTAGTGCGGAATCTCCATATACTTTCAATTTGGCCACTCCCATTTCAATTACAGCTTGAAGTCCGAGAATACAAGCTTCATATTCAACTATATTGTTAGTGCATGGGAATATTAATTTCGCGGCCACTGGGTGGTGTTGTCCGTCTGGGGATATCAGTACTGCCCCAGTACCAGAACCAGACAAGTTTACAGCTCCATCGAAGAACATGGACCATGCATCTTCATTTATGGCCAAAATACGATCATCTAGAGGGCAATCATCATCATTGAAGGTTCTAGGATTCTCAACCAATATATCAGCAATTACTCGGCCTTTAACTGATTTTTGTGGCATGAACTGCACGTCAAATTCCGAAATCAAGACCTGCCATTTGGCTAGCTTACCCACCAGAGCTGGTTGATTAAATAAATACTTGATGGGATCGTTCTCAGTCACGAGAAACGTTTGGTAATGCAAGGTGTACTGTCACAATCTATGCAATACCCATACTAACGCAGCACAAGTTTTTTCAGCATCAGAATACTTTAGCTCCGAGACAGTGAACTTTTTACTGAGGTAATAAATGGCCCGTTCATTCTGATCCACGGGACTCTTCTGAGCTAACATCGCGCCAAGTGACTCACTATGGATTGTGAGGTATAAAATCAAAGGATGCCCCGATATTGGTGGGACAAGAACTGGTGGATTCATCAAATATTGCTTCAACTTATCGAACGCCTCTCGACATTCATCGTTCCACTCAACTTGTACGTTTTTCCTCAAGAGTTTGAAGAACGGCTTAGCGGTCTCAGAGAGTTGGGAAATGAATCGTGCGATGTAATTCAGTCTCCCTAGGAGACTCCGGACCTCCTTCACTGTTGACGGAGGTTGCAGCTCACATATCGCCTTGGCTTTAGATGGGTCAATTTCAATCCCTTTACTACTCACAATGAACCCAAGTAATTTACTCGACATTGCCACGAACACGCATTTGGCAGGGTTTAAACAAAGCTTGAATTTACGGACTCGGTCAAATAACTTCCTGAGGGTTTCAACATGACTTCTCCCAGGTCGGGTTTTTGCAATCATATCATCAACATACACCTCAATTTCTTCATGCATCATGTCATGGAACAACGTAACCATGGCTCGTTGGTAAGTTGCCCCTGCATTTTTGAGTCCGAATGGCATGACCTTATAATGAAAGGTTCCCCACGGGGTGATAAAGACTGTCTTCTCTTTGTCTTCTTCCTTCATTCTTATCTGGTTGTAGCCAGAAAAACCATCCATGAAAGAGAATAATTCAAATCCGGCAGTACTATCCACGAGAACATCGATATGTGGCAATGGGAAGTCGTCCTTTGGGCTGGCTTTATTCAAATCCCGATAATCAACACACACTCGGACTCAACCATCTTTCTTCATGACAGGCACTATGTTGGCCACCCATTCAGGGTATTGCGAGACTTCAATGAATCCCACTTTGAGGAGTTTCATTACCTCCTCTTCTATCTTCTTCGAGAGTTCCGGTTTAGTCCTTCGAAGCTTCTGCTTCTTAGGGTGCATGTTTGGATTAGTGGGTAAACAATGTTCCACAATTGACGAATCTAAACCTGGCATATCAGCGTATGTCCAAGCAAAGATATCCTGATATTCCTTTAGCAACTGAGTCAGGTGTTCGGCCTCATCTTTGGGAAGATTTGCCCCAATTTTTATTTCTTTGGGATCCTCGGCATCACTCAGGTTGATAGTGACGGTTTGTTCGGAGGTGAGAACTTTGAGTTTTTCATGTTGCTCCCAACTATGTTGCACTTCAATGGAGTCACCATTTGGATCATCAGGGTCATCACTGTCATCGCTCATTGCATTGGATTGGACCATTTTCACCTCCTTGCCTGCCATAGGGTTGCTCCTGAAACATAAAATGGATAGTTCAGAAAGACAAACATGGTTAAACAACATGGATTTCTTATCTATTTTCTGATTTTTCTTTTTTAAATTTTTTTTCGAATTTTTATTTTATCTTTAAAAAATTTTGGCAAAACATTTTGAAATAGCTTTTTTTGTCACGAGAAAGCATGATGAAACCCAGGCCTCAGAATTCTCCTTGGATTTTTCTTTTCTTTCATCGGTTGGATATCATCAACGGGCTGGTTTGGTATACCCCATCATGTCCTCAAAATAAAACTTGTAATTATAATTGATATTCATCAACCAAATTACATTTATTGGATTGAAAAGTACGGCAATCAAAGTGAAATGAAACCCTAACAATCAAACCCTAGCAAACATCAACTCCTGACAAACGACATGCAGAATACGATAAGCAAACCCTAGAAAACATCAAATCCTAAAAGCGATAAGATTCCCACGCAGGGGAGTGCAGAAAAGTAAATGTGTTACTCTTGTGGGCTAGCACCCATTTCCTCCGATGCTTCTTCGTCAATGGCACCTATAAGGAGATCATCGAATAGGCTCGTGATCCCTTCCATCCCATTATCTAGATCCTCTGTCTTTGAAGTTGTCGGGTCATCCATGCTACTCCATCCATCGGGCGCGATACCACGGGTGGCGATCACTCCTCCTTCATCATGCATCATTCTAGTAGGGCCGGGGAATGTCTCGCAGATATCGAGGAGTAATGAGTTTCTCCTCTCTTGTTCATGTCCTCCACCTTTTCCATGGTACCCTAATCCGGCGAAACGAGACCTTCGAGGGGCTTCAATAGGGTTCCGGATACCCTATTCTTTTTTACCAAGTCAACGGCCAGGAATAAAGCCATTTCCAACCATCACTCTTGCTACCATAACTGCTGCATTTGACACATCGGGGATGGGTGCTGTCGATCCTCGAGATGCATGAATAGTGGATACGAGCTCAAACGATTGGTAGCTCGACTCCTCCCTACGTTCCGGCTCTACATAGGGGATAGCCGTCTCATGATAGATCTAATGATCCTCCTCGCCATGAACAATGACTAGCTTTCCTTTGACAACAAATTTCACGCTTTGGTGAAGACTTGATGGCACAGCTCCAGCAGTATGAATCCAAGGACGCCCTAATAGGAAATTGAATGCGGTAGGAATGTCCATCACCTGGAAAAGGACGTTGAACATCACTGGCCCTATTTGCAGATCAAGGTGGGTCTCCCCTATCACCTCCTTTCTTGTACCATCAAAAGCTCGGACGGAGGTATTTGCAGCATTTATTTTTGAAGGATCTATTTTAAGGTGGTGAAGAGTTGCCAATGGACAAATATTCAAGGCAGACCCATTATCAATGAGTACTCGAGCCACATGGGAAGCCTTGCACTTGGATATATATATAACGCCTTAGTATGTCCCCTCCCCTTAAGAGGGAATTCTTCATCAGAAAAGGCTATTAAATCCTTAAGAAGAATCGACCCTACAAATTCCTCCAACCTGTTTTCCTCGATCGTCTCTGGTACACGAACTTCGCTCAAAACCTTCATTAGAGACTTTTGATGTGTGGGAGACGTTTGCAAGAGTTCAAGTAAAGAGATTTGAGCGGGCAATTTCCGCAACTGGTCGACCACGTTATACTCACTTGCTTTGATTATAGCCAGAAATTCTTTAGCCTCTTCATCAGTAACTGGCTTTGCAGGTTGGGTATTAGCTTGAGCATAGGTCCGACCAGACCTTGTAATCAGGTCAACATCTAGCTCGTATGACCAGGGAACTGCTTTGTTATCCGTGTACTCATACAGCTGGGGCATCTCAATAATTATTTCTTCATCAGTTGAAGGCACTTCCACTATCAGTCCTTCATGGTCGGAGGCGTCCTCAAGTGGGGGCATGTCCTCGATCAATGGATCCGGTTCACTCTTTTCAGTACTTAGCTTAGCAAATTCTTTCTCCCAATCGATGACGACTTCGGAGATAGTTGACACTATTCCAGCTTGGTCAGCATACACGATCACGCCAGTCTTAACCATTTCTTGAACCCTTTCCTTCATGGTAGGCAAAGGAGGATTCTCATCTGTCGGATAGTAACCAACTCTAACTAATCCGCTATAGATATCTTTTGAGACACCTTCAAGTTCATCTTTTTGCCAGCATTGAACTCAAAGATTGCATTCACGTTTCCACGATGTTCCGCAACGGATTCTTCGACATTCGATTGGGTGGTACGGAAAGAAAATGCCTTAGTATCCAACAAATTTTGGATCTTGTGCTTCAAAGTCAAACATTCATCAGTTGAATGGCCGACCTCTCCCATATGATACTCACATTTTTTGGAGGGATCATAGTTGGAGAATTTTTCAGCATTGGGCCGCTTTGGTTCGTGGGAGATCAATCCCTTCTTTTGAAGTATTGGCAGGACCTGAGATAAAGGGCCAGGAAGAGGAAAGAACTGCCTTTTGGTGAATTGCCGCGGTGCAGGCACTCGGCCTCCATCTTGCTGATTCCCAGGGACACGAACCATCTGAGGCTTACTAGGGGCTGGTTGCGCATATGCAACATTGATTTCAGTGGTCGGTTCTTTATCTTTCTTCATGGTGAACCTTTTGCCTTGATGAGTCGGTTCATTGAACCATCCATCCCTTAGCCCCATCTCGATATGTTCACCCACTGGGATAAGTTGGTTGAAGTTCTCAACGTATGTGCTAGCCATCCGATTACGGAACTCATACGGGAGAGTCTTGATGAACAACTTCATCAACTCCTTGTTTGTAGGCTCAGGAGTGATTTGAGCTGCCAAGTTTCGCCATCTTACAGCATACTCCTTAAATGACTCACTTTTCTTCTTCTCCATCCGCTCAAGATCCTCTCGGGAAGGTGCAATATCCATATTGAACTTATACTGCTTTAGGAAAGCGTCAGCCACATCATTCCAGGTGTCGAGAAGGTTTATATTTTTCATTATGTACCAATTGAGTGCGGGCCCAGTCAAGCTTGCATGAAACGATTGGATCATGAGAGGCTCGTTCTTGACATATTGGGCCATGCGCACGTGGTACATTTGCAAATGAGCTTTTGGGCAGGAAGTACCATCGTATTTCTCAAACTCCGGCATCTTAAACTTCTTCGGCATTTTGACTTTCTCATAAACCGACAAGTCGAACGGGAGTGAATTCCGCGACTCTTGCAATTGTTTCAGTTTCTCTTCAAGTTTGGCAAAGCGTTCATCTTGCTCCGCCTTAGGGACATTGTCGGGCATAGCCTTTTTGGCTGTGACGAACAGTGGGTCATCCTCCAGCTCAGGCATGTCGTCATCACCCATTTGGGCCTTGTTCGTCTGCTTTGGGACTACTATCTCGGGGAGAGTGGGCGCAAGAGTCTGATTCACTTGGAGGGATTGCATTTGATTTGTCATAAGTTGCATAGAGGTGAGCAACTGCTGGAGTTGGTTTTCCATGGCGGTCATACGATCATGCATTTCGGTTTGGTCGGCCATTTTTGCTCTTGATCGTGTAATGATAGGCGAACGTGGAGGATCCGTTATCACCTTATTAAAAATAACAGAGGAAATATAAGAACCAAGGATAGGAAAACGGTCCATGACAATGGTCTATTCGCCTCATTTACTCATTAACATTTGAAATTAAAAACTGAAACCAAATTCCAAAAAAAAAAAAAATGTTGAAATTAACATCCCTAAACATTGGACTGAGAATTGAAAGCAAATCCCCTAAACTAAAATTGAAATCAAACTTCCTAAACATTGAAACTAAGGGAACATCTCATTTTATATGCTTTCGGGAGCCCAATGCCTTGCGAAGCTTTTTGTTTTCAGCTTCAGCCATTTCCACTTTCCGTTTAAGATGCTCAATCCGTGCTTGCTGAGTAGGCTTTTCAGTTACATCAGGGACCACTGGACGCAAGGCGGCAGGAATCTGATGTTGTTGGATATAGAATGTCGAGGCATGGTGAATCTCCTCCTCGCCTTTCAGTCTCTTGGGCACCAAAATCTTCTCTGGATGACATTCATTCCATGCAGCAATGATCGTCTGGATGTCGCTGAAGTAGTCATAGCCCATTCGAGTAAAACGATCTTGAAACAACTCCGTCTTGAGGGGCGGAGGAATTTCTTGTAAAGCTCTATATTGACAGACCACCCTATATGGGTAATAAGAAGTAGTACCAGAGAGACCCAACAGCGGGATTGGCTCATCATATTTATGAGAGAAACGAGCTTCCTCAACATGGAACCATTTAGCGTGCCATAAGAATGCTTCAGGATTAGGATTTTTCAAAAAATTGATCCAACATGAGTATTGTTTACTCGGGGCAAAACGCTCCAAGACCTCAAATTTTTGTATGGGATGTCTAAAATCATCTATTTTAAATTGTTTCATAAGGTGCCCAAACCCTTTTATGTGGGAGAAAAACCATATTTGCAAAAGTTCGGGGAGGGCACGCATGGTTCTTTCTTCATTTTGTTTGAAACGGTTTAATAGCAAAAATGTTTCAGCCAAAATCATGTTGACATAATTTAACTTTGTCACAAACTTGGCTAACCACCCATGAAATTGAAGGATTTATCGCATTTTTTCGATAAGGAAAAATAATTAGTCCAAAAAATGCTAAAATAAAAATCCTAGCTTTTGAAATCATTGGCTGATTTGCAAAACACTTTGCCAAAAAAAAAAATGGGCATGCATAACAATTGGCTTTGACAACCCTCCTTACCATTTCAGCTTTGATTGTTAAAAACTGTGATAATTCAGAAATAGAATCTATACCGATAGGCGGCCTAACAAGTTCCTTTTCAAGAGGCATTCCAATGGCAACACTATATTCCTCCAATGTTGGGGTTAGTTCGTGCTCACCAAATATGAAGGTGGAAGTCTGCGGACACCAAAAGTGTGGTAGCGCGCATAACACCAGTGGATGTTGATCTCTAGCAATGGGAGAAGTCGGGCGATTCTTGCTTTCACATATCTTTGGCCCTCTTGATCTAATTGGTCCAACCACGTTTTGAGCTCTTTTTTGGGAGTGGAAATGAACTGTACATCGGTTTTCCCCATTGCATATAAAACAAGACTGGCGACGAAACCTATTGTCATGGACCAACAAGAATGCAATGAAGTAAGTAAATTGCAAAGTCAGAGTTTAGACAACTTACTTTCACCTGAAATGGATGACAATGACATAGACACACACATGAAACGTGAGGCTCGATTTCTACCTAGACGGCTTAGCAAAGTGGAGTTAAGAGGATGATCTGACCGTTGCAGTCTCGCATTAACGTGTCAGGTCTTCCTAACTCCGGCTCAGTCGAAAGGAATGTCCTATAATCACGCAGTCTCGCGGATATGGACAAACACAGTCGACACCATGAAAAACTTTCGGGGAAGAGAAGGTCAACCTCTACATAGCAGTCTCGCTTTTGAGGAAGTATCCTTCTCAACACCATCCTAAAAATCCTATCGCAGCCTAGGTCCGGCAGCAGGTTGTGTGTGCAATAGTGTCGTGTAAATGCATAGGCATGCATAACAGTTCATATCAAACAACACTTCGTTCATAAAAATAAACCATACATTCCTACACCTTCCTACAAAACAAAGGTTAGCAAACACTTCCCCTTATACCTCCCATCCTGCAAGAACATTTAACACCTTAAATGTTAGGGGCGTACCTGGAATCCTCGCTGTCAAACGAAAACATTTTTCAAAAGGAAAGAAAAATTGGCCTAAGTCCACTAAGAGTTTTAACTCAAGTCCCCAGGGGAGTCGCCAAGCTGTCGCGACCTCCCCAAAGTGAGTTGGACCACCTAAGGGTTCGGCTAATGGATTGCTAAGCCTAGACTTAGCTCGAGCTCTCCCAAGCCCATACCAATTCGCGACTTAGGGTTTAAGTTCTTAATATGCAAATGATTTTTATCATGGAGTCGCCACTAATCTATTTTTGGTGGGTAGATTAGAAACCCAAGTAAAGTAATGGGAGAATTACTTCACTCTTACGAACCAGAGATTGTGAGTTCGGGGACTTGATTACGCTAGATTTCTCTAACGCCCTTTCGGTACCTTTCTCTTTTATTTAAAAAAAATATATATTTTGCAGGCAGATTAAATTGATTTTAAATCTATTTCCCTAACATGTGAGGCGATCATGTAGGTGCGCAAACCACCAATTTAACACCCAAGAAAGCGATGAATAAATTGCAGGACTTACCTCGTAACAACGAAAGCATCTGCAAGGTTAAATCAGAATTCACATCAACAATCCTAGATATGATTTCTAATTAACACGCAAATTTCTTCTTTTTGGTTTTCACTTTTTTTTAATGAAAATCATGCTTTATGCAATGCATACTATTAGTTTAACATGGAATAATATGACATGATAATATGGCCTGAACTATATGATGCAAATGCTATGCTTTTGTGTTTTCTTAATAAGCATGCAATCTATCCTAGAAAATAAAACTAATTTATTCTAAGACATCTTTTTTGTGTATTTTTCATGAAATTCGGAATTAGAAAAATGCAAAAATTACCTAGCTAAATTAAAATTCCATCCAATTTAAACTTAGGATTAAGTCATGCTAATTACTAATTTAAACTAAGACGTTACTTTAATCTAGCAATTTCTAACCTAAGATGCAAATTGATCTAAACTTAAAATGAGACATGCAATTCTATTCTAAAATGCATGATGATTTTTTTTATGAAAATTCGTAATTAAAAAAAACACTAAAGAAACTACTAGAGTGAAAATTAAAGGGACATGTTATCTCTTCTAAAACATGCATTTTTAAAAAAACCTATTATGCAACCTACAAAAAAACTAGCATCCTAAATTAATTAATTTTTCTTGGGATTTTTTTTTAAATTTGAAATCAAAAATCCTATTCTAAATTGGCACGTGCGATTCTTAAAAAAAAACTAATATCCTAAATGCATTTTTTTGGATTTTTGTTATTATTATTTTTTTAAAAAAACGAAATAGCTAAATACGCTAACCATAGCCCGATCTAACTTGCATTTTTTTTTTTTTTTTCATTTTTTTGCATTAATTTCGAAATTAAAAATTGTCATGTAATTAAACATGAAACCTAAGTTAAAACTAGCAACCTAAATTGATCGATTTGATTTTCTTATTTTTTTTATTCGAAATAAAATTCCTATTCTAAATATGCAAACCATAAAACATGAAATAAACCTAATTCTAACCTACATGGAATGCAAATGCAGTTTTTTGGTATTTTTGAGATAAACAAAACAATTAAAAGATACCAAATCTTCCATGGCCGTTTCACTAATAAAATCAATAAATTGATCTTAAGCCTTAAAGATCAAAATATCAATTTTATTCCCACGTGATTAATTATTTCATCTAAAGCCTTATAGATGAAATAAAAAATCATTGTGCGGTTGCGAATTAGATGGTACGTCGGGGATTTTCAAACATGCATCAAGAACTAATTCAAAGAAAGGGACAAAATATTAAAAATAACATAATGAAATAATTCTACCTAATAAAATATAATAAACCTACCTAATTTGAATTTTTTTCCAAATTTGCCTTAACGAGCGGTACTTTGTAGACCACGATGGAGGCTCGGCACGAATAAGGAAGGTTGCTGTGGTGGTGGGTTGCTGCCGGTGGTGGTTCGCCGTCAACCGGAGCTCCGACGAGTAGCAATAAACACGGACCAGCGGCGGCAAGGCAGCAACCACCGCTGGTGTAGGAGAAGCGGAGGGCGTGCGACTCACTAGCGTTGGGGTCCGGATGCAAGCGTCGGGGTCGGCTCAGATCTGGGCGACGGCAGCAATGGTGGCGGAGGGGCCGTCAGTAGCAGCAGAACGCGGTGGTGCTACGGCGAAGGAGCTGGGGCACGGTGACGCGGCGAGGAGGCTCGCGTACTTCTGCAGGTCGTGTTCGAGGGGGGGTTTGCAGCAGTAACGGAGGAGCTCGTGGCGTCGGGTTGCTGACGGAGGCTGGCGAGCGCGATGGAGGCGAGCGACGGCAGCAGCGGAGGCAGAGGGGGCGTCGAGCGCTGCGGGTGGAGGCGGACCGAGAGGCAACGGCACGGGCAGTAGCAGCGACAGCGTTTAGGCGGGCTACTGTAACGGTTGCTGCGGTGGTGGCTACGAGCCAGAGGCGACTGCTGGTTGCAGGCGTCCGGGATGGTGCATCTGGTGCTCGGGCGAAGAGCAACACCGGCATGGACTGCTGGGCGTCGGCTAGGTGCAGCAGCAAGGGCAGAGGCGGTGGCGTCAGGCGAAGGTGCTGCTGGTGTCGCGGATGGGCAGAGGCGTGGGAGCAGGGGCGCAGTGTCGGTGGCGCGCGAGGGCAGAGGCGCGGCGGCGGGCTCGGAGCTCGCCGGAAGGAGGAAAGAGGCGGGTGGGCGGCTGCAGCGCCGGGCGACCAGCAGCAGCGAGGAACTCCCGAAGAAGATGAACAGTAGGGGTCTTTTCCTCTTTTTTCTCTCTTTTTTTTTTCTGCTGTTCGGTCACTTCTTTTCTGTCTCTCTCTCACGTCTCACTCTCTGCAGTCTCTCTTTCTGCTTTTTCTCTTTCTTTAATCTCCTCCCCCTGACTTCATATTTTTTTTTTCTCTTTTTACTTCCCCCCTAACTTCATTTTCTTTGGTTCTCTCTAACGAGCATCCCTTCCTTTTTTTTTAATCTCTCACAAAACCTCTCCAGTGAATCCTTCCCCTTTTGCGTGGCCTCCCCCTTCGTGTATTTATAGGGTTCTTGGAGTCCAACCGACTTTAGTGTGAATAGGAGGCGGCCGTCATTTTTTCCCTGCCGTTCACATCCGGTTTTTTTCAAATAAGGAGGCCACCGCCTGACACTCATTAATTTAGCCACAACTGTTGACTTTTCTTTGCTTGTTACTTGCTTCTTTCTTGAGCACACTTCTCCTCACTTCACCAAAATTCACGACCCCCACTTGAGAGAGTATATTATAATATATCATGGGCTTCCCTTTTGCTTCTTCGAGGCTCCTCACGTCCGCCGATTCTTGCGCATGCATGTGCATGCATTAATGAGCGAGAGACAATGGACGGAACTTCTTTCTTGATTTGCTCTCCGGAAGGAGAGAATTCTCACTATAAAATATTATAAAATGGTGAGCCCATGTTCTTGCAGACTTTCTCCAGAATTCTCGCGTGTGCAGTGGAGAATTTTTCTTTGCTTTCTTCACGCGTGCGGCTAGAATTTTTATGTCCGCCGAATTTTATCCACGCATGGTGCATGCATTAATGAGGAAGAGACAATGGACGTGAAGAACTCTTCTGTCTTCTTTCTTCTTTCTTTCATTGTGTACTTTCATATCAGCAAGAGAGAGACCACCTTTTGTGCACGTAATCGACCGCGAGCCGCCGCGTTTGGTTGTGTTTTGGTACTGATGCAAATGCAACTATATGAAATGCAATTTTACCTCTCTTTTTTTATATGCAACTAATTACTAAATAATTAGGTAAAAATTTAGGTGTCAACAACCTTCTTTTGTGGAGTGTTTTCTCCAATCCTCTGCTCTCCATAATTAACATCATCAATGTTGTTCGCAGCAGAAGATTTACAATATCCTGCGATAACCTTTTTTGCAACTTGATTAATCCTCCATATTTTTGATGACTTTTTATTGGATATCTTCAAGGAAACTACTGCACATTCCAAAGTGAGATGATACCTGATTGAAGACGAGCTTGGCAAGAGGAGTTTTTCCTATGCCTTCCATTCCATGAGCTACAACCAGCCAGAAACTAATTGCTTCAACATCTAATAACTTTCTCATATCTAGCACTCTGCCGTCCATTCCGACTAAATGTTCAGTCACAAACTTGTGTATTGTATTAAGCTTTTTCAAAACCACCCCGACAACCAATTTGATTAGTCCTCCTTGGCTGTCACAATTAATTGCAAACCAGTTTTAGTGGGAAAAGATCATAATACATTCGTTCGTGTTTGTACTCACTTTTTTTACCATTCCTTTTCCAAGTAAAAGACCAGGGATTAAAAAAAAATGTTAAAACTGCAGAAACTAAGCAAAACACGAAAACTTCACAAATACTACTCAATAGAAACCTTGATCACTACAATTTTTTTTTGCCAGTAAGGTAAAGCTTCTTATCAAGAACATGTTCTATGAAAAAGAAAAAAGTGAGGAGCTTAGCCTTCATCCTTTATCAGGTTCCATCTCTTCACTTCATCGACTTCTTGAAGAGCCTTTGATAAGCCTCAACCTTGACAATACTCAACTTCTGCTCTTGCTCCAATTTCAATGTGGCATCACAGTAAAATGGAGTTTTAAATTCGACATCCTCAGGTTCCACACCGTAGAAAATGGGAAGAGTCCCTTTCAACCCCTCCAATTTAGTAGTTCGGTGCACCATGACTGTGAGCTCGCAGAGGCATCAATGACTAGAAGCTATGTAGATGATGAAGTTCTCATAGGGAAGTTTTCTTTCATTTTTTTGCCAGCTTGGAGTTCATCGTTGTCTCTAAAAACACAGAACCTGACATCCACGAAACCATGGTAGAGGCAATTGGGTTAATCCATGGCAAGAGTTTGGTCCTTTGAAGCTCAAAAACACCCGGTACTTGCCTCCAAACTGTTAAAAATTTGGATGTGTGCGTGCGGAAGCATGGTTTTGGTATTTATGATAGTTTTTGCTTTGTGATGTTTGCAAGTGTATGATATAGTTTGTAGAGGATGGACAGGGGACACACTAGAATAATTAAAGGACATAGGTCATGGGATATGGAAAATTAGTTTCATTAGTTGAACAAAATAATTTGATGGAGGTATTGGTGCTCACTCCCCACACAAGTCATGGTGGAGGTCTAAGACCTCTCACGGTGGAGGGCTCACCCCACACACTCTCAAATGATGAACTATAAGCCTATTTATAGGCAATTACAACTAACTTAGTCATCGCCCTAAACAGCTAGACATTTGCTTTGACATTTGTTTTGACTAAGAAATCTTCTTCTCTTGCACCGACTTAGACAGACAGAATATTTCCAACTAGAAGTTCAACTGTCCACGTTCTTGACCCTTCTTTCTTCATGGTGCTCCTTCTTTCTTCATCGTTAAGCAGCCATTGTTGACTTATTTTCAAGATTTCCCATCCACGTAGACTTCTCTAGCTTGTTCTAGGATTTTGTTTGATACTTCTTCACGGAGTCTTCAAGTTCAACTTGGAGACTTCATCTTTTTTCTTTTAGAGACTTTCTTTTGCCCATGTAGTTGGCTTCAACTTTGATGAGTAATTGTCTAGCTTGTTCCAACGATCTTGAGTCTTATTTTCTTCATTATTAATTAAGTAGTTTCTAGATTTTGTTGAAAATGGATCACCAATTTCCAACACTCCCCCTTGATCCATTTTTGGGATACTTCGGACATCGTACCATAGAGTCTCGGACGTACTTTGAAATTTCTCTTGCAATTTGTCTCATGCCTTTTATGTCTTCTTTGTTCCACAATCTTCTTGCATCTTTTTGTCAAAACCCTTGCACTTGCCTTTGAATGTGCATGTCTTTTCTTGAATGATGCCCCATATGTCTCAAGCCATCAAAATGCTCTTAGTTGTAATTGTTAGCTCGGGCTCTGGCTCTAGTTCCTGTAATCTCTAATTTTAGCTCTGGCTTTGTTCTAGCTCCAGCTTTGGCTCTCTTGGCTCTCACTCGGGCTTGGGCCTTTTTAGTTGAGGATGGTGAGGACAAATGCCCGAAACCCCATCCGAGTATGCCTAGCTCTATTATCTTGGTCCCTTACACCTGGCTCAGTTACGAACCTGGGTGAATTTAGTACTGATTCCATGTTAAAAATTTGGACGTGTGCACATGGAAGCATGGTTTTGGTATTGATGATAGTTATTTATTAGTGATGTGTGCAAGTGTATGATATAGTTTGTAGATGATGGACAAGGAACAAACTAGGATAATTGAAGGACATAGATCAAGGGATATGGAAAATTAGTTTCATTAGTTGAACAAAATAGTCTGATGGAGGTATTGGTGCTCACTCCCCACATGAGTCATGGTGGAGGTCTAAGACCTCTCGCGATGGAGGGCTCACTCCACACACTCTCAAATGATAAACTATAAGCCTATTTATAGGCAATTACAACCGACTTAGTCATCGCCCTAGACAGCTAGACATTTGCTTTGACATTTGTTTTGACTAAGAAATCTTCTTCGCTTGCACCGACTTAGACAAATAGCATATTTCCAGCTGGAAGTTCAACTGTCCACGTTCTTGACCCTTCTTTCTTCATGGTTAAGCAGCCATTGTTGACTTATTTTCAAGATTTCCCATGCACGTAGACTTCTCTAGCTTGTTCTAGGATTTTGTTTGATACTTCTTCATGGAGTCTTCAAGTTCAACTTAGAGTCTTCATCTTTTTTCTTCTAGAGACTTTCTTTTGCCCATGTAGTTGGCTTCAACTTTGACGAGTAATTGTCTAGCTTGTTCCAACGATCTTGAGTCTTCTTGTCTTCATTATTATTCAAGTAGTTTTCAGATTTTGTTAAAAATGGATCACCAATTTCCAACACAAACACATGGTCTCTACTCATTCCAGCCTCTAAGTTTGCAGAGATCAGCCTCCAAGTGCGTCCTAAGTTATCGCTGTTAGAAGAAGTACACCACAAGTGCCAAAACTTGACACGAATGACACTTAAGTGCCAAAAGTTAGAAAAGTGACACTTAAGTGTCACCTCCGGTGAACCCTACGGAAATCCTACGTGACAATTTTTTATTATTTTGTTTGCTTACGTGGCTCGCCGGAAAGCTGACTCGGCAAAAAAAAATGAAAAAACGACGTTGTTTTGGCATGAATTTTAATTTTAACATAAAAATTAATTAAATTAAATTATAAATAAATAATTAATAAATAAATTTAAAATAATTATTATTTAAAAACAAAAAAAAAAAAAGAAGGAGGAGGAGGAGGAGGAGGGCTGAGCCTTGCCACCGCCGCCTCCCCACCGTCACCGAGAAGGGCCAGCGACGGTGGGAGGAGCATCGGCCGAGGTCACCGAGCCTTGGCCAAGGGCCGACAACCCCAACGATCGGCGGCGAGGGTCGCAACCCTCACCCAAATCCGGCTCCCTTGCTTTTTCTTTTTTTAAAATAATGTTTTAAATAAATTTAGTTTTAAATTTAATTTAATTAATTTTTATATTAATTATTTACCATATTTGCAGCAAAACAACATCGTTTTTGCATTTGTCTAGTCATGTCAACATGTAAAACGACATCGTTTTGCACTTACCTCACCGAAAAATCGCTACGTCGGCATTTTGGCTGGATTTTCTCGTCATAGCACTTAAGTGATCCATTTTGCTCCAATTTTGGTACTTAAGTTTTACTTTCCTAACTTTTGGCCCTTAAGTGTCCCTTCGTACCAAATTTTGGCACTCAGTGTCCGACACTCCATCATTGCTTATTGTTTGTTTGACAGCTTAAGTTATATATTATCTTTCTAATATTTGCCTTGTTAGAAACTGGTGAAGGTATTCCCTTAACTATATGTAATAATAATGCTCAAAGAAAGGCAAGCAACTTCGGAAAAACAAAGCATAAGAGAGTAGGAAAAAGCAAGAAGCAAAGATATAGCGGGACAACTTGATCTCATCCACTCATCCAATGCATCTCAAATAGATAATGCACATTGGGGTGGGAGATAACAGCAGAACATGATTTTGTCAAGATGAACCCTAAAGGCAAGAAGGTACATAGGACACTACATTATTCCCAATACACTGAAAGAGAAAGGGTCACAAAAGCAGAACACTTAAGTCTTGCATCACATACTAAAAGAGGGGGCATATAACACAAATTACTTTAGACAAAACGAATTTTGGAAAGGTAGCCCTGAAAGAGAGAAATCAGAACATTTATAGTTCTTTTTCAAATGGCCAAGTTGCTTGGGCCACATGTCCAAACTTTGGAAGTAAATATGGGCCTTACATGAAAAAAAAAGTCAAGCAACGAGAACCCCAATAGCCAGTCTTATAATCTATGAAGCATGGACACGTCTTAGGAGCTTCCGTGTCGTGTCAAACATCCCAACACATGTCCGACACGCTCGGACATGCTCCGACACAAGGTCAACACGTGTCGATAAATCCAACACGCAGTCAACTCTTTCTGACATGTGTGTCTGGAATTGCGAGAGGCGTGGTGGTTCCTGGGGCGGGTCTGCAAGTGCGAAGGGAGAGAAAATTGTTGAAGAAGGTGACAAAGGGTGGAGGCAAGGGCAAGGGAGCAGGGGCGAGGCCGCGAGTGATGGCAAGGCTGCAATTGTAGGGAGGAGAGTCGTGACTGCGATGCCGCGATGGAGGACCGAAGGCAAGGCAAGGCTGCAAAGGAGGGAGGGCCGGAGGCGAGAAGGTGAGCAATTGCGATGAGGCTGTTAAAATATGTCTTGAGTTTGAGCCCAATGTGAAAGTTTTGAATATTCCAAATTGGCTATTTTGTAGACGTTCGAAATCGAGCAAAGAAGATTCGAAGATCAACTCCCCAAATTTTCAAATCTGCATTGGAGAGTTTGGCCACTGAAATAGGAAAGTCGAACTTTCACTTGGACTTGGATTTTGTTTAAAATATAGAGAGATATGTTTTGGTTAAAATTGTTCAAGATAACAACAAAATAAGAAAGTTTGGTGTTGACTTTGATTTGCATCTTGGGATTAACGTGCATGTCAGGCAAGATAGGAAACAGTCCTATGAGAAGTGAGCAAAAAAATAAGGGTCTCACTTATGATATATAAACTTGTGGCCGTGGGTGGCAGAGGGTTGATCATGAATAAGTGGTCTTAAAGCGCCGTCTCATCATCAAGTGCTTGGGAGGGATTTTTCTTTGTTGTTATTGTCTGTGAATTACATCCAAGAAAGATTAGTGTTTATAGCCGATTTAATCTTGAGATAAGATTTGTGTGTAATTCCTTTGTGAGATTGAGAGATTATTTCTTGAGAAATTTTGGGATTAAACATTGCACGCATTATTTGGTATAATTGGGGCTTGAAAAACACTGAAAGTGACTTAAGTGTGTAATTTCCGTGTATCGCTTGATCTATAGTGAAATTCGTCGCTGCTCTCCCCCGTGGACGTAAGTTTTTACAACCGAACTACGTAAATTTGATGTCCGATTTATTTTCTTTTTCGTTTATTTTATTGTTCAATCGCTCGCTTTTCGCAACAGAGGCAACCAAGAGAGGGGAACAAACGAGGAAAGAAATCGGGGGCTAAAGTGTTTTCTTTTTTTTTTTTTTTTTTTTTTTGGGGGGGGGGGGGAGGGGTGGTTTGGTGGTGTGGTGGAGAGAGACGCAAGAGGGAAATACTTTTTGAGGGGCTGGCGGTTTTTGTTTTGTGTTGGGGGGAGGTTTTTGTGGTGGGGTTGCGGAGAGAGAAAGGCGGGAGGGAAATATTTTTGGGGGAGGAACATGGGAGAAAATTGGGCGGCGGAGTGTTTTTTAGAAAAATAAATAAGTAGGGCTAACAAGTAATTTGAAAAAAAATTAAAATATTAAATGTTCAATAATGATAAATTTTGGTCATTATAGAAGATCATAGATTTATATAAATAAGTTGATTCTGATATTTTGTTCATCGATAATTTTTATTAAAGTTAGAAACATATTCCCAAATATGGCTATGCATTAACTATGCATATGTCTTTCGAATTTCCTATGAATAGATTTATTATTATTATTATTATTATTATTATTATTATTATTATTATTATTATTATTATTATTATTATTATTGTAAGTTCATTATAAGCTCTTTTTATATTATTTATTTATTTATGAATTCAAGTCAAATTAATTAAAAATAAAATATTCATTTAATATATAATGTGTCCTAACATGTCAAAATTCTTTATTTTTGAAAAATGATGAGTTGGCGTGTAATCTCGTGTCATGTCGCGTCGCGTGTTCATGTCACGTGTCGATGCTACTAGCTTATATAGTAAGTTGAAATCAAGAAGAGTCCCACATTGACCATGAGCACACATGCACCTCGATTTATATTGTCCAAGTGGGATGATGAAGGTTGTCTCTTCGGAAAAATCCAATAAAATTGGAATGATATAGAGAATATTAGGATGGTCCCTGCGTAAGGACGACGTGTACAAATCGAGAAATGATCCAATTTTTCTTTTTTACTTTTTTAGTATATTTCTTTTTTGTATTCTTGAAGTAATTCGAAATAAAATTTTATTATATTCACCTTTTCTTGATCAATCTCAATATATTCTCTAATTATTTTTGTATGCTTGGAGTAATCTGAAATTAAATTGTATTACTTTAACCTTTTCTTGCTCAATCCTAATATACTCTACTTAGTGAAAATCCTAGAATTCATACTACAAATAGTAATACAAATCTCGAAAGTGTTGTATATCTAGGATTGATCCCTTGTTTAATGTATTAAATGAATCTTTTTTTTTATTACTTATGTTTATATTTTGCAATACATATGTCTTGAACTTCAAATTACCCAATACTCACAAAACCTTTCAAAGTATATGAGTGTTTTGCATTTGATTCTAGAATTATTACAAATTGACAGAGAGAACCCCAAACCCAAAGTGGGGGAGGAGACGTGGAGGCTTCTCTGTCTCTCCCGTTTCGCTCTGTCCGACCGCGCCTCCACCGAGCTCCGGCCACCGCGAGCTTCGTCACCTGCGGGGTTCGCAACAGTACGAGGAGGTCGCTGTGGAGGTCGGACGTGTTGTCGACGGAGGCCATACAAGCCGTCCAGTCCCTCAAGCTGGCCAAATCCACTCCTCGGTTGAACCGCGTCCTCAACACGACCCTCGCTCGGCTCTTGAAATCCGGTCTCTTGAACGCCTTAGCCGAGCTCAAGAGGCAGATTTGGCCCTCAAGGTATCGCCTTTTTCGAACCCGTGGTTCTGGGTCTTTGTTTCCTTTTCTTTTCTTGTTGGTTTTCAAATTCTCTCTTTGTGACCTTGGTGTATGATGTGAAAAATCTCTGCCCTTCCAAATAGATATTGAAAGTTTAGAAGGCCATTTTGGGTGTCTGTGGTTCTTGGGTCTTTGTTTTCTTTGCATGTCCGTTTTCTGCATGGCCATTTTGATTGTAGCGGATGCTCTAACTGGTATGAGCAGACCAAGTGATCCGGCAATTGAGCGTTGCTCTGAGGTTTGGTGAATTCATTTTACATATTGGTTATCAGCGATTCAACTGGTACATGGAGCTAGTGAGTGGCATGGATGATCCGTAGAAAACGGGTTGAGTGTTGATTGATGAGATTGGCTTACCTTGCAACAATGATTCTTGTAGGCTTTTTTTGGCCTTCTTGATTTTATCCGTGTTTAGGATTTTCTGAGTTCGGGTTTGGGTACTCTGTTTAATCTTCAACATTAGGCATTCACAAAGAAAGGAGAATATAACTGTGCGGATTAGTTTTATATTAAAACATAGCAGTAATAATAATAATAATAATAATAATAATAATAATAAAAGAAGACAACGACGACGACATTGGGCAGAAATGTAGGTTTTGCATGTTTCATCAAGGGAAACAACGTTGGGCATATTCAAACTACTGTCCTCATTAGTATATTGAGAAGAAAGAGAAACAAAGTAATACCCTCGATGTATACATACAGGTGGTGTGAATTCTGGATGCACTATTTTAATATCTCCATTTTACTGTTCTCATTCCATCTAAAAAGATTCCAGCTATAGGTCTTAGAGTAGGTGTGCAAGGAGGAATGGTACGGACAGATATTGCATTGCGTTGAGCCATGATCCAACTATTGGGAAAGAACAAAATGGTTGCTCTCGCTGAAGTTGTTTTCTCAGGACTTCTAAAAGAAGGGGTTGAACCTGACTCAAGGGCTTATGCCAAGAGGATTGGAACATATCTAAGGGTGGACATGATTGAAAAGGGAATGCAGACTTATGAGAAGATGAAAGCAGCTGGTTTAACCTCAAACGAATTTACCCTGATGATTCTCATAAGAAATCTAGAGAAGGCCAGAGAAAAATATCTGGTGGAGTTTGTGAAGAGAGATTGTGTTGAATATTTGGATTCTCCTGAGAAGTTCCTAGAAGAAGTTGAAAGAAATACATAGGATTTCACTCTTCCATGCTCATTCTAGCATTATGTTCTCTATATGCCTTTCTTTCTGCATGGGCTTCTCTCTGATCCTCCCTGTCTTCAGCAGCTCTGGGATTATCTTTTGATGTAAGTGCTCATGTCTCTTGGATGTTGTCTGGAGATGAATTTCCTTTAACGCCTGTCATCATTGCTCAAAAATGAATGTTTGATGCAACATGAACTAGAGCTTTATACTCTTGGCTTGTTTAAGTAGGAGTTTTTGACATATTACCCCTAACAGCAGTACTTTCTGGTCGGTGGTTCAATTTGTTTTTCACTTTCTTTGAGAGATGTTTTGCTTCCATGCATGTTCTACATTTATACTAAGAATGCGTTCCTTATTTTCATCAATGGTTGCTTATAACAAATTATTGGGATGTATGACGTAATTTTGTTGTTCGAGTCCAATGTTCCATTCACTAATGAAAACTTCCGGTAGCTGAGAGAAATATTATTGCAACGACTCTAGCTTTTACTATCCTTTCGCTTTCTTGATGCTTGAACTTTACTCTTGACATATCTTCACTTGAAACTTGGCCTCTTGAAGATGAAGTTCTTAACTTCTGTTCTTCTTCTTTTACAGCCAAAGAGGAGATCGTTTGATCTTGTTTGAGGACTTACACCCGAGCATTGGACAGCTAGAAGTTCTGCTCCTAGTTGTAGTAATAACTCTATAACCAAAACCACAAGGTTCACTTGTTGAAAAACTTCTGGACTTGCTTACTCTTGTCCACATCATCAAAGACCTTTTTGCAGAGTGCTTCTTCAATCCTGTGCTCTCCATAATCAACGTCATCAGTGCCGTTCACCATAGAAGAATTTACAATATCCGAGGATGACCTTTTTTGTAACGTGACTATTTCTTCATCTCTTGATAACTTTTTCTTGGATGTCTTTAAAGAATAAATGCACATTCCAAAGCGAGGGAATAAGTTGATTCAAGACAATTTTAGCCAGAGTTGTCTTGCCAAAACCCCCATTTCTTCATTTAAATTTTATTCATTTAAATTTTTATTGGATGTCTTCAAGAAACTTCAAGGAAACTACTGCTCATTCGAAAGCGGGATGATAGTTGATTGAAGACAACCTTGGCAATTATGACCAGCCGCACACCACTTGTTTCGATTGGTCAGATCTGCCACTGCTCATTCGAAAGCGGGATGATAGTTGATTGAAGACAACCTTCGCAATTATGATCTGCCACTCCATTATTTATTCCGACCAAATGTTCGGTCACTAACTTAATGTATTATCTACAGCTTATTCAATACCACCCCAATAACCAGTTTGATTAGCCCTCCTTGGCTGTCACAGTTAATTGCAAACTGATTTAAGTAAGAAAAAGGTCATAATACATTCGTTCATATTTGAATAGAAAATGCGAAAACCACAAGACTAGACATGTAAACATAAGGTCCCGATGTAGTAGCAGGTTAAAAGTATCCACTGCATCAGTAGTTTTAAAAACTTGGCTCTCGTGTATGACTAGATGGCCCTATCGCTTAAGGTCTTTAAATTAACCTGTTAATGCAGAAAAAAGCATTGCCTTCATTCGAAGACTTTGAGTAACTTGAGGCGAGGGTTGAAACCATTCCCAAGAGTCGAGACACCGGATGGTGATCAGTGCATGAGTAAGTTATATTGGCATGTGGAGGGAAAGTAGAAGCGACAGATGAAGATAAGAGGTACAAATGAAACTGGAGGTTGTCATGAAAAAACATGCTTTCACTTGCTAATTTACTCCCAAAGCTCTAAGCTGGTAAGAAATAGACTCCAGTTCCTTTTGGAAGCAAATGACATGACATAAAGTAGATAGACATCTTGCTCGTTGAAGACATGACATTAATAAGAAAAACCATGACACTGCATCAATGGAGTTATTTATAGAGTTAAAAAGAGAATCCTTCCATAACATAGATGTCCATAAAAGTTACAAGGTTTAGAAAAAGAAAAGATGAAATTTTAAAGATTCTTCTATATGAAGCTAAAAGTTAGATGTTAACTGTGGCTTACCAAAGGATTGTAAGAGAGACGTGACAAGCATGATTAAAAAAATTGCAAGTCAAATTAAGCAGAACTTACGCTTTGACTCCTTTTATTGATCCTTTAGAAGCCCTTCCAGGGTCATCCTCAGATATCTTATATAGCTTCCCATGCATGATGTATTTGTACTTGTCAGCAATGGATTTCCTATTACCCTGACAATGGTCATCACTGGTCAGAGACTCAAAGCTATTATAAGAGTGTGAAATGCCTAAAAAAAGTATGAAAAACTAGGGAAAAAAAGAGAGAATTCTGAGTTGAGAGGATATTATCCAGCTAAAAATTAGTCCTCCAGAAAAGAGCCAAGGTTCAAAGGAGTAAATTCCTGGCTTTCTAGCAAATGACATTTAACTACTAATAATACTAGATTGGAGAATCTAAAGACAGCAAGAGATATATATCTCTATGGTTTAAAATGCTAATCACTGGCTACGGCAAAACCAACTTGATGGGTTCAGAAAAGAGAATATTTTCCTCTTTGTTATCAACAACAATTTTGGAGCATCCAGACCTCCAAGAGGATTGCTGATTCTACTCAAAACAGCTAAGGCTTACAATTGAGAGAGCATAGAGAAAAGGTAACGAATGATATAGACAAGCATCAAGTTATGGAGAGACAAGAGAACAACAATCAACTGCCATTAAAACAGGCAAGAGATTGTTAATGGCAGTAGATTGTGAACAAAAGCAGGAAGATCATACCAGGGTATGATATCCTGTATCAGGCGTTCCATCCAAATTTAATGTAGTAGGTAATGCCATGGTGAACTTTCGTCCTTCTTTCATTGGGTATATTTCAGTATTCACATCTAGATGCATGAACATGTCAAATCTTTCACTTTTTGCTTCAGTCCAACTTACTAAAGAAAGAAAGTAAACTGTGAGTAAGAAATATCCACGAAAATAATGTAGCTGAAGACGGCAGGAACCACATAATTTGACTACTGAATTTCACTATGGCACACCACACACCATAATCCATGAGTTCACAAACAAAAAATTAAAAGATTGTTTGCACGTCAAAAGATAATTCTTATCTTAGGGCGCCTTACTGAATGAGAATCCCAAGGATGTCCGCCCAATTTCACAATTGCCTATCTAAGGAAAGGACTAAAATTCCTCTTACATTCACTGGTCCCTAATTCTGATACGTTTCCATTGTTTTAACAAATGGTTAAATTAAAACTCAAGCTATTTCAAACAACTAGAAACTTCTTCCAAAGCAATAAATGAATTCAGTAGGTGCATGTCATGCACCATATAGCTCATTCTCTGGCTTATCGCATCCCCAGTCAATTCTTAAAGCAGCGACGAGCTCAACTGAAGTTAACCCAGCTTATAACAATTGGCACACGAGATGTAAACATGCCCCAGGTAACACCCTTTGTATAGGGTATCCTAATCCTCCCACTTCCTGAATGCGGGAAAAGTGCCAAAAAAGTCCTAAACCTTTTGGCTTTATGCCGATTTAGTCCTAAACCTTTTTACGTTGTGCCAATTCAGTCCTTTCCGGCCAATTTTCACCGGATTTTGCTGACTAGACGCCGGCCATTTTGACGTGGCCTGATCGGCGCCGACGTTTATAATTTTTAATAGTATTTTAATTTTTTTGAATTTTTTATTTTTTTTTTTATTTTTTTCTGTTTTTATTTTTATTCTTTTCTTTATTCTTTTTATTTTTTTTATTTTTTCTGCTCATCTTCTTCCTCCAGCCGGCCGCCGGAGCTCGGCGACCGGCCAGGCGACGGCCGCCGGGTCTCGACTCGCCCGGCCACCTCGCCAGCCGTCGAGAGGGCGGCCTCGCGCGGCAAGCGAGGCTCACCCTCGCCGGATCCGGTGAGGCTCGACCCTCGCCAGATCCGGCGCGAGGAGGAGCTGGCGGGGCTCACCCTCGCCAGATCCGGCGAGGGCGAGCCTCGCCGCCCAGGCCTCGAGGGCGGCCTCGTGCCGGGCGGGCAAGGCTCGCCCTCGTCGGATCTGGCGAGGGTCGAGCCTCGCCCAAGGCCGGCGAGGTTCGACCTCGCCAGATCCGGCGTGAGGAGGAGCTGGGGGGTCGCCCTCGCCGGCCGCGGGCGAGGCTTGACCCTCACCGTATTCGGCGAGGGCGAGCCTCGCCGCCTGTGTCTCGAGGGCGGCCTCGCACCGGGCGAGCGAGGCTCGCCTCGCCGGATCCTGGCGAGGGTTGAGCCTCACCACCGCCGGCGGCTCGACTCGCCAGATCCGGCGCGAGGAGGAGCTGGCGGGGCTCGCCCTCGCCGGCCGTGGGCGAGGCTCGACCTCGCCGATCCGGCGAGGGCGAGCCTCGCCGCCCGGGCCTCGAGGGCGGCCTCGCCCGCCCTGGGGGCCGCGAGGCCGCCCTAGCGGCCACTGGCGAGGTGGCCGACGAGGTCGACCTCGACCTCGCCGGCCGTCGCCCTCGGCGGTCGCCGAGCTCCGGCGACCGGGCTGGAGGAAAAAGATGAGCAGAGAAAAAAGAAAAGAATAAAAATTAAAAGAGAAAATATTTAAAAAATATTTAAAAATATTTAAAATATTTAAAATATTATTAAAAGTTGTACACGCGCCGATCAGGCCACGCCCGGCCGGCCGGCGTCCAAGTCAGCAAAATCCGGTCAAAATTGGCCGGAAAGGACTGAATTGGCACAACGTAAAAGGTTTAGGACTAAATCGGCACCAAAAAAGGTTTAGGACTAAATCGGCACAAAGCCAAAAGGTTTAGGACTTTTTGGCACTTCTCCCTCCTAAATGCTAACATCATTCTTTCAAGTTTGGAGTAACAAGAGGGCATTGCAAAAAGCTCTTTAGGTGATCTCTTCCCATCACATTTTTCCTTATTTTTATCTCCGGTGTCACATTTTTTGGTCACAAGGTGTTCGCGCGCAACAAGAGCTACATTAACATTTGACCGCCAACAAAGACCTAGGGCAATGAAACTTCAAGATAAAGGAGTCTCAAACGCAGCGAAAACTACTCCATAGTTAGCTCGATAACTGCGACACAGCGAGAAACCAGGAGCAAGATTCACTAACCACAAACCAATGGGAGAAAAAAAGAACATTCCACACACCGAATCTCTCAACAAGCACAAACACAACCGATACAAACAAACCAACTTGTTTGCTAGGTTCCATTAACAGGCTCAACAGTAGATTGGCGTCTGCACGAAAGATGAACGAAAATCCCAAAAAAAAAAACAAAAACAGTTTTCGACGAACCCAGAACGAGAGAATTAACGGAGAAGAAGCAAGCGAGCAATCGGAAAGGCATGGGCATACCTTTGTCGAACTTCTTGCCATCGGGATGGAGCCTCTCGACCTTGTAGACATCCTCGAGAGTATCATCTTTCACACATCAAGAACTCGAATTGAGGTTATAGCCAACATAAGAATTACACACGAAAGAACGAGGGAGAGAGAGCATACACTAGTACAGACACACGAAGACGTTTCGACCGGTCTGAAGAAAGTGACACCGAGAAGGAACCGATTCACCGAAAAAGTAAAAACCAACATTAGGTCCAACTTCTGTTAAAAAAAAAAAAAAATGAAAATTTCTAATAAGAACATGAAATAAAACTTGTTTTAAATAAGGATGGGAAGTACTATTATTTTTTTAAGGGTTAATACCTGAAAAATCCCAAACTAGTACACTTATAACAAATTTACTAAAATCATTTTTTTGACCACCAAAAACCCAAAATTGGTACATTTGTGATAAATTTACCTACTGTCAGTTTTCGTTAAATTTTACTGTCAAATTATTAAATTAAATGACATGTGACAATTGACTCGTATATCAGTTTAGGATTTTAAGTTTCGTTTGTCACAATTTACAATTTTTGTGATTTTTTTGTGGTATTAATCCAATTTAGCGAAGGGTATAGTTGTCATAAATTTACTAGTTTTGGGTTTTTTGTAGTTGAATAAATTAGCTTGGGGTAAATTTGTCATAAATGTACCTGTTTAGGATTTTTTATAATTAGTTGGGGTAAATTTGTCATAGGTGTATCAGTTTGGGTTTTTTATTGTCAAAAAAATAGTTTTTGGTAAATTTGTCACAAGTGTACAAGTTTGGGGTTTTTTAGGATATTAACCCATTTTTTTAAATAAGAAACTGAAGTGGTGATTATGACTATTTCAAATAAGAGTCTAATCTCGCTGATAGACAAAATATTCCGATCTATCATGGATATTTTTGTCCAAACACAATTTTAATTCTAATTCTAATTTTAATTAAATTAGATTAAAAATAAATAAATAAATAAAAAGATAAAAAGTTTTTTAAACAAAAAAGCAAAATACATTCCGCCCCATCGCCGATGGAATGGTGACAATGGTTAGTGAGGTTACTAGAGCCTAGGCAAGGCCGGCGATCATTGCTGACCAAAGGTAAGGGCCTACTCCAAAACAAGAGTTGGCGATGTCCTCTCCTAGATCTGGGTGAGGGTCACCGGCCCTCACAAAGGTCTAGGAGAGGGTCGTTGCCACCACACCTAAGTGAGGGCCACCAGATTTGCACGAGGTTTGGCAATCCTCGTCCATACTAGGTGAGGGTCACCGACCCTCACCCAAGCGTCGACTACCCCACCAATCGTCGCCACTACCCCACTGGCAATAGGGTGACTTCTTTTTTTTTTTTTTTTTTTTTTTTAAGTTTTAGTTTTTTATGGAAAAAAGAAAGAAAGAAAAAAGGAAGATGATTTTTTTAAAAATTAAAAGACAAAATTGCCCTTCACTAAATCGATGAATTTAAGCCCTTCTTTGATATTGATATGGTCACTTCATGCCTTTATTTGAGAAAATGATGGTACTTTAGGTCTTTATTTCAAATAATTTTATTTGAGAAAATGAAAGTAGGTCAAGCCTTTATTTGGAATTTTCGCTTAAAAAAGAAATCACATTTCCATATACCCTTAAAGGGGTCATGTTCATAATAAGAATTGGCAAATGTGGGTGTTCAGTTTGTAACACCCTCGATTTCGACCTTTATCTTGGTCCGAACTAAAAGGCTAAGCTAGATAGACTTTGGATTAGTCAAACCTCCCTAGAAAATAAGTGTGAACAAGTGTGAAAAGCATTAAATGAGGATGATGAGTGTGAAGGCTTATGTATCCCAAGTAATTAATGAATGGAGGGTGACTCATGACCTAAGGAATTGATAGCAAGTGATCTTGCAAGCCAAATAGAGCACCACCCCTCCTCCATAAACTTGCTACCTTGAGTTTCATAAGTTTTGACTTCCCAACTTTTCGAAATTGCTAGATTTTTCTTGCTTTCCAATTTTATAGAGCTCTTTGTGCTTTGAATATGGAGAAACTTCCTCATTAAAGTTGTTCAAAACATCTCAATCTATAACATACTTGAATTTCAGATTTTTCTAAGGTAAAATGATTGGGACAAAGGCCCAATCAATTACCATATAGAACTTGCCCAGTATAGTGAAAAAGGTGATCAAGTTGCTTTCTCAAATTTTTACAAAATCTTTCATTTCAAATTTGGATATGCCTCTTACAAAATTTTTAAATAACATCCATATCTACAACATATTAAAATTTCAAAGAGTTTTGTAAAGATTTAGATCTTGAAATGAGTCTTTCTCATAAACGTTGAATCTGTTTGATTGAATAATTTTTGGGTTGTATTAAATGATTTTCTGCTCTTTCCAAGAACAATTTTGGCTTGGATTTTTTCATGAAAATTGTTTTCTAAGGTATTCTCTACAACATATTAAATTTTACAATTTTATGAGCCCATTTGATAAGGCAATGGTACTGATTTCGAAAAATTACTCAAAATTATTTTCGCCTTAGAATAGGAGAACCACACACCCAACTTGGAGGGGAAGGAGGCTGCATGCCTAATTTGAGGAGGAAGCTAATCTAGAGTCTTCTTGGCTTGAAGATAAGAATGTATTAAATGTTTTTGAAAGCTAACTAATTAATGAGCTTAATGAATCACACGTTCATGTGGTTAACTTGGAGAACAAGTTGTCCAAAGTTTAAGTTTCTTGATGACCAAATCTTAGGTAAATCTTAGGGTATGATGGCCCTAGATTTAGCCTAAGTGAACAAGTCAAGAACTAGCCAATTAAAAGAGAATATGATGCATCAAAAGGCTTATGTGTCCCTTAGGAATCATAGGCAATAATGAGCTTAGAGTGAGCCTTGGAAAGCAAGCAAATAGGTGGACCAATCACAAGCCAACACCAAAGGACCTAGGTACCAACTCGAGAAGATAGGTAGGCCAACTCGTCATTTAGGCGTCATCATGGGTTTGCAATAAAAATCTAAGAGGAGGATGCCTACAAATAAGATGAGCCATCCTCACATTATAAAGCTTGACCTTTCTCTCTTTTCCTCTCCCTTTCTCTCATCTCTTTCACCCCTTTCTCTTCCAAGCCACCCTAAACGCCGACCGACCACCAAAGAAGCATCTTGGAGCTAGGTCCAAAAAGTAGTAAGTAGATTTTCCTTACTCTTTGATAGGGCGATGTGCTATGTTTATCGATTTTAGGATCATGTCATCGTTTGCTTGTGTTGGCTTTGTATTGTTATGCTTGTTGTGTCTTTATTGCTTGTTGTGTCTTTATTGCTTGTTGTTACATTAAGTAAGTTCATGATCCTACATGGGTGTCGAGAACACCCGGACGTCGAGGAGAGGTCTCGGTGAATATGGAAAATTCTAAAGACTGAGCGAATGGTTCCAAGTCAAGATCACGAGACCAAATCGCATCCGACATGAGTTTGATTTAATAAAACACAAGAGTCGTTCATTAGTTCACCTTACATGGACACCTTCGGGCCTTTCATTCAACTAAAAGTCTAAACATAAAATGAATTGGTTGATGCTTGAAATGCATGAACACACAATGGATTTATATGTCGACGCTGGGGGATGCCAAGTTGTTGCCTAGGGTAAAGCCTCAGATGCCGGCCCGATGAGGCTGATGCCTGGGGGTCACCCTACATGCCATCCTGATAATGAGATCGGAACGATGCTAGTTGCCAAGGGGTACCGATGCCTAGTTGTTACTGGAAAAGTCAATTACTTTTAACCAATATGATACTAAAAAAGAAAAATGAAAGTCCATGTGTGATGCTTGCAAAAGTTTGGTTTGTTTAATATTTGTTATTAAGTCCATGCATCAATTTGACCATATGTTTGAATTAGGTCACTTAATGCTTGAACGAGTTTCATGAGGTACACGCATCCCTTTTTATGACCGAAATGATCATAAGTCACGGATTTTTGGAAAGCTTTTTCATATGCACTAACTCTTTATCTTTGATTCTTGAAAGCACATAGACGGTTGAGAGCCTTTCATATGCATAAGCAAGGCAAGGCACAAACCTTCCTATTGATTTTCCATCGACAAGTGGGTAGTGATCTTGTATCTCGACGATCGACGGCGAGATGTCCTCCTATAGGAAAATTAATAATTTCTACTTACCGAGTCATCAACTCACTCTTGTTGTTTTCATAATTTTAGGAGTGTGATGGGTAAACCTAGGTCCTAGGAGAGAATGAATCTAGCATAGGGGCCACTTTTGGGAGCAGAGCAGTAGAGTAGCTAGGCTACCCTAGCCTTTTGATTAATAATATATGGAAATGAAAATAAGCAACCTAGGACTAGGATGGACATGTAATCAAAACAATTTTTGATATGTGAATATGTATATGAATATATTGCTTTTATTTGCTTGGCTTGCTTATGTCTTGCCCGGCTTCCATGTTTGTTTGTATGGGGTTTGTTTATGATTGCTTCCGTATGTGCTTAACTAAAGATAAAAGACTTTCAGGACGTTCGACGTTGATGCTAACCGGCCGGGTCATGCTCTCGTGTCAGAGGTGGGGCAGGGGTGTTGAGACTAATAATTCTTATTCCAAACATAAGACTTTCTTACCTCAGTTTTTGATGCACTCAATTCTTATGAAGGCAAGTACAAAGCATACTACCTATATAAAGTGCTATCTTATCATTCTAAGATCTCTAATACTGGACAAAAATTTGAAGAGGAAAATGGAGAATTAGCTTTGCATGGTTTAAGCACACAAACACACAATTTCTATTGATGAAGGCTAGTCTTTTCTCAATATATTATGAACCAAGCCTTTTATAGGCATAAGGGAAAGTAAAGTTACGTCATTAATGACACAGGCATGTTAATAGAACACTTATGGTATGACTCATCCTAAAACATTAATTACAACACCATAACTCATCCTAGAAAATTAATTACAACACCATGACTTACCCTTAAATGTTTATGACACGACTCATCAATGTGACATTTATGACACGTTTCTCATCCATGTGATATCTATCACAACGTGACTCTTCTACGTGACTCATCCCATCATTAATGCACTTTCTAATCATCATCAGATATGAAGGAGATGAGCATCCTTTCTCCATTGCCTTTTCTAAGTGACTCACGGCAGTTTCCATTCCCACATTTTTCTTCTTTTTTCTATGCTTTTCTTTGCAAAAACATTCTCATCTCCTTTAATATGCTTGGACTCAGAAGAGTATTTTGAAAACTATTCTACCCATTAGATAAGAGGCAAGCGCTTCTGTTTGAATTTCATCATCTAATTGAAGGAAGACATCTATTTCAACAAAAAAAAATGATAACCAAAAAAATGGAATTCAAATTTCTTGATTCCATAATTAACAGCTAAAATTTCCTTAAAAGTGGAGTGATAAAGCATTTTAGTATTTGTGAACATTCCACTTTTGAATATACAAATACGCCTCTTGCCTTCAATTTCTTCTAAAAGAATAACTACCCAATATTTGTCACTGGCATCTATTTGGAGGATTCTTTGGCCATCATAAGGAAATTGCAATGGAGGCAAATTCTAGGGTTTCTCTTTAGGAGCCTTAATCGCAGTGGTCTGACATTTTCCCTAAGGAGGAGGGTGTTTCTTCAGCATCTTTTGTAGTGAATGCGTAAGTTTTGAAACCTTTCGCACAAACTCCCTCAAGTAATTAACAATATCCTCTCTTGTATAGTTAGAACCATCCTTAAGATGCATCCCAAGGAAAATAATTTCTTTATGAGCTATTATCATCTTCTATTGTGAAAGCATTATGCCAAACTGTTTGACAAGATTAGCAAGCCGAGCTAGTAATTTACAATGAGAATCCCCATAAAAAATGAATAAGATGGTATCATCATTGTAAATTTGAGAACCATCACTAATTAGCTAGAAAATCTTGCACGTGACTTTCTGGAAAAGAGAATGAGTAGTTTTTAATCCAAAAGGGAGTACCTTCTTCTAGTAATGTTGATTGGGAATGCAAAATCTTGTCTTGTGACGATCTTTTGGTTAAATTCTAAGGCCCCTGTTTGGTAACCATCCAAACAGGGCCAAATTATGATTCTTTGTTCCCGGAATTAGTTTCGGCCTAGAATCGCGTTTGGTAAAATTTTTGTTCCCGGGAACAAATTTGTTCTCGGGAACAGATTGGGAACAGAATCAAGAACCAAAAAAAAGTTGATTCTTGTTCTGAAAACGAATTTGAGAATCAAAATCAATAAATTTTCTTCTTCCTTCGGCCATCTCGCGATTGCCGTCCACCACCGCCAGCCACCGCCCGCCATCGGCCACCGCCGTCCGCCGGCTGCCGGTCCGACGAGCTCGCTAGAGGCTCGCCAGACCAGGGCGAGGTCCGGCGAGCTCGCCGGAGGCTTGCGAAGCCACCAGCGAGGCTCGGCCTCCCCAGATCTGGCGAGACCGAGCCTCGCCAGTGGCCAGGCGGGCCTCGCCGGGGCTGGGCGAGGCCTCGCTGGGGCCGGGCGAGGCCCACCTGGCCACCGACGAGGCTCGGCCTCGCCGGGACTGGGCAAGGACTGGGCGAGCGAGGCTCGCCTGGCCACCGGCGAGGCTCGCCCTGCCCCGCCGGTGGCCTGGCAGGCCTCGCCCAACCCCGACGAGGTCGCCCGGCCACCGGCGGGGCTTGGCCGAGCCAGATCTGGCTCGGCCGAGCCTCGGCGGGGCTAGGCGAGCCTCGCTCTGTTGCCGGCGAGGCTCGGCCGACGAGGGCCGGCGACGCTCCGGTGAGGTCGCCGGCCCTCGTTTGGCCGGTCGCCGGTTCGGCGACCGGCAAGAAGAAGAAGAAGAGAAAAAGAAAAAAAAAAGGAAAAAAAAAGAAAAAAAAGAAAAAAAAGGAAAATGAAAAAAAAGAAAAGAAAACAAAGGAAAAAAGTAAAAAAATTATTTAAAAATTAAAATAAATTGATTTGGAACAGAATTAATGAACACGGTACCAAACGCAATTCTATTCCAGAATCAGAAATTTTGGATAGTTACCAAACGGCTTAAAATGCTTAGAATCAGTTCCCGGGAACAGAATCAAAAAGAATCAGTTCTGATCAGAATCAGCTCCCGGGAATAGAATCGTTACCAAACGTGCCCTAAGCTGCTAAAACATTGCCTTAAGGTCGAACTTAGAGTAGATCTTAGCATTAGTCATACATGAAAATAAAGCATTTTTGTTGTGTAGAGGAAACTTATCATCTTGTAGGAAATGATTTAGAGGCTATTAGTTTATTACCAATCTCTTCTTTCCTACTTTACTCGGCTCTTTTGTTGACATAAAAAGTTTCACGCGCCTATCGAGAGTGCTAGGTTCTGATTAGTCCTCACTGGACTAACTGCTGGCATTCTTGAAGGGCTAAGATTGCACCTTCTGGTTTCACCCCTGAATGATTGTCTTTGTTGGGTTGATATCTTCATTTTTCTCGAAAAGCAAATGAACAAAGAACTCAAAATTCTGCCATAAAGGATTAGAGCATTTTTCCATAAAACTCTAAGTGAGTTTATGCACGAGAACTCAACAACTGCTGCAAAATCGATTCTACCTGGGTTGCCTGCAAGGAATACATCATTTTGATGTTGACAAACTCCTTGAACTGGTCTTTAAAATGTAGACCACTTGGAAGTATGCAAAAAGCATGGAGTTGGTTGAAAATATCCTATCCAAGTATGAGATCTCTATTTAAATATGAAGAACCAAGGATTCTAGTAGTACAAGAGCATTTAAGGAAAAATTGAATTTTTTATTGGCTTACTCCTTATTTTTGTAAAGAATCCTGCTCTAGATATAGACTAGAAGTGTCTAATATGTGGTTCCCAAAACTCATTGGGAAGAATTTTAGGATCAACTATAGATGCACTAGCTCTAGTATCAATAAGTGTGATAACTTGGATCAACATATTGTACTTAGTGGGTATGATGTGTATAGGCAGATATGGATCATGAAAAGAAGTGATTTTAAAACTTTCAATTTTCTAAAGGGTTTGGGGGTTTAGATTGGTGAAGATGGTTTCAAGTCAGGGTGAGCGCGATTCCCGGTTAGGGTTCCTAAAAACCCCCAAATCAATTTAAATTGTTTACCCTGAGTTCAGTTGTCCACTCCCGTTCTCTACCTCTGCCCCGTCCCCAACATTACTCGCCCTCAATGCCACCGTCGGACGCCACTCGATCCCCTGGTGGACGCCGCTCACCGCTCGCCCAACCGCCCTCGATGTTGCTTGCCCAATCGCCCCTGAAGCTGCTGGCCCAATTGCCCATGATGTTGCTCGCCCAACCACCCTTAATGCCGCTCACCTAGTCACCCTAGACACCGCTCACCCAATCGCCACTAACGCCGCTAGCCTAGTCACCGCCGACATCGCTCGCCAAGCCTCACCTGTCGCTACTCGCCCAGCTGCCCTTGATGCCGCTCGTCTTTTGTGTCGGTAATCATTGCCGCCCCCTCTCTCCATCGTTTTGCAAAGTGTGTTTGCAGGGCTAGGGCTTGACAACCATTTCTTTCATTTATCAAAAGCGCCCTGGTCGGTCACTTTTTTGAGCCGGGATGAAGTTTTGGAAGTTCTAAAAAAGAGATCTTTCTCTGAGCACCTCAGATAAGGAGGGGTAACCTATCAAGCTAGCCTAACTAATTATTTAGAATATTTATCTAGATAGATATAGATATCTTTTGAATATATATATTCACCGTCTTTTTACCGACTGTTCTTCTTTGTCAACGCTACTAAGGACCTATAGATTGGATTTAGTGTCGCTTTTTTGCACGCCTTGTGCATTTCTTTTGGAAGAGAGGAGTGTGAAGCTGGGTATGTTCAGTGAAGAATTTCGAGGTCTTCATTGTAATTCACTCTTCTTCGCAATTTAGTATGTGAACATAGAAATAGCCCTTTGTTTTTGTGTATAAAGGAGCTAATAGTGGATGCTCTCTTTATAGACATTTGATTTTTAAAGGTTTGTAAGTATTCATGTTTAGCATGTACAGTATAAAGAGTAGCAATGAACTAAATTATTGGTATCATTATATGAGTTGCATTGAAATAAATGGGTTCATTATGGCGTTTCATTTCTAGTTTGCTCTTTATTTTGAAATTTATAATTATATTCTATTATTATTGTATAGTGCGAAGTTAATGTATCAAGATAACACGTCAATGGAGGTGGAGGGATGCGAGGAGATGACTCCGATTATGGAATTGGAGTTTTTTGGCGATGAAAATGAAGAAGAGGCAACTCCTATCATGAGTGCCACAAATAAGATACCTAATTCTCATCTTCTTCATAATAAGAAATATACATCCGAATGCTGGAACCATTATGCGAGAATTAATGATAAGTATGGAAAAACATATCAAGTGAAGTGCATTCATTGTGGGTTCGTGCTTAAGTACCGTGTTACTAACGGTACACGGTACTTCTACGATGAGAAAGCATTTGACCACATTCAAGAGGTTTTCCCGTAATGTAGATAAAAGGCAGAAATTCTTTACACCACATAATGTGGACATGGATGGCAAGGCAGGAGGAGATTCTAGTACTGGTAGTGTCTTATCGACATGGTCGTTTAATCAAGAACGTTGTAGGTGAATGCTTGCTCAATTCATCATCCTTGATGAGCAATATTTTTCCTTGGTTGAGCGTGTTAACCTCTCTTCAAACATTTATCACGTTTCACAGTGGCAAATGATTGCATAAAGTTGTATTTCTGTGAAAGAACTTCTTTGAAGACTTATTTTGGAAAGATTAATTCTAGGATCGCACTTACAACTGATACATGGAGTTCCATTCAAAATCTGAATTATTTGTGTCTCACTACACTTTTTATTGATTGCAGCGACCAAATTTTCGGGTGAACCACCTAAGATTTGGTTAATAGATTGCTAAGTCTAGACTTAACTCGGGCTCTCTAGAGCCCATACCAATTCACGACTTAAGGTTCAAATATTTAGCATGCAAATGATTATTATCTAGGAGTCGCCACAAATTGGTTTACGGTAGGTCGATTAAACACCTAAGTAAAATAATGGGAGAATTATTTCACTTCTACAAACTAGATACTAAGGATACGGGGACTTGGTTACACTAGATTTCTGTAATGCCCTTTCGGTACCATTCCTTTTTAATTCTCAAAAAATGTTTTTGCAGGCAACTTGGATTTATTTTAACCTAAATTACTATCATGCAATGGGGGTGATCACACGGATACTCAATCATTATTAAACACTGAATAAAATAAATTGCACCAACTAAATTCAACACACTAAAGTAAGTAATTATTCTTTTGGGTTTTCTTTTATCTCAAAATTAAAACATGCATTCTAACTACATGACCTAATTTTACTAACAAACAAATTCTAATTAAATGAACCTATTATGCAAACTATGCACCTAATATTTTTTGTATTTTTAATCGAAATTCGGAATTAATAAAAACCCTAATTAAACTATCTAAAAAGAATAATTTTCTAATTTATTTTAGGGATTAATTTAACTTAAACCCTATCCTATCTTAGAAAACTATTTTTTTTTTTTAGAAAAATGAGATAATTAAGATGTGCAAACATTATCTAAAACCCTATTTATATAAAACAAAAAATGTTATTTAGGTCCAACCCTAACCTATTTCAAAAAAAATTATCTAAAAATGCAATCCTAAAAATGTAATCCTAAAAAATTTCTAATTTACTAAACCTACATGCTCTAGTGCGAGATTTTGATTTTTTGATTTTTTTTTTTTTTTAGTGTTTTTCTAAAGACAAGCAAATATCATATAAACATTAAATCTAAACAATCAAGATATTCGACAAATAAGGAATTAAAATAATAATAAAAAATAACATGTTGTTTCACAGGTTAAATTAACAATTACTCTAACCCTAAACATCACGACATATAAAAAATGTTCAAAATAATTAAAAATCTAATCCGAAGTCTTACGGACGAAATTAATAATTATAATAATTGAACAATTAAAATACTATCAAAATGCCCAAAAATTAATGTAATAAAAAAAATCCGACATCTTACGGATCAAATTAGTAATTACAATAATTTTGGGCAAAACCTTGCGATTAATGCCTACAAGATTTATGAATATTGACAACCAATATTACAATCTAAAAACTAAACTTAAAAGTGCTATCAACTACAATAAAAAAAAAAACATTAAAAAAAAACTAAATTGGGGCTTGCGGCAGCGTTGGTGGGCGACACCAACAAAAGGTGACCAACGTCAAAACTTCGGCAGGAGACAGTGGGCGGCGGTACTGCTCGGAGACCGGTGGTGCCGCTTGGAGATCGGTGAAGGCTCGAGTGCTGGGGGGCGTCGCGGAGGACTCAAGTGCAGCTGCTGGCGAGCTGCTGGTGCGATCGTCGGGCACTCAAGCGGTGAGATCAAGACCACAGCAGTCGAGTGGTGAGGGCCTTAGATGTTGGGTCGTGGGCTACTGAGCGACGACGGCGTTGGGCGAAGGTGAACAGCAGTCGGTAGGGACGCGGTCGTCGAGCAAGATATGCGCGACGAGCTTCGCGATCTGCTGCAAGGGCGTCGGGTAAAAAAAGCAGCTGTCCAACTTGAGCGGAGGCGAAGCAGGGCTTTAGCGCGGTGATAGGTAGCGAGATCTGCAAGTTTCAGACAAGGTGGAGGCTCGGTGAGGGAGACGACCGGGGCTAGGTTGCCTATCACAAGCGGAGCAGTGAGACAGCGACAGCCTCGCGGGTTGATGGTGCCGGCACGGGTGACTTGGGACTCCGGCACAGTGGTGAACGGTGCCAAGTAGCCGCGGACGAATGGAAGAACAGGGCAGGAGCGGCTACGGCATCGAGCTTCACGGACGGCGATCAGCTAGGCAAAGCCTCCAGCGACTGGTGGAACGGTAGTGGTGGTCGCGTGCGGGGCCTGCAGCACAGCGGCATGGGCACGATGGCCAGCACCAGCGTTCACGATTGAAGACCGACGATGGATTCCTCGAAGAAGACGACTCCTTCTTCTTCCTTTTTTACTTTTTCCTCACCTATCACTTTCTACTGTCTCTCTCTCTTACTTTTTACTCTCTTTTTTTATGCTGGAGGAACCACCTTGGCCGACAGCCGCCACATAAACCCTTAAGGGTCGCTAGCCAGGAGACCACCACCTTGGTGCCACGCGTTAATCACCTAATGGCCCACTAGCCTCCCTGTAACTTGCATCGCAGGGGCTTTGAACTCCCGACCTCTCCCTTTAAAGGCCTGAAGCCTACCTAGCGAGCCGCCATGGCTGATGGTCTCTTACTTTTTACTTTTGTGTTCTTTTTTCACCCAAAAAGAAACCCTCGAAAAGCCCCCCGTCTCTTACCATACACAGTTGCTTTTATAGGTAAAAATAGGTGATCTTCGTAGAATATTTCATCTCCTTTTTCAATATACACGAAGATAGCCTATATCCTCCCGATCACAAAAATCCTCTTATTTTCCTTATCTCCCGAATATTCTCTACTGATTTTATCGCCTATTGCTAAAGATAAGATTGCAATGCGATTTTCTTAAGTTTCAAAAATCCACCATGATATCGCATCAAATCTCAATTTCTTACAAGATAATTAATTGAAAAAAACAATGGACTTGGGCTAATTTTCTCCTTTTGTGGGCCTAACCCGGCCAGCCAAACTAGAGCTCGAAACATTAATTTGAACCCATTCACCAAGTGGTCCAATAAAATGTAAAAAAATGAAAATTAAAAATAAATGCACGTAAATATACATGCTATGCAATTAATATTTTTTTTTCAAGGATAAAATTAACCCCTAATTTTCTATACAATAAATAAATAATTGGATCGCCAAAATTTAGGTGTCAATGACTTCCCCTTTTTGTAGGTGAGCTCGTAGAGGTTGCCTTCAAAAATAAGTTGATACCTAAATTTTGATCATGCATATGCACTGAATGATTTTTTTTTTTAATTCCATTTTGAAATGAAATTTATATGATGCATAGAAATACTAATGCAAATGATAAAGGAACTTACCTGAAATTACTTACCTTCGAGGAGGGTGGAGTAACTCAAGATAAATTGGCGTTACATGTCCAGGACCCGTACCATTCTACGATCGCCCAGTATGGTATTGTTTGGTTATGTCTAGGACTCGTACCATTCTACGGTCGCCTAAACGGAGATTCACTTTCCAAAACCCATAACATTCTATGGTCGCCTGAATAGGGAAATAGATGTTGTCTAGGACTCGTTCCATTCTACGGTCACCTAAACGGGAATTCACTTTCCATGACCCATACGATTCTATGGTCGCGTAAAAGGGGGTTCACTTTCCAGGACTGGTACCATTCTACGGTCGCCTAAAAAGGGATTCACTTTCCAGGACCCGTACCATTCTACGGTTGCCTAAACGGGGATTCACTTTCCAGGACCCGTACCATTCTACGGTTGCCTAAATAGATGTGTCTAGGACTCGTACCATTCTATGATCGCCTTAATGGAGATTTATTTTCCAAGACCCATACCATTCTACGATTGCCTGAATGAGGAAATAGGTATTGTCTAGGACCCGTACCATTCTACAGTTGCCTAAACGAGGATTCACTTTCCAAGACTTGTACCATTCTACGGTCGTCTAAATAGATGTTGTCTAGGTACCATACCATTCTACGGTTGCCTAAATAAGGAAATAGGTGTTGTCTAGGACCCGTACCATTCTATAGTCGCCTAAACTGTGATTTATTTTCCAGGACTCGTACCATTCTATGGTCGTCTAGCATTACAACATAGACCATCTGACCAGGACCCGAACCTTTATTTGGTCGCCTTGATCAAAATGAATCCAAGAGAAATCTTTGGGGGGCAACTCCATCGAGTGCCAGTGCTTGAAAAGGAGTACTTGTACAATGATAAGTATTTAAGGTATGGATAGAGATATACTTACCAGGTGATATCTCTATTCCTTAGGGGATATGTCTCCTGCAAAACACAGTCGTAGGAGAGGCAACATGTATTCATAGACATGCATTAATTCAAATGAGGTTCATGCGTGATGATTTCTATCAATCTTGCATCACCTAATTTTCAATGGGAAATATTTTAAAAGAATATTCTGTTGGAGAAAACTTTCTCGGGTGTTTTGAAGTTGACAAAACGTTTCCATCAATCTAGTCTGAAGACTTGCAGACTCTTTCATTAAAGTCTGAAGACCTCCAGACTGCCAGACTTAAGACTCAAAGTCTATCCTCATTGACAGTTTCTAGACCGTCGAAGAATGCTTATCCAGAACTGAGTATTTCGTTAAGGATTTGATTCTATCGACTGAAGAAGATCTCTTGGTTAGATATAGCATGTCAGAATCCATTATTCAAATTGAGATTGATTCAGGGATTTTGGATCCATTGATTGGCAAAGTATACTTGGAAGGTTCTACTTATGGAAACCTAGATCCTGATTGTATGGGCGAGCATGATTGGTGGGCTATCGTCATATTCCTTAAATAACTCAAAATCTCCCTAATTGATTCTGTCCAACAGGTAGATTGGAAGAACTCCTTTGGTAAGTGCCAACGGGTGTGATGGCATGAAGGAGTATATAAGAAAGATATTCCAGTTGTTCGAATGTGTGTGCAATAGAAGAATTCCAAAGTCTAAAGCTCCTTGTTCTTAGTCAATTCAATTGTTGAGCGAAAACTTGTATTCAAAAAAGAGTTTATATCTTTGTGAGACCTTGAGGAAGTGTAGCAGAGTCTCTACACTGTGAAATCAAGGAAGAGCCATACTATAACAACTCTTTTGATTCATAGTGAAATCCAGCCGGTGGGCTGTCAGTGTGGAAGAATGGACGTAGGCTTGGATTAAGCCGAACCACTATAAACCCTGTGTTCTTATTCTCTTCCCTAAACTCTTTTACTTTGATCGTAATTCTATTTGATTATTAGAATCTAATTTCCTTTTCATAATCTATTGATAAACAAAGTTGTTTTAAAAGTAAATTCATTCACTTCACCTTGGAAAATTTGTTTTCGCACCTATTCACCCCCTCTAGGTGCTCGTACTAGCTTTCACAATTGGTATCAGAGCCTGTGTACTCACTTAAGTTGAAGTGTTTTACTTCAAAGTTAAAGATCTATGGCTAGTATGTTGGCTCCAGGTTTGGTTGAAGGGCAAAGCAATACCAGACCACTTTATTTTGATGGAAAGGAATACAACATATGGAAAAATAAGGTGAAGGCATTCCTAAGATCAAAAGATCATCTGGAATGGGACGTGGTAAACAAAGGAATCATTCCTAAAGCTGCACCAATCTCAAAAAGAGGAAAAGAAGCTGTTGAGTCCAGTGAAATGACTCAAGAAGAGATAACCAAGAGACAAGCTCTTGATGCAAAAGTAATTTATTCTTTATATTGTGCATTATCTCCTACTGAATATAACAGAATGTTTTCTTGTGAAATAGCCAAAGAAATCTGGGATAGATTACACATCACCTATGAAGGAATTGATCAAGTGAAAGAAACAAGAATCAACATTTTGCTCGGTTAATATGAAGCATTCAAAATGAAACCAAGGGAATCTATCACTGACATGTTTAGTCGTTTTACAGAAATCGTGAATGGTCTTGAATATCAAGGTCAACCAATTTCTGGACCCATGAAGGTAAACAAGCTACTACATGAACTGTCCAAGGATTGAAATCACATAAAGATCTCAATAAGGGAAACACAAAGAATCATGCCACTCACTGTTGACGAATTGGTTGGCACTCTTCAGTCTTATGAAGTGGAGCAAATCAACGAAGATGAAGATCCTAAAGGTAATAAATCCATTGCATTAAAATCTAATGATGATTCTAATGTCATAGATTCTTAAGACGATATGAATGATGAAGAGATTGCTCTCATGATAAGAAGGTTCAGAAAACTTAACAGAAAGGGGAGAAGATTCAATCCAAAGAAACAAAACTCTCAAAAGCTACAAAATAAATAAGTTGAGGATGATGAATCCAATAACGATGTAGTCTGTTTTGAATGCAATAAAAAGGGATACATCAAACCCAATTGTCCCTCGCTGAAGAGAAAGAAAGGAAAAGCTAAGAAATATCGAAAGGCGCTTAAAGCAAAAACTTAGAGTGATACCAAATGTGAGGAAAGTGATGATGATTATGCCAATATTTGTCGCATAGCACAATTAGACTTAGATTCAGACTTTGAGACAGACTCGAGACTCGGGATAGTGAAATCGAGGTAAGTGATTTAAAAATTCCTACTAAAGTTTCTAAATATATTGATAAATTATGTCTTAGCCTCAAAACTTCTCTCAAGAGGATTTTCGAACTAAAAAGGGAAAATTCTGCACTAAAGCAACATGAACTTGTTTGGAAGGAAAAAATTGAAATTTTAGATAAAAGTGTTATTACTTTAAAAGAAAATGCAGATAATCTTTCAAAAGAAAATGCATTCCTAAAAAATGATATCTCAAGCATTTCTAAAAGGTTTTCTATAGAATCTAAGAAACTAGAAAAATTTCTTTCGCACAAAGACCTTATTTCAACAAATTTGGTTTAGGAATGACTGATGAAACCATTCATCTAATTGATTTTCCTAAGGTAAAGGAAAGAATTAAGCAAAGACCTACAAGAGATTCTTACAAAAATCATTTCCAAAAATATTTTGTAAAACACTGTAGGCCGTAGTGTTCTTAAACGTTCTAAGTACAATAGCTCGATCATTTTGAGAAAGAATGTCCTATGGTTTGGAAACTGTGAAGAAAGTTTGGGCAAAGACCGTATATCACACTAACTCCACTGAACCCAAGAAAATATGAGTATCAAAGAAAGCATGAGTTTCTTTTTTAAATGCAGGTCACTATCAAGAAAAAGGTTAAATAGTACCTAGATAGTGGATACTCGAGACATATGACAGGAGACTCAAACTGCTTTATAAAGCTTGTGCAAGTTAATGGTGGAAAAGTTTCTTTTGAAAGAAATAGCAAAGGAAGAATAGTGGCATACGGGACTGTAAAGATTGGAAGTCTCATGATCAATAACGTTTCCTTAGTAGAAGAAGTCAACTTTAACTTGCTGAGTATTAGTCAACTGTGCGAGACCGGTTTCAGAATCAACTTTCAAGAAGGAATATGTTCAAGAACCAGTAAAGATTCCTCTCAGACTTTTACGGGGCAAAGACATGGGAATATCTATATCTTGGATATTAAACCAGAAAAATCCCAATGTCTAATCTCAATTCAAGATGAAGCAAACTTATGGTACAGAAAACTTGGGCACATCAACATGAAGCAAATAACAAAATCTCAGCAAAGAAGCTTATTCATGGACTACCCAAACTGACATACCAAAAGTCTGATCTATGCATATCATGCGTGTTGGGAAAATAGGTAAGAAACTCATTCAAATCAATAAATCAAGTATCCATTAATCGTGTGCTGCAGCTCTTGCATATGGATCTCTTTGGACCAACCGAACTCAAAGCTTCGGAGGTAAGAAATATTGCCTAGTAATTATGGATGATTATTCACGATTTACTTGGGTATATTTCCTAGCAAGTAAATCTGAAACATTTTCTTTCTTTATAAGATTTGCTAAGAGAGTTCAAAATGAGAAATGGTATGTTATTTCTAGTATACGAACAGACCATGGAGGTGAATTTGAAAATCAAGATTTTGCTAAATTTTGTGATGAATCGGTTTTCAGCATGTATTCTCCTCTCCTTACACTCCAAAGCAGAATGGATTTGTGGAAAGGAAGAATAGATCTTTGCAAGAAATGGCTAGAACTCTTCTAATTGAAAGTAATATTTCTTCTCGTTTTTGGGCTGAAGCAGTCTCTACAGCATGCTATATTATTAATAGAATCTTTTTAAGGCCTATTCTGGAGAAAACTCCCTATGAGTTATTCAAAGAAAAGAAGCCAATTGTTTCGTATTTTCATGTATTTGGATACAAATGTTTTATATTGAAAAATGCAAATGATCGAGTTGATAAGTTTAAAGAAAAACCAGACGAAGGCATCTTCCTTAGATATTCAACCACAAGTAAAGCTTACAGAGTATACAACAAAAAGACTCAATCTATGGAGGAAACGATGAATGTCAAATTTCAAGACTTCATGCAAAATCAATCGATTCAAACTCAACCTGAAGAATCCGAACCTACTCCAGACTCTACAAAGTCTAAATCTCCAGAAGCAGCTCAAACTTCAAAAGACCAGCAGCAAATGATCATCGAACATTCAAATGAGAAAAATGATCAATAGTTTGACAAATCAACCAGCAACTGGAAGCATAAGTCCAATCATCCCAAAGATCTCATTATTGGTGATATTAATGAAGAAATTCGCACAATATCCAAAATGCGTGAAGAGTCTAGTGTCACGCCCCGATCCTCCGAGCGCGCGAACATCCCACTCTGGTCGATACAAATGCGACTTCCTAGGACACGACGCCAACCCATTCATTTTATTACGCACATGCGGAAGCGAAACAAATCCCCTGACAACATTTAACTTGGGATAGAAAAGCAGGCAATCAATCACAACCAAACAAGCTTTCTTATAAACACATAGATTTATATATGACACTGGATTGTCTACAAAATAGACAGGCTCAACAACTAGGGAACTGTCTTATGACCAACTTGTCAAACACGTTCGCCGATTCTTCAGCCTCCACCTTCCGAACTCCAGGACTTCCGGTCCTCCACGACCGTCATATAGGGACCTGAAATATTATCCCACAATCGGGATGAGACTACGTCTCAGCGAGTCCTACCCTCTAAAACTCAATTAGGAAGAAAATGCGCCTCAGGGCGCTCTAGCCACACAAATAGGATAGAGGACTTACCTCGCCTCAATTCCTTCCTGCACATCAGTTTAATCAATAAATATTGACAATCACATCATCCAAACAATTCAATTACTTGAATCGATTCAGCGATTAATCGACTTAGTCAATTACATGTCATCGAAATCATCACACGGTCATTCTGACTATTCATTCTGGACTCTCAATCACGGCCTTACAAGCAAGTCTATATGTCGACTTAGTCGATTACATGTCATCGAAATCATCACACGGCCATTCTGACTATTCATTCTGGACTCTCAATCACGGCCCCACTCGGCAATGTTATATGTAGTGGCATCACGAGCCCACTCGGCAATGTTATATGTAGTTGCATCACGGCCCCACTCGGCAATGTTATATGTAGTGGCATCACGGCCCCACTCGGCAATATTATATGTAGTGGTATCATGGCCCCACTCAGCATAATTTAGATTTGATGGCTTTCTAGGTTCAACTCACAACCTCTCACGGTCATTTTCCCATCAAAACCAATAATAATCAACTTTGGGATAAATCCCCACATAAACATCCATTCAATCAATCGATACAAACTAGACCTACCAACCAATTACGGTGCCAAAAGCCGACACCGGGTATTTTCAAGTTAAATACCAAAACTTCATCAATATCAGTCAATTCCACACTTTTGGAATAATTAACCATAACCATCAATCACTCAATTTCTCAATTTAAGCTTACAATTAACACAAACCGATCCGCCTTTGCAAGTCGATCACGAAATTCTAACGATCGCCATCCCAAAGAAAATTTTCGAAATTATTAAATAATTAAATTTAATTCCGAAAATTAAATAATTAAATGTTATATTATAATAATATAATTTAATAAAATAATATTTATAAATTCGAAGTAATTAATTAACTAACAATAATTAATTAGGGCTTAAACAAGATTACACTAATTTAATCATACAATTAACCCTAATTAAACATCCATTAAGCTAATCATACAACTAATCTAATTTACATTAAAATAATCTAATCTAACCACCTTAACCTAATTAGACTAATCCAAACACCCCTTAAGCGTCATTAACTCACTAAGCAAGGATTAGAGGATAAACTCACCGGTTTTACGCGCCGGTGAGTTCACGGCGACCACGACGCCAAGGCGGTCGATAAACCCCAAAGCGGCGACACCAACGGAGGCCGGTAAGGGCTTGAAAATGGGCCACAAAGTCTCCAAAACCTTGCTGTCTTCTGCTTCTGTTCTTGGCTGAACTGCAGAGAAGAAACCAGCAGCTTCAATGGCGAAAACAGGCAGATCGGAGCTCCGGGAAGCGGGTGGTTGGCAACTGGTGGCTCCTGGAGGTCTTGGGGGTCTTGCTGGAGGTTGGGATGGGCGGAGGAAGGACCGGAATGGGAGAAAAATGGCCGAAAATGCGAAACAGTGCAGGCTGCAGGCGGACCGACGGACCGGCGACCGGTTCCTTCCCGGCGGCGCCCAGGCCGACCGGCGGCTCCGTTCGGGACTAAATTGGGCTCGTTGGAACGGTCTGCCTCTCCCGGTCACGGTGATAGGTGGATCGTTGGCTGATTCATCCGGTAAGACCACTTTTGACTCGATTCTTCACTGAAGGGTCAGCTGGAGCAGAACTGGAGAAGAAGAACATGGAGGAGAGAGAAGCTCCGTCGAGATGGGGACCGAATGGGGGAGAGAGAGAGTGATGGGAGGGCTGTCAAAGTCTCCATAAAACCTTCCCCAAGTCCCCATGCCCATGATGGCCTCATCTTCTCTCACTTCTCTAGCCTTTTCTCCCTACAACTAGGGGTAATTTGGTCATTTCCACCTTGCACAAATTACACATCTGACCTTGGGCTGAAATTGGTGGATGGGCCTAAGAAATGTGGGCCTAAGAAATGGGCTTGGCCATGAATAGGAGTGGGCTTGGAAATTGGTTGGGCTTGATTGGGCTCAAAGTTGGACGATGGGCTTTGAAAGAGAAATAGTTGGTTTGGCCCAATGGGCTCACTTGCTTGACTTAGGCCCATTTGGTGGCTGTCCAACTTTGGGCCTAGGGCCCACACTGGCTTGGCCCAGCCCACGACCTCACGGGCTTGCTTCCTCGGTCCGAAAATCCCTTTTTCCAATTGCTCGGCTTAACTGGCTCTGTCGACTGTCTGAAGTAGCTTCATCCAAAGTCCATCCTGGACATTCCCGATAATTCGAAGTCTAATAATAAGTTCTCTTGCCATGTCAATTTCGCCAAATGCCATTTCGGTTACAACTCGGGACCGACGGGTGGATCATGAGGATTCACGCGTGACCGACTCGTGCCAAACCACGTTCAAGACATCTCGACGCATGGACGTCCTTAACTGCATGAAATTACGAAGGATAGATTCTTATTTCAAAGTACACGATTACTGAGGATCGACATAGGGTCGTTCGTGGATTCAATAACAGTAAAGGAAATCACCCGTCGTTCCATTATGTTCTGTCCGCGAATCGACTTTTAGTCGCCCTTAGAATCGGCCTGCCTATCTACAGAATCGTCCTCACGTAAATCTCACGGTCAAGTCGTTTTCCCAGATCGAGTCCTTTAGTCATACGAGTTCTGTCCTCATTAGCTTTTCCCCTCAAGGTCAGTATCTCAGGACTGATCAATTTCGAGGGAGATCAACCAACAATGCATTGACGAAATTCACCTTCACTCATCCCTCAGAGGGCTCGAATTTCAGGATGTCACATCTAGTGTTGTGGCTCCTATTTCTGAAGTAGAACCCAAAAGCATAGAAAAAGCTTTAATTGATGAAAGCTGGATTGAAGCTATGCAAGAACTCAGGCAATTCAGTATCAATGATGTCTGGGAATTGACTCCTAAATAGAAAGGTAAATCCCTCATTGGAGCTAAATGGGTTTTCAGGAATAAGATGAATGAGAAAGGAAAAGTCGTAAGAAACAAAGAAAGACTCGTGGCCAAAGGATATACGCAAGAAGAATGGATAGACTATTATGAAACTTACGCGCCAGTAGCAAGATTAGAAGCAATTAGATTATTGCTTGCTTTTGCTTGTTATAAGAATTTTAGGTTATTCCAAATGGACGTCAAAAGCACTTTCCTGAATGGATTTATCCAAGAAGAAGTCTATGTGGAACAACCTCCCGGTTTTGAAGACCCAAGAAAACCAGACTCTGTATTCAGACTAAAAAATGCTCTATATGGTTTAAAGCAAGCACATTGAGCTTGGTACAACAGACTAAGTAAGTTTTTAATTCAAAATGACTTTGTCAAAGATAAAGTAGATACTACATTGTTTATCAAAAGAGAAAGCAAAAACTTTTTACTTGTTAAAATTTATGTTGATGATATTATCTTTGGATCTTCTAATGAAAATCTGTGCAATAAATTCTCTAAGTTTATGCAGGATGAATTTGAAATGAGCACGATGGGTGAACTAACCTTCTTTCTTGGGCTTCAAGTGAAACAACCGAAGGAGGGAATCTTTATTCATCAAGAAAAATATGCCAAAGAACTTGTCAAAAAGTTTAGACTGGAGAATTGCAAAAAGATTGATATGCCAATGTCAAATTCCTTGAAGCTGGACAAAAATGGAGGAAAGAAAGTTGACCAGAAGTTATACAAGAGCATCATTGGTTTACTTCTTTATCTTCGCTTCTAGACCTGACATTTTGTTTAGTGTTTGTATTTGTGCCAGATTTCAATCAGACCATAAAGAATCTCATTTAAGTGCTGCAAAACTTATTATCAAATACATTGCCTCAACATCAAATTTAGGTCTCTGGTATCCTAAAGAAAGAAACTTTACTTTTCTTGGATACTTAAACGCAGACCTAGCAGGATGCAAAGTTGATAGAAAGAGCACCTCGAGCACTGTCAACTACTTGATAACAGGACAATGTCTTGATTTTCAATGAAGTAAAGTACTGTAGCTCTTTCTACAACAGAAGCAGAATATGTAGCTCTTGGAAGTTGTTGTTCACAAATTCTGTGGATAAAACAACAGCTAAGATGCTTTAGAATTGAAGATTCGTTCATTGAAATCAAATGCGACAACACCAGCGCCATCAATCTCACCAAGAATCCAATTCTTCACTCAAGAGCAAAGTATATAGAAATTCAACATCATGTCATTAGAGATCATATTCAAAATGGAGAAATCTCAATTCAGTTTATTGATTCAAAGAATCAACTAACGAACATATTTACAAAGCCTTTGGAGAAAAATCAATTTGAAGTTATTCGTTCAAGACTCAATATTTGAAAGTCTGAGGAAATTCAGACTCAAGGCTGAAAGTCTAAAGACACTCAGACTCAGATGATCAAGATTCTCAACTGTAAGTTATCTTATTTTAGAAATTTATCTCTCAGATAAAATCTCGAAAAGGTACGACCATCTATCTATAATTGATTGATGTTATCTTCCCCAATTTACGTGATTATTGCAATATTTCCTTTTCGAAAAAAAAAATTATTTTTGAAATGACGGTTATTTAATTTTTCAAAAGGCAGTTATTTTTTTAAAAGGCATTTTTATTTTTCCTTTTAAAATGCTCCGTATGCCTCGCTTCAACTGCCTTATATATTGTTGGTTCTTCTTCGCTTTACTCATAAAAACCCTAAAAGAGCACTGAGATCTTCAACTTCTCTCTCTTTTTTTTTTTTTTTTTGGTAAAATCTTCAACTTCTCTTTTCTTCTCCTCTTGTTTAATCCTCGAAAAGTTTTCACCTTTCTGGTGAAACAAGCTTGGAATCTCTCAAAGACTGTGAAGGATGTCGTCTCAAAGAAAGTCTTCGAGGATCGCGAATAGGGGACCACAGCAAATGCGTGAGGGTCCTACACATTTTGACCTCACAAAGGAAGAAGAATCTCCTAACTAGCAGCAGAGCCCACAACATTCTCAGCAGCGTCAATCTCCTCCATCTAGACCTCATAATATTGAACATCTAGAAGAGGAAGAAATCATCGAAGATGCAGAATCCGTAAGAACTCTAAAGCCCGCTTTTATGTATAAGCTTTACTGTGCTTTGAAGAAGGGTGGCACTCCCTTGAACTATATTAATGAATTTTTGAAAGACAAAGGGTATCGAAATGAAACCTACTTTTTACGCACAATAGAACGATTGGGAATTGCTCCTGTAGGGACAGCAGAAGAAGCAGTTGCGAATGTTCCAAGCGATCCACATGATGGAGGACTGAATCAACCTTATAGGAATGATGATGATAGGATGTACACTCATTTTAAATCTAGAATGGGTGTTGCGGCGAAAATCTGAAGTAACAAGACAGATTTGTTTCGCTCGGAGGAACACAAGCAACTATACTCTAAGTTGCTAAAGCGTGGTGTGATTAACCCTAGAAATGTGGACTTTGATTTTCTTAACTCTCTAAATGTCAAATTGCGAGAGAAATTCAATCTTCTTCAACTGGAACGGTTTTGTTCTGAAACTGCAGAGGCTCATGCTGAACTCACTGCTTACTTCTATTCTAATCTAAGTTTCTTGGATGTGAATAGATTCTCTTTTAGTGTTCAAAATCAGAATTATGTAGTTAACATGGATACATTGGTTGATGTGATTAGAGTTGAAAGAGGGAAATTCCAACCAATCAATGTGTCTATTGGTTGTGCGACGGTGGAGTTTGTTCAAGATAGAACGGCGGAAGGAAAGATTTCATATTCAAGGATGAATGCCTCAAATATCTTGCTTCACAAGATAGTGATCAACTGCCTCAGACCCAAATCGACTTCAAAGAGCGATGTTTCAAACTCGAAGGCAAAGCTGATGTATGCCATTAACGCTGGCAAAAAATTCTCTCTTCCACACACTATTATGTTCCACATGTACAGAACGATGGTGAAAGACAAGGGTCAACTTCCTTATTCAGCACTTGTCACTAAGTTATTCAGACATTTGGACATTCAACCTCCCAGGATTCTTTGTGTTCAAACATGCGATCAAATGGTGGTGGGACTGAAAATGGTATCAAAAATGCATCTGAAGGAACTTAACAAGGCTTTGGAGCGGTTCGTGGACAAAACACCTGTCAAGACTCGTCCAGTCTCTTCGGCTGCAAAACGAAAAGGGAAAGAGCCCATGGTTGCTTCATCCAAGAAAAGAAGAGCACTCATCTTGGAGGATGAAGAAGATGAGGATGATATCACAATTTCTGCTCTTGCTTTAAAAAACTTAAGTCGTTCTGTTCCAAAGACAAAGGTGAGACAAGAACAGGACAAGGAGGAGATCGAACAGAGGACTAGAGAGAGAGAGAGAATCAATGGAGAAAGAAGCAGAGGAAGAAAGGATTGCAAAAGAAGAAGAAGAGGACAGAGGTGAATAAAAGGAAACATAGCATGAATAGTACTTCTCACCGCCTGAAGGCAATGAAACATGGGGAGTTACTGAGAAAAGATGTACATCTTCAATTGCTGCTACTAGTGAAGAAGTAAGTCACTTGCCTGCAGATCCAGAAGACATCTATGCCTCTCAATTCTCTAAAGAAGGCCATGAGGTTTCATCGCCTAATCTGAGTGATCATGCTGACTTCCTGTCATCTGCCAATACACCTACTGATCATGCAAAAGCCAGTACTCAGACTGATAATTCAGCAGATTTTCATAGAGTGCTTGATGTTCTTATGGAGATGCGAGGCCAGATTTATGCTCTGGGATGCGAAGTTCAGAACTTGCATAATGCAGGTCAAGCCTCTTTAGTTTCTTTGCATGATCAAATCCATGCCCTTGCTCTTCAAGTTCAAGCAAATGCCAAGAGTGAAGATGTAGCTCAACTAGAGGATTTGAAAAAGCTGGAAGGGATTGTACAGTCAATGGGAGATTTACAGCTTGTTCGTGTTCCAAAGCAATCCTATTTCCATTCTCATTTCATCTCTATCTTTTTAATGCTAACAAAAGGGGGGAGAGATGTGGTGCAGATTTGAGATTTGAAACTTGAGATTTAAACTCTTGGCTTTTTTTATTGACTTTACTTTTATGTTTGGCTTGTTTGGCTATATGGCTATGACCGGATTTGAATTTGGACTGTGTTTAATCGTTTGTTTATCTTAAACACTATTGGTATTTCATGGCAAAGATAGTTGCTCATTTACAAGACTAACCTACTTTTTGTGGATGCAGGTTTTAATGTTATCCTTACTAAGCCAATTATTCTTTGTGAGATATCCATTTGCTTGAGTATTGTTTTCCAGGTCAAAGTTATCCAAATCTGCAGGAAAGTTTTGTCACCATAAAAAAAGGGGAGATTGTTAGAGAAAACTTACTTGAGTGTTTTGAAGTTGACAAAACGTTTCCATCAGTCTAGTCTGAAGACTTGCAAACTCTTTCATCAAAGTCTGAAGACCTCCAGATTGCCAGACTCAAGACTCAAAGTCTATCCTCATTGACAGTTTCTAGACCGTCGAAGAAGGCTTATCTAGAACTGAGTATTTCGTTAAGAATTTGATTCTATCGACTGAAAAAGATCTCTTGGCTGGATATAACATGTCGGAATCCATTATTCAAATTGAGATTGATTCAGGAATTTTGGATTCGTTGATTGGCAAAGTATACTTAGAAGGTTCTACTTATGGAAACTTAGATCCTGATTGTATGGGCGAGCATGATTGGTGGGCTATTGTCATATTCCTTAAATAACTTGAAATCTCCCAAATTGATTCTATCCAACGGGTAGATTGGAAGAACTCCTTTGGTAAGTGCCAACGGGTGTGATGACATGAAGGAGTACATAAGGAAGATGTTCCAGTTGTTCGAGTGTGTGCGCGATAGAAGAATTCCAAAGTCTGAAGCTCCTTGTTCTTAGTCAATTCAATTGTTAAGCGAAATATTGTATTCAAATTAAAGTTTATATCTTTGTGAGACTTTGAGGAAGTGTAGCAGAGTCTCTATGCTGTGAAATTAAGAAAGAGCAATATTGTAACAACTCTTTTGATTCATAGTGAAATCCAGCCGGTGGGCTATCAGTGCGGAAGAATGGACGTAGGCTTGGATTAAGCCAAACCACTATAAACCTTATGTTCTTATTCTCTTCCCTGAACTCTTTTACTTTGATCGTAATTCTATTTTATTATTATAATCTAATTTCCTTTTCATAATCTATTGCTGAACAAAGTTGTTTTAAAAGTAAAATCATTCACTTCACTTTGGAAAATTTGTTTTCGCACCTATTCACCCCCTCTAAGTACTCGTACTAGCTTTTACATATTCCAATCTGAACACATGAGTGTTATGGATGTGTCAAATGAGGGATCCTTCGGCATAAAAGGACTTTGCACTCATCCTCATTAAAAAGGGCCGTTTTATCTTGACCTTTGATGTAGGATCTTGACAATAACTTTATATCACTATTGTTATGCCAGACAAGGGTTTGAGCAATCTTGCAAGTGGTACAACCTTACTAATCTGAGAGGTTTTTTACAGGAACCGTAGTATGGGCTCGGTCAACGGTTTAACAAGGGAGACTCTTTGAGTCGAGGCTATTGAAAAATGACATTTCACAATTGTCTTGGAATTTACAAATCAAGACACATACAAAATGAGGCAGAAATTATCTTACTGGCACTTCTTCGAGCGATACTTTTGAACATATGAACTTTTACGTTAATTCAAGTGCCCTAATTTGAAAAGACTTTGCAAGGGACATAACGTAGGCTTGGTTCATGGGTTGAGAAATGAAATGATCATTAGGCTCAAAAAGTGTTTAGGAGGGTCAAAGTTAGTGATTATCTTGACACTTCCACCACTTTCCTTCTCCACTGTCAAATATTATTATTTTTTTTTCATATCACAACTCCATTAATTGCAACAACATTTGAGTTTTTTAGTATCGCATTGTTGGGGATACGACTCACTATATCAAGAGTTTGATTTTTTTTCTTTTCTGGGCATTGGCCTTGCTTTTACCATACACACTACTTTTTCATGCCCCATTTTTGCACTTATTTTCTTTGGACAGAGTCTCCGTTCTTGTCAACATTCTAGTGCATGCCACTTGAATATTTTTGTCTTGCCCCAGTGTGAGGGATCATCATCAACTAGGTTTAAAATGAAATGAATTCATAAGCTCAAGTGAGCTATGCAATGGATAAACGTGTATAGGATAGAGAAATAACTGCTCTTCATCATCCTATGGCACTTTAAACTATCGTACGAGTTACAATACGAAAGCAATACTCGAAGATTGATGCAAGTGTGACTAAGAAAATTCCTATCATTCATCTCAAATTTTGTCCCAATGTGAGATGATCCTTGACAGGGATGATTTAAAAAAACTCTTCATGTGTGTGGGCTCAAAGGGCTAAACGATGGGTATACCCGTAGTGTTTCAAGTAAAGGAAAAAAAAAACGCCTCTCATCATCTTCGTTAGCGTACCCTTTGCAAGATCACCATTTTCCTTGTGGGCATGGATTTCTCCACACAACTCACTGATGATTAGTGTATGGAATAATGTATGGAATAAGGCTTGCCTTTCATCATTCCAAAGTATCTCATTTGACACCCATGAATGGACCTAGACTTAGAACCAGGGAAGGAGAGTAAATTTTCTGTAGGTATGCCTTCCCACAGTGGGCGAACAACTCCTGTTAAAGCCCTTTGGTGACAACCTTTTAGCAAAAAACCATTCAGCCCTTTAGTTCAGAGCCTAGAGACACTCAGAGATGCTAGGATGGAAATGTTTTTAACCTACCCAAGCTGCATTTCTTGGAGGATCCTACCAAGCTGAAGAAGAATAAGAAGAGAAGTTTAGAAAGCCATAAAGAGGTTTTCACAAAATACTCACTTTACTCCAAGGGACTCTGCCCAACACATTACATCATCCTTGCCTTATATAGACAAAAAGAGGTTACAAACAAACAAGGACCAAGCTCATGGGTTCAGATATAAGCAGAGGCACCGGAAATTTCCGGGAGGGAATTATTCGCACACTATGAATAGTGATTGTACTGTGAACAGTACTTTCCCTAACCTAGTGCTACAGTAAAAGTAAACAGGAATTTGCTACAGTGAACATGTACGGACAGCAGATTTGTTTAACGGTCTCGTCCGTCACGAGTATTGTAGTCATAGTCGGAGTCATCCGAGCTGTATACTGTTGCTAGGCAATGTTCATCGTACTTTTGCTCAAGTGCTTCAAGGTCTTCTGGTGATAGAATCTGGTTGAGCTGGCAAGATGAGAATGCTTCTTCATGAGCCCAGTGGGATGCTTCTTCTTCGGCTCAGTTTGTGTTGTCACTTCTTGTAGTGTCGGCAGGAATGCTTGGCTGAGGCCAATTGGACAGCTGTGCATAGAAGGATGTGTCCATGTTTTGAGATAAGGACGAAGGTCCTGGATCATAGGGGTCTTGGTAAAGAGGACCTCCCCAACGTGCATAGGGGTCTTGAGTAGATTGGACAATATCATCCGCACTTGTCATTTCATGATCTTGGGATGATGCAACTTGTCTGCATTGCCTAAGTGTTTCCTTAGCTTCCGGTGCTAGGTCATAATGATCCCATGCAGTGGGTACATTATAATTCCATGTATCTTCAGGAATGGTCTTGTTCTCCTGGCAAAAAATTCTCTGGAGTTCTCGATACTGGTGTTTACAACATCCAACAGGTCCTGAGTAAGATTTGTGAATCCGAGCTTCTCGTCTGTCGAAGTGAGGTTTATAAGATATGGTTCCTATATCCTGTGGAGCATTGATAATGTTGCCATTATTTCTGAAAAATACCATGGCCATCGGAAAAACAAGATGGTATGGACTTCAGGATTTGGTGTCATGGTTCTTCGTTCTTTTTCAAGAGATGTTTCCAGTGAGTAGGAGGATAGAACCAATTGAGAAAGTCTAAGAGATTCTTATCACTTTCTTTTTCGATGTTTTTTCCGAGTAAGAATATCCTTGTGAGGTTGGCAATGAATTTTTTTGGTTGGGATTTCAATCACTATTAAGTACTTATTGGTTAAGTACCATAATAACGTCTTGAGTTGATCAGGGAAATCATCTTCCTTCTAGATAAGAGGATGTATGAATGGATAATCCGAATTTAGCCCAAAAGGATAAAGAATCGAGCCTCCATTGTTTCTAAATAGATCTGTGTGGCATTGCCACATGAGTTTTCCCAGGTTCTCCATGAGACTGTCATTCTGGATTTGTTGAATAATCTCCTGGGGATATTTCCAGCTTGGCAAATATTTGATTTTCTCAATCTTGTATTTCACGCCACGATTGAGTATATGGAAAGCATGCCTCTTAATATACATGTTGATTTCGGCTGGTGCTTTTAGTCTTGACAGGAAGTCAACAAGCACGTTCTTCTTTCCAAGAATGTGTTTGGTTTCAAAAGAATATTTTTAAAACCATTCAGCCCATCGAAATAGTTGAGAATTTGGAATCTGCTTCTGTTTAAACTTGGTCATCTAAGGGAAAGTGCCATGTCTAATTCTACCAGGAAGTGATGGCCGATGAGATGAAACTCAAAACTTTTTTATTCCATTTTTCACTGCCAAGATTTCTTTAAAGTGGAATGATAGTGCATTTAGCTTGGGAAAACTTTCCACTTTTGTGAGCACAGAGGTGTCTCTTACCATCAATTTCTTCAAACAGGATGGTTGCCCAGTATTCATCACTGGCGTCAGTTTGAAGAATTCTTTTTCCTGTTGATGGTATTTGCAATGATGGGAGATTCTGCATTATCTCCTTAAGCTTAGCGACTGCTTTAGTTTGAGATTTTCCCCAAAGCAGGGAATTCTTCTTCAGCATAGATTGCAAAGGAATCAAGAGCTTTGCAATGTTTGGGACAAAATCCCTGAGATAATTAATTATCCCAAGAAATTGCTGAACTTGTTTTGTAGTGAAGTTATCTGCAGGAAACTTCAATAATTCTTGAGAAATATGTGGCCCTAGATAATATGTACCTTTGTTAAGGTGCATACCAAGAAATTCAATTTCCGTTTGGGCAATATTCATTTTCCTTTGAGAAAGCAAAATGCCATGCTTCTTCACGATTTCTGCGAACTACTCAAGGAGTTGACAGTGTGACTATTTATCAGGGCTGTAGAGCAGGATGTTGTCAATGTATACGGCTGCACTTGATAAGATTGGTTGAAAAATACGACACATGGCCTTTTGGAAAAGGGATGGTGCTATATTTAGACCAAAAGGAAGAACTTTCCACTAGAAGTGCTGATTCAAAATACATAATTTTGTTTTGGATCTGTCTTCAGGATGGATGCCCAATTGCCAAAATCCGGCTTTGAGGTCGAATTTGGAATAGATGTGGGCCTTGGTTAGACCAGTAAAGAGAGAATCTCTGGAGGGTAAAGGGAATTTATCATCTTGGGGAAAAAGGTTGAGAGGTTGATAGTTGATTACCAGTCTCATTTTTTTCTTGTTTTGCTCAGCGCGCTTATTGACATAAAAGGCTTCGCAAGCCCATTGAGAATTGGAGATTTCAATAAGGCCTTGTTGCAATAGTTCTGAGCATTCCCTTTGAGCTAAAGCCAAGTGTTCTAGCTTCATTCCCATATGACTCGCCTTGGTTAGATTTATATCTTCATTCTTCTTGAAAGGAAGGCGAATAAAGAACTCTAGATTTTCCCATAAAGGATGGGAACACTTTTGAGCAAATTCCGAATGAGATTCTAAACAAGATTCTAACAATTTTTGCATGATTGGATCTAATAGACTCATTTGAATGGAAAAGAGTCTCTGAATGTTGACAAATTCAGAGAATTGGTCTTTATACCTAAGACCTTTTCTAGGAATGATACAAAGCTGAGAGATTTGAGTCATGATATCCCACCCAATTATCAGATCTTTATTAGGGAGACTTGATCCAAAGATCTTTGTAGTTATGGAACACTGAGGAAAGAACTTGACAGTTACGGGAGTGGTTCTGACATTTGTGGAGGAAGTATCTCCAGAGGCGGAGTTAAAATATCGGACATAGGAAGTTCAATATTCTTCGAGCAGAACTTTAGTATTCAGAATAGAACAACTTGCTCCGGTATCAATGAGAGCAATAACAGTGATAGGTTTGGCAAACTTCGAAGTGATGATTTTTACAGGGAAATGGGGACAGTGAGTTTGACTTGAAAATATATCAAGGCTTGGTTCAAGATGTGGGGGATATGTAAAAAATGTCTTCAGACTCTAAGTCTGACTCAAATTCACTGGAAGTTTGGTAAGAGGGAATAATACAAAGAGTTTGTTCAGATGGTTCTTCATCAGTAGAGAATAAGGATTCAATATCATCATTTTCAAGAGAAATACCCATTTCATTCTCAATGTGATGAATTAGACGATTCTGACATTTTCTCGCTTGAGGACAATTTTTGGCAAAATGTCCTTTCTGATTGTAGATGAAGCAACGGTTTGACTTCTTATGGCCTGTGCGATCTTTCCTTTTGCGTAGGTATTGCCATTTTTTTCTTTTTCCGGAAGTTCTTGGGGCCATGTTTGGATTTCTTTATCCAAAACTTCTTGAAATGTTTATTTTTCCGAGAAAAGTTACCACAAGTACCATCACAGTCTTGTTTAAAACATTTGATCTTTAACTTCTGGCGAGAATAGGCTATCTCGAGACCTTTGTCATCTGTGATGTAGGTACAGACCATCTGGTGCTTTAAGCACAGTTCTTCAAGGCATAGATGGATTTCTTGTTGTATTTCTCCTAAGGGAATATCTTGTATTCTCCTTTGTCTTACAAAGAAAGATCTTTCAACCATTTGGGATATAATTCTTTAGGGATGGAAGTCAAGAAAACATGTTTCAAATTTGGATCAGCTCCAATCTGATAGACTAGCTGAAGCATTACTCGATAATGCTTATCAAGATATTTCTTTTGGAGAGAGCAACATTTTCTTTGAATGCTGGAACAGTCTTTGTGACTTTGTATCCAAACTTCAACATCGTTCTTTCAGATCCCCAGCTACTTTTTTTCTTAAAAGTCCAAGTACAGCTCACTAGAGCTCCTCAAACTGCTGACTCTATAGCTGCAACCCTACATTACCAGATAGTTTATCAAGTGCAGAATCATGCTCTTAATCTCAACTTCAACAATGGTAATGAAGATGCTTTGTTTATCTCCATGTAGAATGATCAGGCATCATGTATCCATGTTCCTAGACAGATCCCGAATGATACGTTGGCCAAGCTCCTTCCAGAGACTTGGATTACCAACTACGAAAAGCTACACCAGCATGACAAGCCTTTCCAGTCTACGGACTTAGTGTTCATCCGAAAAAAAGATGGAATTGTTTCCATCAAATTTGGCAAGGAAAAAGAAGAAAGTCCTTCTATCTTCCAGACCCTCTTCATGATTGAACCATGTGTTCCTGAATTAATTTTCGAGTCAGATCCGAAAAAGCTTTTTCGACATTTCAATAGTGATGGACATCATGTTCATTACTACAAGGACTAGTATGGTCACTGTTTTTGGGATCCTTTTTGCCAATGTTCTTATTATACAAATTCCCCTGACGAGGTAGATCCTTTTGCAAAACCTTCACCTCGACGAAAAAGGCCAAAGGATAAGGTGTATCAAAGGTACTTAGACGGAGATCCCTCTGTTGATACTCTTGGTGAGTGTGATAAATACCAGTTTATGGTTTCTTATGCACCACCTCCACCACCAGAGTTCAGCACTACATCCCAAGTTTCACCTGATCCACCAAAATCACCCCCACCATCTCCTCCTCAGAAAAAACAAGCTCTCTCTCCATTTTATAAGCCAATTCTAAAATGGGCTAAGAAGCATTCTTACCCACTCGAGGCTCCAGCAAAAATACCACCCACTTCTTCCATGGCCATGTTCCATGAAACTGACTTTCCCCCTCTTGTCAGAGAAAGTTCTAAACTCTCGTTTCCTGCTCCAGCGAATTCATAGATCCACAAGGCAGATATCATCATGTTCTTAAAATAACTGCCCCCACTGATGTGGATGAACATGGGAAACAAAGAAGAACTCTTGCTGCTAAAGCTGTTCTAAATTGGCAATCGGAGACTCTGTTAGCACAAAACAATGCATTCAAGGCAATTGATTCCAAAATTGGAAATGTGCAACAAGATCTTCAAAAGTATGATGAGATCGCCAAGAAAATGGACTCTGAATTCCAAAAAAGGCTAAATGCTTTGGAATGAGGATAACATCTAGGGTATCATCATCTAGAGAGCCCAAAGCCGAAGATAGAGAAGCTCAAGAGGCAAATCCAACTCCTTAAAAAAGGAAGGTTCAAACCCTTTAATCCTTTTGCAACTACTGTCAAAACTAGGTATTTGCCTCCACCACCCCAGAAGTCTATTTTTGCTGCCCTCCCAGAAGATTCTTTCAGAAAAGAACCAAATATGGCAAAAATGCGAAATCGCCTCAAAAATCTACAGAAGGACAAAGGAAAAGAGAAAATGCCTACAGAATCAAGTTCGATCGTCATAAAAGAAAAGCCAGATCAAATTATGTTATCAAATCCATTAGAATCTTTTCTAAAGGATTTGGGTACCTAGGAACAACCTGAGTCTGTTATCCAACAGCAAGATCCTGTCATTCCAAATGATCAAATTCTATTTCCAACTGAGCAAACTTTTCCTAACATCTTTGATACTGAATCAGATTCAGTATTCCTTTCCTCCTCTTCATCCTTCTCAATTCCTACAGTTGATTCCCTCCCTATTGCGCCAGTAACCTAATCAATATTCATGACTGATCCTCCAGATCATGAGATGGAATCAAACTATTCTGAGCCTGAGAATGTTCAGACAAACAATTCTGGATAGCATGTGTCCATGACATCAAAACAGTTTTTCACCATCGATGATATTCCTTATCATAAATTGCCAGAAAGACTTGAAGAATTTCATACTTGGTTGAATACTCAGTCCATCACCAATCATGATATGATTAATGTCCTTTACAACTTTGTTACAAGGTTTACGTAAAGCCTCAAACTCTGGTGGAAATCAGTTTCAGAACAAGACCAAATTCATTTTCTAATGTCACCTGATTTCAGCAATGCCATCACTCTCTTATATCATTTCTTTGTGGGAAAACCCACTGACCTCAACAACTCAACTCATTGATGCATTTTATTCATCATAGAAATACTTTGCAGTTCAAAACATGACATGGAAAATTCAATTATGGGTAATACTTCTTGACAGCATCAAAATTAACTAGAGTGGAAAAGAGTTTGGGGCACCTAGAGTGCCATAACTTGGCACGGAAGGACACTAAAGTGCCATAACTTCGGAAATGTATACTTAAGTGCTAGTTTCGGAGTAAAGTGGAACACTTAAGTGCCACTCTGGCCAAAATCCAGCTAAATGATTGACGTGACAATTTTCCGGCGAGTTGGGTGTAAAACTAAGCAGTTTTTGCACATTAAGTGGAGAAAATACACAAACGATTTTTTGTCTCATGTGTAAATAATTACAATAAAAATTAATTAAATTAAATTTAAACTTAATTTGATTTAAAATATTCTAAAAAATAAAAAACTCAAATTTAAAAAAACTAAAAAAATACAAAACTTAAAATTAAAAAACTTTAAAAAATAAAAAACTTTAAATTAAAAAAACTTAAACAATGAAAAACTTTAAATTAAAAAAAACTTAAACAATGAAAAACTTTAAATTAAAAAAATTAAACTAAAAAACTTAAAATTAGAAAAACATAAAAAATAAAAACTTTATATTAAAAAACTTAAAATTAAAAAAAAATTAAAAAAACATAAGATATAAAAAAAACTTAGAATTAAAAAATTACATTGAAAAAAAAAATTAAAATTTAAGAAAAAAAACTTTAAATTAAAAAACTTAAAAATTAAAAAAATTAAAATTAAAAAAATTAATTTTAAAAATTTTAAAAATTCCATATCTAAATTTTAATTTTTTTTAAAATTTTAATTTTTTTTAATTTTAAGTTTTCTAATATTAATTTTTTAAAATTTTAAGTTTTTTAAATTTTAAGTTTTTTAAATTTTAATTTTTTTAATTATAAGCTTTTTAAATATTATATTTTTTAAATTTTAATTTTTTAAAATTTTAAGTTTTTATTTTTCTAATTTTTTAAATTGTAAGTTTTTTAAATTTATTTTTTTTAAATTGAAGTTTTTTATATGTTAATTTTTTTAATTTTAATTTTCTTTTAATTTTAATTTTTTTAATTTTAAGTTTTTTAAATTTAATTTTTTTAAATGTTATCTTTTTTAGATTTTAGGTTTTTTAAATTTAAATTTTTTTAAATTGAAGTTTTTTAAATTTTAATTTTATTTTTTTTAATTTTAAGTTTTTAATTTTTTTAGAATATTTTAAATCAAATTAAGTTTAAATTTAATTTAATTAATTTTTATATTAATTATTTACACATCGACACAAAACGTCGTTTTTGCATTATCTCGTCAGCCGGGCGTGCAAAACAATGCCGTTTTGCACCCTATTCGCCGGAAAATTGCCACGTCAGCCATTTGGCCGAATTTTGGCTGGAGTAGCACTTAAGTGTTCCATTTTATTCCGAAAATGACACTTAAATGTACATTTCTGAAGTTATGACACTTAAGTGTCCCTCCGTACCAAGTTATGGCACTTGGGCTGTTCTTCTGCTGAGTGGAAAACTTACAACCATCCATTTCTGCCAGGATCGAGGCACCTCTAGGAAGTACCTTCCTCACCACATATGGGCCACTGTAATTTAGAGCAAACTTGCCCTAGGATCTTCCACCAGAGAATGATGGTCCTCTTTTACTTGCCCCAAATCAGTTTTTCATTGCAAGTGCGCTCTAAGCCTGTTGATCACGAGTCAAGTTCATGATCATTGAATCTTGATACGCTATTTTCAAATGTCCCTTGTCATAATAAGTTATAAAATTATGCTCTAAGACAAGAAATAAATTAGTCAGACAAACAAATAGGTTTAATCTGCTACAAGCTTTGGGAATTTTTTTTTTAACAGTGAAATGCTTTTGTTTTCGAAAAAGTTTTTGGGAGGAAGCATGAGAAAGTCCAGCCCTCAGGATTTCTCCGTGGATGATATTTTCTTTTCATGGTTGGATATCGTCATTGGACTAGTTTGATGTACCCCATCATGTCCTCAAAATTAAAAATAAAATTGTAATTTCATTGAAATTCATCAATCAATTACATTTATTGAATGGAAAATGCACTTCATAATCCCTAAAAAGAAAGCGAAAAAGAAGAAATCGAAAATAATTCCTAAAAAGCAATAAAGAAATTCCCATGCGGGAGAATGTGCGAAAGCGATAAATAGGTCACTCTTCATGGCCCATTTCTTCCAGAGGTCCTTCATCAATGTCTCCTATGATGAGATCGTCGAACAGGCTTGTGATTTCTTCCAGGGCATCATCAGAGTTCTCTGTCTTTGGAGGCGTCAGATCGTCCATGTCATCCCATCCATTTGAAACTATGTTGCAAGGGTCAAAGTAAAAGCTGGGAAAAGCCGAATATTTCACCAAATAATCAAATTTTCCACTTGGCTGCCCCAGAGTGTCCATCACTTCCGCTTCATCTTGCCCCATCTTAGGGACATTGTCAAGCTTAGTTTTTTCAGCAGTGACCAACAGTGGGTCATCCTCTAGCTCAAGCATGTCTTCATTGCTAATTTGGGCCTTGTTTGCCTGCTTCGGAACTACAATCTCGGGGAGAGCAGGTGTAGGAGTCAAATCCACTCGGAGGGATTGGTTTTGAGTTGTCAGAAGCTGTTGGAGTTAATCTTCCATGGTGGAAATACGATCGCGCATCTCGGTTTGGTTGGCCATTTTGGCTCTTGATCAGGTAATAATGGGCGAGCGTGGCGGATCCGTTGTCACCTAAAGGGGGAAGAAATGAACAAAATAAGCACGAAGTGTAAATAGATAGCCAATCCATGACAATGATCTAATCAATTTTTTCATTTTTTTATTTATTTATTCATGAGAAGTTCATATAAAAAGGGAATTTCCTATAAAAAAATGGACATCCTAATAAAACCAAATTTCCTAGATATGATGTGAAAACAAATTCTCCAAAGTTTTCCTTTTTTTTTTTCAAATGCCTCATTCCTTGGCAATTTCTCATTTCATTTCTAATTGACAAATGAATCAAATCAATGATTGACCTAGATTGTCATGGACCGACCCAAAAGTATGATAAAATAAATTGCATGGTATAGGGATAGAAGACTTACTTCACCAAAGAAAATCAACGGCAATCACATAGACATGCACATGAGATGTGAGGCTCGATTTCTACTCTAAATGGCTTAACAAAGTGGAGCTAAAAGAATGATCTGACGGTTACAATCTCGCATTAACGTGTCAGGTCCCCCTAACTTCGGCTCAATCGAATGGAATGCCCAATAATCACGCAGTCTCGCGGATATGGACAAACACATTCGACATCATGAAAGAAATTTTGGGGAAGAGAAGGTCAACCTCAACATAGCAGTCTCGCTTTTGAGGAAGTATCATTCTCAACACCATCCTAGAAATCCTATCACAGCCCAGTCCGACCGCAAGTTGTGTGTGCAATAGTATAATGCTAAAAACAATAAAACATGCACAACAGTTTAAATGCAAACAACACTTCTAATCAGGGAAAATAAATTATTCATCCAACACCTTCCTACAAGATAAGAGTTAGCAAATACTACTCCTCTTATACCTCCCATCTACGAGAACATTTAACACCTTAAAAATGTTAGGGACGTACCTGGTGCACTCGCTGCCAGACAAAAACATTTTCAAAAAGAAAAAGAAAAATTGGCCTAAGTCCACTAAGTGTTTTAACACAAGTCCCCAGTGGAGTTGCCAAAACTGTCGCAACCAAATTTTCGGGTGAACCACCTAGGATTTGGCTAATGGATTGCTAATTCTAGACTTAGCTCGGACTCTCTCAAACCCATACCAATTCGCGACTTAAGGTTCAAATATTTAGCATGCAAATGATTATTATCTATGAGTCATCATTAATCGATTTACGGTAGGTCGATCCTACCTAAGTAAAATAATGGGAAAATTATTTCACTTCTATGAACCAGAGACTAAGGGTACGGGGACTTGGTTACACTAGATTTCTGTAATGCCTTTTCGGTACCATTCCTTTTTAATTTTCAAAAAATGTTTTTGCAGGCAGCTTGAATTTATTTTAACCTAAATTACTATCATGCAATGGGGTGATCACATGATACTCAATCATTATTAAACATTGAATAAAATAAATTGCACCAAATGAATTCAACACACTAAAACAAGTAATTATTCTTTTGGGTTTTCTTTTATCTCAAAATTAAAACATGCATTCTAACTACATGACCTAATTTTACTAACAAACAAATTCTAATTAAATGAACCTATTATGCAAACTATGAACCTAATATTTTTTTGTATTTTTTATCAAAATATGGAATTAATAAAAACCCTAATTAAACTATCTAAAAAGAATAATTTTCCAATTTATTTTAGGGATTAATTTGACTTAATCCCTATCCTATCTTAGAAAACTATTTTTTAGAAAAATGAGATAATTAAAATGTGCAAACATTATCTAAAACCATATTTATATTTAAAAAAAAAATGTTATTTAGGTCCAACCCTAACCTATTTCAAAAAAGTTATCTAAAAATGCAATCCTAAAAAATGTAATCCTAAATAATTTCTAATTTACTAAACCTACATGCTCTAGTGCAAGATTTTGATTTTTTGATTTTTTTAATGTTTTTTTAAGACAAGCAAATATCATATAAACATTAAATCTAAACAATCAAGATATTCGATAAATAAGGAATTAAAATAATCGAAAAAATAATATATTGTCTCACAAGTTAAATTAACGATTACTCTAGCCTTAAACATCACGGCATATAAAAAATGTTCAAAATAATTAAAAATCCGATCCGAAGTCTTACGGACCAAATTAATAATTATAATGATTGAACAATTAAAATACTATCAAAATGCCCAAAAATTAATGTAATAAAAAAATGATCCGACATCTTAAGGATCAAATTAGTAATTACAATAATTTTGGGCAAAACCCCGCGACTAATGCCTATAAGATTTATGAATATTGACAACCAATATTACAATTTAATAAACTAAACTTTAAAGTGCTATCAACTAAAATTAAAAAAAAAAAAAAACTAAACGGGGCTTGCGTAGCGTTGGTGGGCGGCATCGATGAAGGTGACCGGCGTCGGAACTCTGGCGGGAGCTGGCGGGCGGCGATACTGCTCGGAGATCAGTGGTGCCACTTGGAGACTGACGAAGGCTCAAGTGCTGGGGGGGCGTCGCAGAGGACTCGGGTGCGGCTACTGGTGCAATCGTCGGGCACTCGAGCAGTGAGATCGAGACCACAGCAGTCGAGCAGTGAGGACCTCAAACGCTAGGTTGCGGGCTGCTAAGCTACGACGGCGTCGGGCGGAGGCAAACAGCGGTCGGTAGTGACGCGGTCGTCGAGCGAGATCAGCGCGATGAGCTTCCCGATCTGCTACAGAGGTATCAGGTCAAAAAGGCAGCTGTCCGACTTGAGCGGAGGCGGAGCAGGGCTTCGGTGCGGCAACAGGTAGAGAGATCTGCAGGTTACAGACGAGGTGGAGGCGGGGTGAGGGAGACGACCGGAGCTAGGTTGTAGATCACGGGCGAAGCAGTGAGGCAGCAACAGCCTCGTGGGTTGCTGGTGCCAACACGAGTGGCTTGGGACTCTAGCACTATGGCGAACGGTGGCAGGTAGCCGCGGACGAATGGCAAAATAGGGCAGGAGCGGCTCCGGGATCGGGCTTCACAGACGGCGACCGGCAGCACAGAGCCTCGGGCGACTGGTGGAATGGCGGTGGTGGTTGTGTGCAGGGCCTGCAGCATGGTAGTGCGGGTGTGACGGCCAGCACCGGCATTCACGATTGAAGACCGTCGATAGATTCCTCGAAGAAGACGACTCATTCTTCTTCCTTTTTTACTTTTTCCTCACCTGTCATTTTCTATCGTCTCTCTCTCTTACTTTTTACTTTTGTGTTCATTTTTCACCCAAAAAGAAACCCTCGAAAAGCGCCCCCGTCTCTCACCGTACACAATTGCTTTTATAGGTAAAAATAGGTGATCTTCGTAGAATATTTCATCTCCTTTTTCAATATATACGAAGATAGCTTATAACCTCCCGATCACAAAAATCCTCTTATTTTCCTTATCTCCCGAATATCCTCTATTGATTTTATCGCATATTGCTAAAGACAAGATTGCAATGCGATTTTCTTAAATTTCAAAAATCCACCGTGATATTGCATCAAATCTCAATTTCTCACAAGATAATTAATTAAAAAAAAAACAACAGGCTTGGGCTAATTTGCTCCTTTCATGGGCCTAGCTCGGCCTACCGAACTAGAGCTCAGAAACATTACTTTGAACCCATTCACCACCGGTCCAATAAAATGTCAAAAATGCAAATTAAAAATAAATGCACCTAAATCTACATGCTATGCAATTGATATTTTTTTTCAAGGATAAAATTAACCCATAATTTTCTATGCAATAAATAAATGACCGAATCGCCAAAATTTAGGTGTCAACATTGATGAAAATTGGAATTGCATAAAAGAATCAACAACTTTGTGGTGATGCATAGTCACAAGGGTAGGGAGATTAGGAAAATGGTGGAGAAATGCATTTAGGAGTGGGGAATAGAAAAAAATGTATTCACAATCACTATGGATAATGCTAGCTCAAATGATGTTGCAATTCGCTATTTGAGGGAAAACTTTCCAAAGAAAGGTTGTTGATATTATATAGTAGTGTTTTGTACATGAAGTGCATAGCTCATATATTAAATTTGATTGTGAGAAATGGCTTGACTACGGTACGTGACTCCATTGCACGTATTCGAAATGTTATTATGTATGTGAGGAGTTCTCCCACAATAGCCAAAGCATTTCAATTTTGCATTGAGAGTGAACGGATCACTTATAAAGGTTCGGTAGTTCTTGACATTGCCACTAGATGAAACTCCACTTACCTCATGTTAGACACCGTCATAAAGTTCAGAAAAGCTTTTGAAATGATGGAAAAAGACGATCTATCCTTTGCAAGTGGGCTAAATCATGAAATTCCTAGAGATGATGATTGGGAAAATGCTATTATTCTTTTGGAATTTCTAAAAGTATTTTCTAATGCCACTAATCGGATGTTGGGGAGTTCATATGTTACTTCAAATGATTATTTTGAATGGACAGCTCTTTTGTATAGATATTTAAAAGACGCAGCCGATACTTCAAATCCTAAGCTTCAAGCTATGAGTGCGAAAATGAAAGAAAAAGTTGACAAATAATATGGAAGCTTGGATAAATTGAAGATGATGGTGTTGATTGTGGTTGTATTAGAAACTAGAGCCAAGTTGACTTATGTGAGTTTCTTGTATAGACAAATTTATGATGATGAATCGAAAATTAAAGAGATGCATTAAAAGGTGAAGGATATATTTAAGCGTTTGTATGAATTTTATGAGCAATCTTTTCTTATTTCTAGTGATCGAAATTTTGGTGGCCACAGTTTGGGTGCAAGTAGTAGTGGTTCCAATGCCAATGCGGATGGTAATGAAGGAATAAAGAAGTAACATCCAAGCTTGGAAGAAAATGTTTTTATACTCGAATGAATAGGGTGCGATGACAATAAATTCGAGCTTGACGAGTGTCTTCAAAAAAAATGAAAAAGTTCTTGATCTTGACCTTTTGATGTGGTGGAATACTACCGCTCAAAATATAAGATCCTTTCTTTGATGGCTCAAGATATTTTATCTATTCCCATAGCTATTGTTGCTTCGAGTCAACTTTTAGTACATTGGGTCGTGTGCTTGATGGCTTTCGAAGTTCTTTAACTCACAAAGTAGTGGAAGTTTTGATTTGCACTCAAGATTGGTTGAGAGCCATTCGTGTACTAATTGATATTGAAGAGATTGATAATGTAGAAAATTTTGAGTTGTGTAAGTGATGTTTATATTTTTATATATTGTAATTCTTTTTGTATATCTAATAAGTGAATATTCTTCTTCTTCTTCTTCTTCTTCTTCTTCTTCTTCTTCTTCTTCTTCTTTTAGATATGGATTGTTTTAATGAGGAGATTATCGTCGGTAAATAGAGTTTATCAGTTAAAGCGGAATGAAAATATGTGGTAAGTCCATTAGACTTCTCCATTTTTTGCCAATGTTTAAGAGATTGCTCTCACTTGTTGGAGAGGTTGCTGAAGACAGCTGAGGAAGACAATGGGAAGTTCTTGTTAAAGCTTAAGTGGAGGATTGAGAGATTTATGCTGATGACTTTTCATTAGCATTGTCTTTTCAACCAGTACACAACGTCTTCCAGTTTGATATAATATGAGAAATCATTATGCCACGAACTTTCATCGAGTATGAAATAAGCAAACCATTATCTTAAAACAGGTTCTTAGTTTACAAGGAAAATCTCTCTCTGAGTTAGCATCTATCAATCACCAGTAGTATAAAGCTTTGACATCACTTGCATGAGCTTTTCATTGTAAGAATAGCATCAGTAGTATAGAACTCGATGACGAAGCCAAGATTATGAACTTTTCATTGTAAGAATAGCATAAAGTCATTCGCAGGTAAAAGTCCATCAAGAGAGGAGTTTGAAGTCACATTACAAAGACTCAGAGGCAAAAATGTCAATATTACTCAAGAAGCAGCCGATATTAGAGTAATATCTCAATCTCGCTTGTCTTTCAGATAATTTGGAAGCATCTGATTTTTCCTACTGAGGTTTCTCATTTCACTTGTCTTATAGGACTATACAAAGACCTTTGAACGGCAGTCTCGATCTAGAACTTTGGATCTATTCCAAAGACGCTATGTTGATTCACTTATAGTGAGAATGCCCTCAAAATTATTCAAATTGCTTGCAATTTTCATGCCCCTTTCTTATATTCATAATCTTGTCGAAGCGATAGATAGCAGTTGGGCTGATGGTGCTTCAACAATTTGGTGGGAGTAATGCATTTGCCTACTATGCAGGCTCCATATTTGAATCAGCTAGTAAAAATCAACAGATAAATACATTAGTAATATACATTGCACTTAAAAAGGCTTTAAAAGATGACTTGAGAACCATGCAACACCAGCCAGGACATGACAAGCAGGAATCAGCAATAACAATCATGATACTTCTCTAAATAATAGAAGCACATGTTAATAGCGCTAACTTCAGAGCAGCTCCGATTAGTATCAAGGAACAGGTGAAGGTCACTGTCCAACCTCAAAGTCCAGTATCATCTACTAACGGAATCCTGATGAGTTCAAATGGGGACATGTCGTTCACCAAGGCAGGGCTGAGGAAAGCTGAGGAATTGATGACCGAAGCTTTCACAGAATTCTACCAAAAGCTTCAACTTCTAAAGAGCTACTGGTAAGGCCAATCTTCTCCAAATTTTGGATAATCGGGGATCATCTGTGTTCCTTTTCTCAGTACAATGACAAGCCAGTTAACCTGACAGCTTCTTGAACCAACTAGCATTCTGCAAAAGTATGAAGAAGTACGACAAGGTACATTAATTCTATTGTTCTAATTATCTTCTTTAAGGTCTTTTGATGCTCAACTATGCTATGCTAATATCAAATTACGCAGATCACTCATCATAATGCTTCAAAGTCTTACTTAAAGACGGTGGATGATTCGTACCTCGGCAGCTCTGATGAGGTTGTAACTAGCGACTGAGATACCAAACTTTTTCCCAATAGTGACACCCTTAATCTTTTGAACCCCAGGTTTCAAGGCTTACGGAAAGAGTTTAAGCTGCATTTATAAAGCATTTTGCTAGTGGAAACCGCCGTAAAGGGATGCGAACCCTAAGACCAATAGCTAAGAGAGAGAAGCATAGAATTACGTTCTTTCTAGGTATACATTTTACAAGAAGAAACATTGTTAGTTCAAATAATGAACTCTTCTATGCTTTCTTTCTCTGTAAGTGCGAGACAAGGCTAACAAGCTCTCTCAATTTGTGAGACTGAGACTGCCTCTTCCTACCTAAGTTGTTATCAGTTATGTTTATCAAGGTACATTTTTATGTTTTTCTGGTGCTTGTAGGTTGCTTTACTGGATGCTCATTGGCTTTTGTAGTGAGCATTATAGTGGCTGTACATGCAAGAAATCTCCTAAAAAGTGACGGGCGCCAAAAATACATGGAAACTATATTTCCCCTTTATAGATGAGTTAAAATGTTTACCATTTGAACGATGGAAAACTTTGAAACGTCTTCTTTATTGAGAAACAATATGATGGCTTTAAGCGGATGGATGAATCATTATGGAATACCTTCTTTCTACAACTTGTTCGGATTCATTATTTTGCATATGTTAATGTATGCCGCGAACATATACTACTGGAGGCACTACCGTATCGATTACTCCTTTATATTTGGATTCAAAAAGGGGATAGAACTGGGTTATCGGGAGATCTTCTTAGTTCCGAGCTGTCATTGTTAATGTTGGCTGGAGTTCTATCTAATCTTGATATGGACATGGACCCAAGAACGGAAAGCTATAAGGCACTGACAGAATTAGTTCCACTCATATTGGTCGTGGTAAGATTGAATGAAATTGCTCCATGAACCCAGTGTTGATACTTATGCATTTGAAGGTGGATAAGTTTGTTAATAGGAGAAGGCTTTATTTGGTAGTTAACGAGACTAAGGACTCCACTCGACAGGTTGTGATTTGCATAACATTCTGCCCTTTCAACATCATATACCGTTCGAGCCGCTTCTTCCTAATTCAGTGTGCTTTTCATTGTCTATGTGCTCTATTTTACAAGGTGAGCACACTGACTTAAGATAAATCAGGCACACATACATAACCTTCATGAAGTATGGGGTGATTTCATTTCACTATGTCGATGTTGCCAGTAAGCTACCTGATTTTTTCTTGGCAAATCAACTCACCAGCCAGGTTTGCTCTTGTAGTATTCATACTTCTCATGACAAAGTTCTATAATACTAGCTATTACTGTATTCCCAAGTGATTTCATTGTGTTAGTCTCAAGCCTATGACCAGATTTTCTAAATCACTTAACATTATATCAAAGAATAAGTGCATGGTTTATTTTTTACATGTTTTTCACTGGTCTGATCTGCTTGACATATTAATGAGGATATATAGCAGTATTCTGAAAATTGGTCATTGCCTACTTCAGCAAAATCCTTTCTCGTCATATCAAAGAATAAGTGACCGTGTTCTGTTAGATCCTGTGTGTAAAGTCATCTGAACAAACAAAACTGATTACATTGTCGTTTCTTATGGTAATCTTTGAACCAAGGTTTCTTTGCATGTAACTTATACCGGTGGTAAATACTATTTAGGTTCAGGCCTTCAAAAATTTAGAGTTTTATATCTATTACGATGGTTGGAGAGATTTCAGAACTAGATCAAACAAGTGCGATGAAAGCAAACTCTACGAAGCATTTTACTTCAGCATCGCAGTTATACCATATGGGATGCATTTCCTTCAGGTAAACTTGCATGAAGACATAATTAGTTTTAGATCTCATGAAATTCTCCATTGACGAAGCCTCTTCAAAGAACTGCTTTTAACGTCGTCTCATTTCCTTTGAGAATTTTCCTCTTTGCTATGTAATATCATATGTATTTGTTCTGTCATGTTGGTTCTCAACATTTTCATCACATTCTAATGTTTTTTGTGCCTTCAGCGCCTGTACGACGAGGGAGACATAACGCAAGGGCGCAATGGCCTGAAGTACTTTTCCACCATGGTTACGTTTGTCATTAGAACAGGTCATGATTTGAGAAGGGGGGTCCTGTGGAAGATCATAGCAGCGGCCAGCTCAGGGATTGCAACGGTCGCCAGCACGTACTGGGATCTTGTCATTAATTGGGGCCTCCTGAGGTGCAATGCCAAGAACACCTGGCTAAGAGATAAACTCACAATTCCAAACAGAAGCATCTACTTTATAGCCGTGGTAAGCAAATGCACACATTGTGCTTTGCAACTTTCATGATGTCTACTTAGAGGAGTTGAAGGCTGAATGCTAGAAGCTTCTCGACTTTCTTGTTTTATTGCTGGCGGGCATTCTCATGGATTAACCCTGCTTGACTTATGTGCAACTACAAGTACTGAATGTCACACTGAGACTTGCATGGATGCAGAACATTTTGGGCTTCAGAGAAGCGCCTTTTCTACATAGAAAGGCCTTGATTGCAATCATTGCTAGCTTGGAAGTCGTGCGCCGGGGGATTTGGAATTTTTTTAGGTACGCTGTGTTATTTTTCCCTACTCTAACCTTTGTACCATGAAGCAAAAGAATCCAATGACATACTTGATGGAACACTCCTAATCTTTTACAGGCAGAAAGGGTTCCTGATGGATTTGGGCTCAATGTTGTGCGAAGGGAGGATCTGGCATTGCCAAATAGAAGCAGGGACTGCAGCTGTGAAGTCCTCGAATGCTTGCAATCGGATTCACCGGAGAAGGAGATGGATGTGAGTTCGACATCCGAATCTAGCGATGACGATGCAAATGGTGATAGCGGCTCAAATCTTACTACTCTAGATGGCAATAACATCTCAGGTCACACTGATGATGCTCATTACAGAAATGAACAGATCCATGCAGATGGAGCGTCTTCAAGACCTCAATGAGTGGACTCTGAGTCTTCTTTCTCGTTTGCAAATGCTGCCCACCAATCAAAGTGAACTTGAATAGTCGAGGTTGCATAGGAATTTCCCTCATGCTATTTATGCTTTTAGGCATCGAGTGAGTCGAGTTGCATTTGCAACTACATGCGCTTTTTCTTTTACGGGCACTGTACTTTTTGCCCTATTCTTTCCATCATTGTTTAGCTAATTCTTTTTATCATATTTTATTTGACAAGAAGATGATTTAGATGAGTCAACAACTACACCAAGTTCTAATTTTGGACACATTTTTATGAAGTTTCTATTGTTTAGTTTGAATGGAAACTTCATAAATTTCAAACGACCTCAGTATCAGCTTCTATTTGGCTTGTTGATTTTGTCATGCAAACGGTCAATATGATGTAGCTTGTTCATCTGCTTACACATGTAGTATCAAGCCTAGATATTGAGAGGTTTTTAGCCTTTGCAGTGTGCAGGAGACTATGATGGATGTTGTCATAGGTTCATAAAGTTCATAGAGAATTCAATTTTATTATGTCGTATGCTGTTGGTACTTTTTTTTTAAAATCTGATATAGCAAAACTAAGTTTTCTTGTAAACTTATGAGTGGTTTGGAATATCACAATGCTAGCTTATAACATAAGACACGGCTTTTCCTTAAGATCTTACCCAATGGCAAGACTAAGCAATTGTTGCATAGTTTACCCTAAAAATGAAACCAAAAAAATGAGTCCCAAAAAAAAAAAAAAAAAAAACATGTTGAAACTTGGAACCGACCATGGAACCTGTGACTGGATAGGTTCCAAATTCTTGGTTTTGATAGGTAGGTTTCAGGTTTCAAAAAATGAGGAACATGTAAAGAACCAGAAATCGCTCACCTCTAGTTTCAAGTGATAGGTCTATGAGCCCTAGAGGAAGTTCTACGCTCGGAAAGTAGTGACCATCAGTGTTACTAGATGTTTCATTCTCACTTTCAAAAGTTTCAATGGCACAAACAGTATTCTCTGATGGTTCATCTTCAAGAGTGAAGACGTAGGATCATCATCATCAAGAGAAATACACGTTGCTTTTCAAGCTTATGGATCATATTGATATGCTATTCTTGTTTTTCTAAGTTGTCTTGGGACGCCTTTTAGCAAAATACCCCTTTTGTCTGCAAAGCTTGCACTAACTTTGGTCCTTTAGACCTAACTGTGGGTAGCTATGCTAGATTAGAGTCTCTCTCTCATTGTCGAGGTCGAGGGTTCGAAACTCACAGTTGCTAAAGCATTGTAAGTGATGGGCCATGGTGTTGGGGTCATGTGCTAGTCACCCCCAATATATAGTCGTCGATACTAGGCGTTCCATGTGCTGTAGGGCCTTATGACCCCGTAAGGAGGTTCCGGTGGATTCCTCGGTTATATAAAAAAAAAAAAAAAAAAAATTGGTCTTTTTGTATTATCAATGACATCATGTAGAATCAATTCAACCAAATTTGTCAAATTCGAGAGATTAGGAACTAGCTACAATGAAGTAGACTAGAATCTTAAACACATCAAGCTCATGAGAAGCTTTGGCAAACTCTTGAATCTCACAGTATCCTAAACCAAGTTTTTCAAGGTGGGGAAGCATATTTATAATACTTGGTAAATTGATAGTTCGTGTCAAATTTAAGATTTTCAACAATGACAACGTTCCAATTTGCACTGTGACTTTGACCGCCAACTCTAGACAACAATAGACATATGGCTTTTCCATATGCTCCAACATTCTAATGACAATAGGTAATTCCCATTGGTTTCCAAGTACTGATTGATTAATATGCGACAATTTGAACATGTGCAATGATTTTACAATCAAAGAGGAGATCGATTGAAGATGAGGTTCTTAACTTCTCTTCTTGTTCTTTTACAGCCGAAGAGGAGATTGGTTAATCTTGTTTGAGGACTTACAGTTAAGAGTGAGCAGTTTCAAATTCCATATAGGTTCTATCTAAAGCCCAAAACCTATCTGTTGGAACAAATTTCACATTTTTTTTTTTAATCTTGAAACCTACTATGCATACCTTGGAATTTGAAATCTATCTTGTCACATGTTCCAAGTCTACCCAATTCCACATGTATTATTAATTGAATGATTATAATGAATCATCACCTTTAATGACCACCATTTGTTATTATAATCCACTGACCACTCATATTTAAACACATAAACAATATGAAACATTAACAAAATAAAAATCTTGATGATATAATGGAATTTTAGACCTAATGGTTCCAGATTTTACATACATCATCGGATGCTATGGAATATTGCAGGGTCGCACGAAGACATAGATCAAGAAAAACACACAAACTTATTCCAAGTCTCAAGTTATACTTACTTAGAACCTCGAACCTACATATCAGGTTCCCCAATTTCTACCATGCATACCCTAAAACTTAAAATCAAATAGGTTTCCAATAGTCCGATTTTAGGTTCTACCTTAAAATCATGCTCACTTCTTGTCACAACCTCTTTTTTTTTTTTTTTTTTTTTTTTTTTGCACTTGAATAGAGATGGGTGCCTGTGGAGGCTAATAATTCAACTAGGTCGGTTAGATTTAGCACTCTCACAAGTCCACTAATTAACGACTTAATAGTCCAAGTTTTTTAATTTGTAAGTTAATTTTATAACGAAGCCACTAATCAATTTGAAGTGGGTTTTAAACCCAAGTGAAATATCGGAGAATATTCGCTCCTACACAATTCGAGAAACTAAGTTCGGGACTAATACACTAGTTAATCATTAATACCCTTCCAGTATCTAATCTTTGCTTAAACTCTAAGATTTTTTGGATTTTTTGGGAGTTTTCAATACATTTGCGGAGGGAAAACATTTTTTGAGTCTTTTTCTATTTTTTAGATTGTAAGAAGTTTTTTTAGATTTTTGATGGTCCTTTTGATATTATAAATCATTTTTTATTTTTTCTGACTTTTTTGGCTTTTTTGGAAAATAGGAAAACATGGGATTTTTTTTTTTTTTTTTTTCTGAAAAATAAATTATTATTATTATTGTATTATTATTATTATTATTATTATTATTACTACTACTACATTTATTATCTTATTATTTTTATTTATTATAGAAAACCTACCCGGGTCGTCCACTCAAGGGCCGGACGTTGCAGGCCCGGCCCAGGGATTCTTTTCCTTTTAAGACATGAATAGGGCCCAACGATCCGCCCCATTTTCATAATAAAAAAACAGCCCAGGGATTGACCGGCCCACGCGCGCAGGCCCAACCCGGGCGGAGCCGTACCCGAACGACGACCCGAGTCCGACCCGCATCCGCTTCCTACGAGGAACCCTACCCGAACACTAACCCGCGCCCGACCCGGTTCCAGCGGCCGCGGTTGCCTCCCTGTGATGCAGAAGCCGCGACGGACGGCGTCGCGCATTCGTGCCCAGCCGTCGGCCTTCGCCGGCGCGACGGCTGCTGACCCCAGGCCGACGACCCAACTCGCGTCCAGCCAGCCACCGTCTCCGACCCTCCTTGCCAGCCGCTGAATCTCCGATCTCGCCCGGTCCGTTCTTCTCTCTCCCTGGTTCGCTTGCCACGATGGGGACTGAGGCGAGCAACGCCTTGGCGCGGCTGAGGTGTGCCTCGTCTTTGCTTCATCCGCCCCGAGCCTAAGGCTCGACCTCCGCCTCGCGGCCGCCACCGCCCAAAGGCCCGACCAACAATGAGACCAGCGTCTTCCAAGGAACCCTACAACAACAGTTCAGGGTTCAGCTTCAACACAGGGCAAGGGCGTCGCGGGGCTTACCTGTTTGGCTCGAAGGCGTCGTCGGTGGCGACTGGGCGACGACGCCGGCGTCACGGGGGTCGGCGGTAGGCGACGTTGGTGGCCGAACGGCAGCGGCGACCAGCCTGGTGATGCGGCGAGTGACGGCGACTCCCAGATCTGATCCAGCACGGTCAGATCTGACCCCTCTGCCTACCCTCGCCCTCGGAACTTCAGATCTGGACCTCGGATCTCGGCTCCTCACCCAGATCTCACTCGGACCTCCCTCCTCTCTCTGGGCTCGCTTGCCGCCGGCCTCCCCCGACGTCTCGCGGGGGAGGTCGTTTGAGCTCGCGACCCCTCTCTGCCTTGCTCGCTCTTTGAGTTCCCCTGAAGTCTCTCCGGGAATCTCTCTGAGCTTGCTGGCCTGTTCTTCTGGCCTTCCCCCGACGCCCTATTTATAGACGAGGGGGGCCGGCCGACGGAGGCTCGACCGGCGGTCTTGGGTGCGCCAACCGGCCTTCCTCCGCCGGGCGAACCGGCATCAGTTCCTCCTCCTCCACGGAGGCTTGCTCGCCATCAATGCCGCGTCCTCTCAACCTCCGGCCTACGCTCCTCTCTCTGCTGTAGGCCGTCCTCGAGCGCGTCGTCGTCGTCGTCGTCGTCGCCGCGCGTGACCTGCAGAGGCGGAAGAAGGAAGGAAGAAGAAGACAGGGGAGGAAGAAGACAAGAGGGACAGAGGCCGGGCCGGGTGGCGCGGGCTGGGCCGCGGGGGCCCGCGCGAGGGAAGGAAGAGGGAAAAGAGGGGGGCTGGGCGCAAAGGCCCAGCCCCGATGGGCCGCCTCTCTTTTTGCTTTCTTTTGTTTTTTTATTTATTTTTTTGTTGTTTTTATTATTTGTTATTTATTATCCGAAAAAAAGGAAAAATACATAAATAAATAAACTAAGGCTCAATCAAAACCTAATCAAAATTTAGGTGTCAACGCTTCTACTTACAGCTATGTGAGCATGAGCAACTAGAGGTCCTACTCTAGCGATGAAACATGCACCACTTTTGTCGAGTCATTGCACATAGTTTGCAGCAAGATCTTGAATTTTTTTTTTTTTATCATGATACAGATACCTATTCAAATTAGTTAATAGTGAAAGTACAACCATTACTAGATATAACTCTATCCTATCTTAACCTAACATGTAACTATTCAACCAATTCGTGGGGTGCCATGTGATTTTGTTTTTTGTTTTTTTTTTTTTTTTTTTGGAATGTTTATATGGTATTTTGCATATTCATTGAGTTTTTTACTAGGTTGATTTTTCTTAAATTGACATACAATCACTAGATATGTTGAAGAGAGTAAGCTGTATGATATTATAAATTGAGTCATCTTATTCATTATTCATACATGAAAGGGTGAGCATGAACATAAATTTGACCGGTCAAGTTCTTAATTTTAAGGTGGTTTAAGAGGATCTTAATTTCCTGATATTGAGGATAACATCCACATCCTATACGAGCACACTCATATAACTTGTTAGATAGTATCTTATTCGTCAATAATATCTAGTGTCTTGTTAGATGTGGTATTGCTAAACACTTCAATAAAGTAATCATGCATACTGAAGTTTCATAGTTTGAAACTCAAATTGTTGCAGGTGAATGCGCAAGTCGAATTGAGTTATGATCAATTTGACAATAAAATATCAACCCAACACAAAGCAAAAGTATCATTCATGCATGAGATACTTTTCTTCTGCCATTTAATGCATGGTACAAATGGTTGGCTCGCTATTCTTTTTCCTAGTTGGGTGTTGGAATAGATACTATTTTCTAAAAATCAAGCAAGGAACAATCTCAACACAACTAGTTGGGTTTTGGAATAGATATTATTTTCTAAAAATCAAGCAAGGAACAATCTTCACACACACACACAAACACAGTAGTTGGTTCACAGTTCTTTCCCAATTTGATTTTGGAATAGATACTATTTTCTAAAAATCAAGCAAGGAACAATATTCACACACACACACACACACACACACAATAGTTGGTTCACAACTCTTTCCTAGGGTTTTGGAATAGATACTATTTTCTAAAAATCAAGCAAGGAACAATCTCAACACACCCAATTGGGTTTTGGAATAGACACACACACACACACACACACACACACACACACACACACAATAGTTGGTTCACAACTCTTTCCTAGTTGGGTTTTGGGTTTTGGAATAGATACTATTTTCTAAAAATCAAGCAAGGAACACTCTCAACACACCCAATTGGGTTTTGGAATATATACTATTTTCTAAAAATCAAGTAAGGAATGATTTTAACGTGCGCACGCACAAAAATAATTGGTCCATGGTTCTTTCCTAGTAGGGTTTTGGAATAAATACCATTTTTTAAAAACCGCGCAAGGAACAATCTCAATACACACACATGCACATAATAGTTGGTTCACGGTTCTTTTTCCCAATTAGCTTTTGGAATAGATACTATTTTCTAGAAATTAAGCAAGGAACAATCTCAATACATGCACACACATATATAACAGTTGGTTCACGGTTCTTCTTCCCAATTGGGTTTTGGAATGGATATTGTTTTCTAAAAATCAAGCAACAAACAATCTCAACATAAATAAATAAATAAATATATATATGTATTTATACGTATTTATAAAAGTTGGTCCATGGTTCTTTTTCCTAGTTGGGTTTTGGAATAGATATTGTTTTCTAAAAATCAAGCAAGGAGCAATCTCAACATATGTGTGTGTGTCCTATTATTTGTCCCATACATTTTGTTGCACCAGAAATTATATTAGAGAGGATCAATAAAATTTATACTAAGCAAAAATATGGCATTTAGCTCTATTTTGGATTTGGGGAACAAATGGAATATCCTAGACTTTGTCATACCGAGTCACGCTTTAGGTCTTTCTTATTCTGTCTACACCCCTTAAAAGGAAAACAACAAACATCTCATCGTTAACTATAGAATAATTAATATATGTTTTCGTACAATATACAATTTCGATCTGAAAATTAATGCTTTCATGTAATCCTTGTTCTAATAAAATAATGGATGGCTGTGATAATACGGTGGAAATTACACTAGGGAAGAAGATTGCGTTACGATATCTGACCGAAGCAAAACAAGCTAGAAAAAATGATCGCAACTCTTATAATTGATTATAACCGAATCAATTTCAATCGTTACAGATTTCTTTCAGTTTTGCCAAAAGGCCAGCTTCCCTCTCCTTTCCAAGTATCATTGGTTTCATCAGCAACCAGATTCATGGATTTCTATTGGACAGTCAGTTAATTAATTATTCTTAAGGGTGCGATGTTAAAGCTTCTTCTATTAAAGAGTTACATGATTTATGACCCTCAAGAAAGTTGCTCTCAATTTACCATGGTGATCAAGTCAAAACTACCAAGAAAGGATCAATTTACCATAAAGTTACGAAGTTAAAGACGAAATTTAAAGTTGAAATTTGAAGAATATTTTTGCTTGTCCTCGCCAGTCCAACTTGACCTCACACGTTATTGCTTGTACGGATTCAACTATAAGCTTTAACTTATTTATAATCCCGAAACTATTATCTGTTATGGAGTTTAAATGGGTACACAAGAAAATATCTTTAAAGGTATTCCTAAATTATATAATTTTTCCTTCAAACGCTTATGTAACTTATACTGAAAACAAAATTAAGTTAATAAACTCAAGGACATCTATGTGATTTACGAGGTTGGGACACCTAGAGTGCCATAACTTGGCACGAAGGGACACTTAAGTGCCATAACTTTGAAATGGTACACTTAAGTGCCAATATCGGAGTAAAATGGAATACTTAAGTGCCACTCCAGCGAAAATCCGGCCAAATGACCGACATGGCAATTTTCCGGCGAGTTTAGTCCAAAACGGTATCGTTTTGCAAGCGACGTGGCGGAGAAAATACAAAAACAATGCCGTTTCGTGTCTACGTGTAAATAATAATATAAAAATTAATTAAATTAGATTTAAACTTAATTTTATTTAAAATATTCAAAAAATTAAGAAAATTTAAGAAAATTTTAAAAAATTAAGAGAGAGAGAGAGAGAGAGAGAGAGAGAGAGAGAGAGAGAGAGAGAGGGAGAAGGGGAGATTGAACGGGGCGGCTGAGGGCTGAGCCCTCATCGCCACCGCCGCCTCCCCACCGTCCCCGGGAAGGGCCGGCGACGGAGGGGGGAGGGTCAGCCGAGGTCGCCAGCCCTCGGCCGACCGACGGCGAGGGCTGCGAGCCCTCGTCAGATCGCGGCGAGGGCCACAACTCTTGCCCCAGATCTGGGCAAGGGCTCGCGGGCCCTCACCACCGGTCGGTCGGCCTCGCCGACCCCTGGCTAGGGCCCGGCGGCCCCGACCGACCCTCCCCACTCCGTTGCCGACCCTTCCCGGCGGCGGCGGAGAGGCGGCGAGGGCCCGCGAGCCCTCGCCCCAAATCTGGGGCACAGGCTGTGACCCTCGCCCCAGATCCAGTGAGGGCTCACGGGCCCTCGCCGCCTCCCCGCCGCCGCCGGGAAGGGCTGGCGACGGAGTGGGGAGGGTCGGCCGAGGTCGCCGGGCCCAGGCCAGGGGCCGAGGTCGTCGGGCCCAGGCCAGGGGCCGACGAGGCCGGCTGACCGACCAGCAGCGAGGGCCCGCGAGCCCTTGCCCAGATTTGGGGCGAGGGTCGCGGCCCTCGCCACGATCCGACGAGGGCTCGCAACCCTTGCCATCGGTCGGCGGGGGGCCGGTGACCCCGGCCGACCTCCTCCTCTCGTTGTCGGCCCTTCCCGGCGACGACGGGAGGCGGCGCGGCAAGGGCTTAGCCCTCGCCGCCCGTTCGATCTCCCCACCTTTTTTTAAAAAAAAAAATTTAAAATTTTTCTTAATTTTTTAAAATTTTTATTTTAAATTTTTTTGAATATTTTAAATATAATTAAGTTTAAATCTAATTTAATTAATTTTTATATTATTATTTACACGAAACAGCGTCGTTTTTGCATTTTCTCCGCCACGTCGGCGTGCAAAACGACGCCGTTTTAGACCAAACTCGCCGGAAAGTTGCCACGTCGCCTATTTGGCCGGATTTTCGCTGCAGTGGCACTTAAGTGTTCTATTTAACTCTGAAATTGGCACTCAAATGTACCATTTTGAAGTTATGGCACTTAAGTGTCCCCCGTGCCAAGTTATGGCACTTGGGCTGTTCTTCTGCCTATGATTTACAATAAAAGTAAGATGGAAAGTAGAAACAATAACACAATATCCAATTTATAAGCAGATCATTTACATTTTGCATTAGAGCTTATTTGATTAAATGAACAAATTTTACTTGACACAAATAAGTTTCACTTAAAGTTCAAATATTACGATTAAAATACTCCACTCATTCTAGTGTTATTTTCTCTTATACTATCTTTCTGCATGACCCTCTCTCTGATCCTTCCTATCTTTAGCAGCTTTATGATCAGATATGAATTGCTCATGTCCCTTGGAAGTTATCTGGAAATGAATTTTCCTTAAAACCAGTCATCATTTCTAAAAAATGAGTGTTCCACGCGATGCGAACTAAAGCTTTATATTTCTGGACTGTTCGAGTTGGGAGTTCTGGACATGCTACCCCTAACCGCAGCATTTTCTAATCAGTGGTCCAGTTTGTTTCTTCGCTTTCTTTTGAGAGTTGTTTTACTTCCTTGCGTGTTCTGCGTTTATCCTGAGAACATATTCCTTTTCATTATTAGGTGCTTATCATGAAAACTTATGGAGGTTGAGAGAAGTATTGTTGCAACAGCTCTAGCCTGTCCTTTCCCTTTGTTAATGCTTGAACTTTACTTTTGACAATCTTCACGGGGAAATTGGCCATCTTGAAGATGAAATTCTTAACTTCTGTACTAATTCTTTTCCAGCCGAAGAGGAGATCGGGTGATCTTGTTTGAGGACTTTCAGCTATGCAAGCACGGGCAGCTCGAAGTTCTGCTCCAGCCATGAAACGACGCACCACTTTCGCCTATTTCTATCAAAATCATTGCACATGGTTTGCAGCAGGATCTTGAATTTTTTTTTAATTGAACTATAGACAATGAAATTAATTAGTTCTATCTTTGAGAGATTAGGAAAACGGAGGGGAAAAGGGTGAAAATTTTAAAACTATAAAATTTAAAATAGTGGATATTTCCTTTGTATTTTCCTCCCCCGTCACGCTTCCAAATATTGGGAAATTATCACGTACACGTATTCAAATTTTTTAAATTATCAAATTACAATCATTACTGGATATGACTTTGTCGTATCTTAATTAAACGTATAACTATTCAGTCAATTTGTTGGCTCGGGTGCGATGTGGTTTTGTTAGTTCTTGATTACCGGACATGTGGAAGAGAGTAACATGTATGATATTATAAATTTGAACCATCTTATTCAATAAGCTTTTGATACTCGAAAGGGTGAGGGGATGCAACTACCATGATTACCTCCACTGAACGTAACCCAAACATAATTATAAATTCAGCTGGATAGGTTCTCACTTTTAAGTTGGTTTAAGAGGATTTTATTTTCCTAACATGGAGGATAACCTACTCATCTTATACAAGCACACTCCTATGACTCGTTAGATAGTATTTTATTGATCAATGACATCAATTGTCTTGCTAGATGTAGTATCACTAAAGAATCCAATAAACTAATCATGGATATCGAAGTTTCATAATTTGAAACTCAGGTGTGGATGTGCAAATAAAATTGAGATAGGACCATTTTGACGATAAAACATCAACCCAACACAAAGCAACAAGCATTATCATTCATGCAAGAGATGATTTTCTTTTGTCATTTAATGCATAAGATACATTATTCTTGTTCATTCGCCAAATGAGTTCACGATTCTTTTTCCGCGTTGGGTTTTTGAATATATACTTATTTCTAACAGACAAGCAAGGGATCATCTTAATTTATGTCATTATTCGTCCTAGACATGTTGTACTTAGAGTTATAATAGAAAGGATTGATAAGATTCAACCTAAACAAAAAAAAAAAAAAAAAAAAAAATGGCATTTAGCTCCATTTTGTATCTATGGAACAAATGGAACATCCGAGGCTTCGTTATACTAAGCCTCTTGCTTCAAGTCTTTCTCATTCTATTTGCACCTCTTAGAAAGAAAATAAAGAATAATAGTATTGTTTTTCCCTTGTGGTTGGCCTATTTGACAGCTGATTGGGTAGCTGCATTTGGGATTGGGCTTATCTCTCACAATGAAGGCAGCTCATGCGCTCATGTAGCTGAAGTAGATAGAGCACTTCGGGTATTTTGGGCATCATTTCTCTTGTTACATCTTGGTGGTCCGGACACCATCACTGCCTTTTCTTTGGAGGACAATTCACTTTGGGGACGGCACTTGCTCAGTCTCACTTTCCAAGTCAGTGCCGTCATCTATGTCTTTGTGCAAATATTTCCCAGCGACAAGTCCCTGGTGTTCCCAACAATGCTGGTTTTTCTTGCTGGGGTCATCAAAAATGTGGAGAGGACACTGGCACTTAATCTCTCAAGCCTCCCGAGGCTTAAGGAATGGATGCTCTCACAGCAAGAATTTCTTGATTATGAAGATGACAAGTGTCTAGTCGAACTCAGAGGTCCACTGGACCAAAATTCTCATGATGAAGAAGAAGCAGAGCTTGCCGAGCACATTGTGGTGAAGCATGCTTATTACTTCTTTCAAATCTTTAAAGTTTTCCTCACAGATCTCATCTTCACACAAGAACAACGCCGTATGAGCATAAGATATTTCCGCAAAGTGTCTGCAGTGGATGCGTTGAGGGTAATATCAGTTGAACTCCATTTCATTTATGAGGTGCTCCATACAAAAGCATTGACAATACGTTCTAAGCGAAGCTACGTTTTCCGCTTCATAGCCTTCATTGACGTTGCGATAGCTTTCGTCTTGTTCAATCGCTTGAAGAAGCATCAGCTCCCGAAACTCGATGTGAAAATTACATATTTACTTCTTTTTGGAGGGATTGCTCTTGATGCGATAGCTGTGCTCATGCTCGTTTTTTCTGACTGGACTATTGCCGAAATCCAATGGCACAAAATCGGATCATCTACACTAGATTCATTTCTCCACAACTTGGTATCTGCCGCAGATGACCTATGGAAGCCCCGATTCAGCACATGTAAAGTAGAGCCTAACACCGAGGTTACTTATGAGGTCTTAGATACACCATTATTATTTCGAAGGTGGTCAGAATCTGTTCATGCTTGCAACCTTTTATCTGAGAGTTTGGAGAAGAGTCCGAGAAAGATGTACAAACATGACTGGCGTCGGGCAAACATTGCCTTCTCTAATATCTGCAGTTTTCCATTTTATGTGGCTGAGAAGATCATCTCTTGTTTCCATCAACCTGTTGATTCAATCATTGGAGGCTGTGGTCCAAGGAAATTGGATGGAAAAAGATCGGTGATTGCGAATACGAGGTACGTGTCAACGAATCCATTTATTATGAAGTTATGGATTTTTATTTTTAAGGAGGTGAGACGTAAATCCATCTACGCAATTAATCCGGATCGGCTTTGGTTTTTATCGACGCGGGGGACGGCAACTGAGTGGCAGTACTTGATTGATCCAGAATTGACGAGGGAGATAGACAGGACGAAGGAGATACAAGAGGCTAGAGGTAATTGGATTCTCAGGACTCTCCTGAGTAAGGCCTGTGATAGTAGCCCCAATGACTCTCACGCGGAGAGTATACATGAGGCTACAGATAATGAGATTCCCCAGAATATCCAGCAGGAGATCCCAGAGAGTTATATTAAGTATAGTGTCACCAATGCCAATTACCATGAGAGTATTATAATGTGGCATCTTGCTACCGAAATCTGGTATAACAGAGAGGTTCCCACACCCAAAACTAACAAAAGAGAATTCAGCAAGATTCTCTCCGATTATATGATGTATCTTTTACTCAATCAGCCTAATCTGATGTCCGCTGTGGCCAGCATTGCCCAAATTAAATTGGCAGATATATTGCTGATTCTACAGAACAAATTCCCTGCCGAGAATGTGGAGAGCTCATGCAAGGCAATTTTTCCACATGACGGAGAAACGACCCTCGACAAAAATGACGGTGAATTGCTCCACTGCGCGATAAGTTTGGCCATAGACTTAGGAAAGTTAGGGGAAAGGAAGTGGGAGGTGATGAGCGGAGTGTGGGTTGAAATACTGTCGTATGCAGCGGGTCATATTAAGGGAGAGGCACATGCGCAGGTGCTGAGCAAAGGTGGAGAGCTCTTAACCTTTGTTTGGCTGTTGATGATTCATTTCGGTTTGTTTCACAGACTTGAATGGACCCCCTTTAATGTTTTCAGGCATGAATTATTACGAAACCCCTAAATCCCAAGCCTTCACTAGCTAATTTTACTATTTAGTACGGTGGCATTAATTTGATCGATTTGTATTTCTTATATGTTTACAAATAAAATCGATGTATTTTTTTGGTTGTATTTTATGACGGAAGCTATCTTTCGATAGGTATAGAATAATTAATGCACGATTTAGCACAACGTGCAATTTTATATCTGTGATTTCTGTTTACATGTAATCCCTATGCTAATAAAATAACGGATGGGCTGTGTGCGAATATAGTGAATAATATACACACTGGATGAAGATTGCATCAAAGATATAAAAGCGAAGCAAACAAGCGATGTCCGATCCGAACAAGATAGAATAGATTATCACAATAGTCAATAATAAAAATCAATTTCCATCATTACAGATTTCTTGCAGCTTCGCTTTGCTCTCCAAATATCATGTTTCATCAACAACTAAATCCATTTAATTTTTTATCAGACAACCGGTCTAATTAATTATTCTTTTAAGGGCGCGAGGGTAAAGCTTCTTTCCTTAGCGAGTCACGTGAAAAATAAAACTCCCGGAAAGGATCGATTTACCCCAAAGTTAGGCAGTCGAAGTTAGAAAAAGATATGTAGTTCAAGATGGAAAAATAATGTCCAAATTGAAAAAAATATATATATTTTCTTCATCCTTGCAACGTTCGCACTCATACAATATGAACGCAGAGACAAGCACAGAAAATCAGAAAACTGCTCTACAATCAAGATAGGGGAGGATGCGTAGGGAGTAAAGCAAAAGTGATAGCAGAAGTTAACATTCAGGCCCTAAATTACTTGCTGCAGTGAAATTCCATGCATTTCCAACATACACCTTCCCAGACGCACTACAATGAACAAAATCAGATTACCCCGCAAGCTGCACAAAAAATCCATCTGAAACCGAGATTACCATCAAGGCCAAAGTGAAAAAGATTAGCTTCCCAATTTCAATTTTTCCCCAGCAATTCGGATCTAAAAAGAACAAAGAGGAAGGACAAAACTACCTTCTCGGCCGACACATTGTCCTCGTTCAAGATTCTCTGAGAAGAAGATCGACTCGTCTAGTATCACTCCTCTCACTGCCCTCGCCATTCTCTCTCTACATCTCTCTGCAGAATAAAGTTCGCTTCGTGCACACTGAGGTGTCAACAGGTCGGGTTGGGTTGAGTTTCCATGATTCCCGACCCGAACAGAAACATGAAGGATTGGGCTTGTTCTGACCTGAACAGATACTCGACCCAAATATGACCTGAAAATACATATTAGGTGCCCAGCCGGTACTTTTGAGCTTGAGATATCCGTCAACCTTTCCAGTGATCTACACTCATCAAATTCCATCCTGTCCAAAACCTCTTTACTGATCAAGGCCGTCGACAACCCATCGCCCATAGCACTGGTTGATTTCAATATGCCTCAGTCTCTTCAAATTTTGACAAAATCAGCTAATCGTTCTGCAGAGTGGCACCTATAAAGAGAGAACTCCTCCCATCATTCCTACTTGCAGACAACTTGTATGTTGGGTAGCCTCTGGCACTCGGAAAACTTCTCTTTTGGATTCTTTAAGACGCTCGATGGAAGGAATACTCTCAGCCTGCGAGCAGTTGCCCCACTCGATGGCTGTAGTTCCACGAGAGAACCTAACCATTCTCAAGACTCGCCGCCATAGATAGCGAATCTCTTCGGTGATTCCAGCACGCTGCCAGTAAATTGAATCTCAACCAGTTTCAAGCACAGCTCACAGCTAATACTTCCAGTTTCTTTAAGCTCGATCAAACGGGCGACCTCTCCAGTTCACACCATATGACCAAACTTTTCCAACTTGGAAATCCCTCCAGTTGTATTGCTTTCATTCCAGAAGGAGAAAGCTCTAAAGCCGACATGATTTCAAAATTTGTCAAGCTGGAAAAGGTTGATCTTGGCGGGTTGACCTTATCAAGGTTTGAATCCACCAGAAAAGATGGAAGTTGTGGGCAGGATTGCAGGTCTAATACAGACAAAGTAAGTGTCCAGAAGAGAGAGCGAGCCTAATTGGGGACACAGTGATATTCCTAAGGCACAACTCAATTTCTTTCAATTTAGACAATCTCCCAATCCACCATAGGTCACAAGTCTGCACTAACTTTAATCCTTCTGTATAACCAGTGCCAGCATGTTGAATCAATTCCACCAAATTTGTCAGATTCGAGAGTTTAGGAGCCAATCACAACAAACTAGATTCAAATTGTAAACACATCAAACTCATACTAAGCTCTGGCAACTCTTCAATCTACCTCTACACTAAGTTTTTTTTTTTCAAGGCGAGGAACCAGATTGGTTGTACCAGGCAAACTGACAGTTCCTGTAAGCAATAAATTTAGGATTCTCAACAGGGACCATGTCCTAAGTTCGGTTTTCAACCTCCAACTCTAGACAACTATAGACATGTGGCTCTTCCAAATTCTCCAATGTTCCAATATCACTTGGTAACTCCATCGGTTTCCAAGTACAGATAGTTCCAACATGTGGAATGATTTCAACTTTCTGATTGAACTAGAAAGTATCCTAAAGTTTGTGAAAGAAAGATGAGTTCTCCAGCTTCACCAGCCCTTCAATAGAGTTCAGAAGTTCGGTGATTGGCGTGTATGCTATGCTGAGAGTTGACAAACCAGTTTAGTCTGCTAATACGGATCACTGTGTTCCATACATAAAACTTGACGCGCGGACCCCTGGAGTGCCTTAACTTTGGCAAAAGGGACACTTAAGTGCCATAACTTACGAAAGGTACACTTAAGTGCCAAAATCGGAGTAAAAAGGGATCACTTCAGTGCCAATCCGGCCAAAATGTCGACGTGGCACTTTTCCGGCGAACCAAGCTCAAAACGACGCCGTTTTGCACGGCGACGTGGCAAAAAAAATAATATAAAATAATTAATTAAATTAAATTTATTTAAAATATTTAAAAATAATAATTTTAAAATTAAATTTAGTTAAAATATTTTAAATTAATAATTTTAAAATTAAATTTAGTTGAAATGTTAAAAAATTAATATTTTAAAAAATTTTAAAATTTAAAAAAAAAAAAAAAAAAAAAAAAAAGGGGGGGGGGAGGCTGCGGGGATTAGCCCTTAGCCGCCGCCGCTGCCGGGAAGGGCCGGCGACAGCGGGGGAGGGTCGGCGGGGTCGCCGAGCCCTAGCCGGGGGCTAGCAACCCGGCCGACCGGTCGGCGAGGGCTCGCGAGCCCTCGCCCCAAATCGAGACCCTCGCCCGGATCCGGCGAGGGTCGGCGGCCCTCGCCACAAATCGGGAGGGTCGTAGCCCTCGCCCAGATCCGGCGAGGGCTCGCAAGCCTCGCCGCTGGTCGGCCGTGGTCGCCGACCCCCGGCCGGGGCTCGGCGACCCGGCCGACCCTCCCCCCCCCGTCCCGGGCCTTCTGGCCGGGGGGTGGCGGCGGGCGAGGGCTAATCCCGAGCCGCCTCCCCCTTTTCCTTTTTAAATTTTTTTTTAAATTTTAAATTATCAATTTTTTAATATTTCAACTAAATTTAATTTTAAAATTATTATTTTTAAATATTTTAACTAAATGTAATTTTAAATTTAATTTTAAACTTAATTTAATTAATTTTTTAATTTTTTTTACCACGTACGGCCAAAACGACGCCGTTTTGGCCACGTCGCGTGCAAAACGACGTCATTTTGGGCGCGGTTCGCGGAAAAACGCCACGTTAGCGTTTTGGCCGGATTTTGGCCGAGTGGCACTCAAGTGATCTGTTTTTCTTCGAATGTGGCACTTAAGTGTACCTTTCGTAAGTTATGGCACTTAAGTGTCCCTTTGGCCAAAGTTATGGCACTTGAAGCGTTCTTTTGCCCATAAAACTTTGTTCAATGATGCTAACTTACCAAATTAGTCAAGGAGTTTCTTCTCCATAAAACATTCCTCTAAAGAAAAGTGCTTAAGATTGACCAGCCCTCCAATTTAAGGAAGCTCAGTTGTCCAAATTCTTCCATCTTTCCAATAGTAATATGGAATCTTGGAAAACTATGCCAGGCTAGATGGAGTGCTTGAACATTTCGTGTCCTCTGTGACAGTATAAACTAATCAGTGAGTTGGAGTTCCTCTTCTGTGTTCAACAATCACATTTCACAGAGAAGAAGAAATGGCTCAAAAGAAAGGTACTTGGTAAAAAAGAGAATATTTATTGATAGTTGTAGCTTTGCTTTATTTCCAGGATCTGTTACAGCATTTTGATGGATGATTTCCTTTCCAAGATTTCTTAGCTGGTCATGCATCCAGGACACCTCGTCATTCAAACCCTTATTGAGGACATGCTCTTGAGGACATGAATACCCCATTCTGGAGAAAATCCACAATCCTTCCACATGTGAATTGCTTTATTCTTGTTCTCATTAATGAAAAAGAAAGCACTACATAGAAAATTTCGTTATCCAACATCAATCAGTACTTAACACAACATAGCTGATCTTCAACTTTCACACCACATCCCCGTTAGGAACTTTCTTAATTTGTTTTGTCTCTTTTCATATCTCCTTCCTTTTCCAACAAAAGAACACACCTAACACATCAGAAGCCAACGGAAGGCTTCCAGTCACGGAGATGTCCCTAGGAAGGATGTGGTAGTCATCTAAGGGAGTGTCTCTCTTGAAGGCATGCCTGCTGAAAAGCCGGAGTCCATGATCAAAACGCATTTCCTTCATTTCGTAATCTAGAACAATAAACATTAATTATGATGTAAAACATTTTTATTCCTAATTGTAATAATAACTCTAGAACTTGAACCGCAATGTACACTTGCTAACTTCTTGACTCTTTTGTCTACGTCATCGAGAACAATGAGGAACTTTTTGTGGAGTGTTTCTCCAATCCTCTGCTTTCCATAATCAACATCATCAATGTTGTTCGCTGCAGAAAATTAACAACATCCTACGATAACCTTTTTTGTGACTTGATTATTCATTCATCTTTTGATGACTTTTTCTTCGATCTCTTTGAGGAAACTACTGCACATTTCAAAGTAAGGCGATAGTTGATTGAAGACGAACTTGCCTAGAATTGTTTTTCCTATGCCTCTCATTACGTGAGCTGCAGCCAGCCAGAAACCATTTGCTTCGATATCTAATAACTCTGTCCGATTTGCCACCCCGTCGTCCATTCAGACAAAAAGTTCGGTCACCGTCTTCAGCTTTTTCAAAACCTCCCCATCGACCAGTTTGATTAGTCTCTTCGGCTGTCACAATTAATTGCAAACCAGTTTTAGTGGGAAAAGATCATAACACATCCGTTCATGTTTGTTTTACCGAATGGTTAAATTAAAACTCAAGCTATTTCAAACAACTAGAAACTTCTTCCAAAGCAATAAATGAATTCAGTAGGTGCATGTCATGTGCCCCATAGCTTATTCTCCGGCTTATCACAGCCCCAGTCAATTCTTAAAGCAGCGACGAGCTCAACTTAAGTTAGCCCAGCATACGACAATCAGCGCACAAGATGTAAACATGCCCCTGGCAACGACAATCTTTGTAAAGGGTATCCTAATGCTCCCACTTCCTGAATGCTAACATCATTTTCTCAAGTTTGGAGTGACAAGAGGACATTGCGAAAGCTATTTAAGCGATATCTCCCCATCACATTTTTCCTTATTTTATCCCTTCCGCCGTCACATTTTTTGGTCACAAGGTGTTTGCGCGTAACAAGAGCCACACCAACATTTGACCGCCAACAAAGACCTAGGGCAATGAAACTTCAACATTAAGGAATCTCAAAAGGAGCGACAACTACTCCATAGTTAGCTCCATAACCGTGACACAGCAAGAGACCAGGAGCAAAATTTCACAAACCACAAACCAACAGGAGAAAAAAGAAGAACATTCCACGCACCGAATCTCTCAACAAGCACAAACAAACCAACTCTCTTGTTAGGTCCCATTAACAGCCTCAACAGTAAATTGGCGTCTGCGCGAAAGATGAATGAAAAAAAAAAACAGTTTTTTGACGAACCCATAACGAGAAAATTAGCAGAGAAGAAGCAAACGAGCAATACAAAAAGCATGGGCAATACCTTTGTCGAACTTATTGCCGTCGGGGGTCGAGCCTCTCGACATTGAAGACATCCTTGAGAAGCATCATCTTTCACCTATCAAGAACCTGAATTGAGGTTTATAGCCAACATAAGATTCACACACACGAAAGAATAGGGGTGAGCATTGGTCCAGGGTCAACCTTGGACTGACCTTGGACCGGCCCAACCCGCTGATCCAGGTCCAGTTCTTAGGAGACCGGATCAGTCCTTGGTTCTGGAATTCTTGGACCAAAGACTATACGGTCAGTCCTTGGTCCTAAGAGTTTCGGATTGGTCAACCCAAACCAATTCTAACTATATATGATTTTTTATATAGAGAAAACCTTAGAATAAACGGCGTAAACAACATTAAACAGCTATTTAGTGAGAAGTTCAAGTAATTTTACATTATTATTTAATAACTTATGTTTTTAATGTCTTTTACGGCGTTAATAATCATAATTTACAAAGAAGGAAAATATTTTTATGAGGAGTCCTTACGACGTCCAAAAATGCACCTTATGGCATCCTCCTCTATTATTCGTTCTTTTCTAGTCTTATTTGTTCTCTTACTCTTCAATTTTCCCAAATCGAAAGAAACGATTTCTCCACTCATCACTTGACACTTGCCTTGCTCGTTTTGGGTCACTCGTGCTGCTCGCCGCTCGATGATTGCTTGGCTTGTTGCTCCCCGCTCAACATTCGATGCTTATTTTATTCGACGCTCACCCCACTTGACCCTCATTGCTTACCTTTCTTAGTTGACCTTGCTTATCATCGAACCCATTGGGTCGATATGATCCCCGATTGCCCTTTCAAGGAGTACAAAAAATGAAATAAAAAATTATTGGTTGGTAATGGGTTAACCTTGAAACCAGACCGGACCCATTGGGTCAGTTCGATCCTCAATCGCTTTTTTAAGGAATACAAAAAATGAAATAAAAAATTATCAGTTGGTTCCGGATTGACTCTGGAACCGGACTGAACCCATTGGGTCGGTCCGATCCTCGATCCCAAGCTCAATAGGGTCATTCATCGGTCCCAAAAATTGAGGACCGATGCGTGCGGAGTTGGTCCTAGGGTTAAGGGGTGGACTAGCTCAACCCGAACCATGCTCACCCCTACGAAAGAACGAGAGAGAGAGAGAGGAGGGCTTACTTTGCCCTTATTATTTTGTATTTATTAATTTTTTTATCGGGTGTTTTGTATTTACTGAATAATCAATTGCGTTGGTTATTAATTTTTTTCTTTTGCTAGTGTTATTACTGTCATATTCTTAACGCCACTTTTCTTTAAATATAAATTATAATAACTTTTCCTTGAGGAACATAAGTTCTCTTTCTATTAATATCATAGGGTACGTTGTGCTAGATTTTAGTAAAAGCTTAATTATAATTGGTCCAGTACTTTTCAATCTAACTAAATTATGTTCACGTACTTGCACTCTTAAGGGGAAAAGAATGATTTTACTTCTACCAAAAAAATAATATTTCTCAACGGATTAACATAAGAAAGATCGTTATTAATAGAGTAAGTGTTTCCATGCAATCATGAATTTAAGAGATAATAGTGACGATTATCAAAATAATATGTGCGAGTAAGTTTTTACTATTCAAATTTTGAGAGTGAGCTTAAAATAGGAATAGAGTAGGATCGACAAAAAAAAAAAGTTTTTAATATTCAATTTTTTATTTAAATAATAGCATATTAAAATTAAGAATCTTTATTTTTTTCTTTCGAAATATCGAAACATCAAGTAATTCAAGTAAGCACTTGTTTATTTCAAACACAAGCACATGCTAAAGTTAATTTTTGAAGACAACAACATGAAAAGGCATGTACCGTATTATTTGACGCGACAAGATAATCCATTGGTCGTTTTGTGCATGTTTTTGTGACATCAAATGATAAAATATGCACATGTATCTATATGACATATACTATTATATAAGGCAAAGAAGACATCCTACTACTTTAGGGGCCTCAAATCCTTTTCCCAACAATTTCTTTTAATATTGATTATTCAAATATTTCACAATAAAATGACTTCGTTCTTGCAAATATCAAATTTTCCACACATACAATGCATGTGTATATTTGCTAATATAATTTTTTTCGAATTTTTTTTTTTTTTTCATCCCTTCTTCCTCCTTTAGCTGGTTGTCGAGCATTGGCGACGAACCAGAGGAGTGAACTTGTTGGCCTCTAGTGAAGTGCCCTCGTTGGCCTTTGCCTTTGGCTTGATGTCGAGACCTAGTGAGTGGTGACGCTAGCTAGAGGAGGAAGAAGAGAAGATAACAAAAAAAAGGAAAGAAAAAGAAAAAATTCAAAAAAACTTAAAATATTTATAAAAAATTATTTACGTCAATACTAGTCATGTCATGTAAGACGTTCAGTGTCCATTTAAGCGATTTCCAACTAAAATTAACCGGATGGATTTAATTGGTAAAGTGTGAAAAGATTTAAAATTTAGTTAGTAAAATTTTTTAAAAAAAATTAGGACTGAATTGATAAAACTTAAATAATTTGAAGGCTTTTTAGATGATTTTTCCGTATGAAAATGAATTAAAATAGATTGAATTCATCAATTTCAATCAAATCATTTCCAAAGCCGGCCAATCATTTGACTGGCCTATTCACCCCCTAGAACAGACGGAACCCAAAATCCCAAGTGGAAGCATGGAGGCTTCTCCATCTCCGTTTCGCTCCGTCCGACCGCCTGGCCACCACAGTAATATATCTGGAAACACCCCTTGATTCCTTATTAAGACCGTTTCTAACATAATTGGTACATTCTAAAATAACCGTTACAAGTCTAGAACGGCATTTTTGGCGTCTGTAAATCTGTAAGTTTCATTATTTTATTGTAGCAGATGCTCTAACCGTATGAGCAGAGCAAGTGATCTGGCAAGTGAGTGTTGCTCTGAAGTTTTGTGAATTTGTTTTTCGTATTGGTTATCCGTGATTCATCCGGCACATCGAGCTAGTGAATGGCATGGGTGATTTGTAGAAAACGGGTTGAGTGTTGACTGATGAGTTTGGCTTACCCTGTAAAAATGATTTTTTGTGGGCCTTTCTGGCCTTATATATTTTAACCATTTATAGGATTTTCTTAGTTTGGGTTTGGGTACTCCTTTTAATCTTCTACACTACGCATTCAGAAAGAAAGAAGAATCACTGTGCAGATTAGTCTTAAATTAAAGAAAGCAGAAATGCAGGTTTTGCCTGTTTCATCAAGGAAAACAACATTGGGCATATTCAAACTACTGTTCTCATTAGTATTTTGAGCAAAAGGAGAAATAAAGTAATACCCTCACCGTGTACATGCCGGTGGTGTGAAGTCTGGATGCACCATTTCAATATTTCCTTTTTAGTGTTCTAATTCTATCTGAAAAGATTCCAGCTACAGGTCTTCGAGTATGCGTGCAAGGAGGAATGGTGCGAAACTGATCTTGCGTTGCGACATGATACAACTATTGGGAAAGAACAAAATGGTTGCTCTTGCTGAAGTTGTCTTCTCCAGACTTTTGAAATAAGGGATTGAACCTGACACAAGGGCTTATGCCGAGATGATTGGAGCATATATAAGAGCGGACATGATTGAAAAAACAACGCAGACATATGAGAAGATGAAATCTAGAGAAGGCCGGAGAAAGAGATCTGGTAGAGTTCGTGAAGAGAGATTGCGTTGAATATTTGGATTCTCCTAAAAAGTTCCTAGAAGATGTCAACAGAAAATCTGTAGGAATTCACTCTTCCATAATCATTCAAGCATTATGTTCTCTATATGCCTATCTTTTTGCATGGGCTTCTCTCTGATCCTTCCTGTTTTAAGCAGCTTTGGGATTATCTTTTGATACAAATGCTCATGTCTCTTGGATGATATCTGGAGATGAATTTTCTTTAAGGGCAGTCATCATTGCTTAAAAATGAATGTTTGACGCTACATAAACTAAATCTATATATTCTTGGCTTATCCAAGTAGAAGTTTTGCACATACTACACATAACCACAGTATTTTCTGGTCAGTGGTTCAACTTGTTCTTCGCTTTCTTTCAAGAGTTGTTTTGCTTCCATGCATGTTCTGCGTTTATAATAAGAATGCGTTCCTTCTTTACATTAAAAGTCGCTTATAATAAATTCTTGGGATTTACGACGTAATTCTGTTGTTTGAGTCCAGTGTTCCATTCACTAACGAAAATTTCTCGAGGCTGGGAGAAGTATTATTGCAACGGCTCTAGCTTTTACTATCCTTTGGCTTTCTAGATGCTTAAACTTTACTTTTGACATATCTTCATGGGAAACTTGGCCTCTTGAGGATGAGGTTCTCAGCTTCTCTTCTTGTTCTTTTACAGCGGAAGAGGAGATCGGTTGATCTAGGACTCACAGCTGTGCAAGCATGGGCAGCTACAAGTCCTGCTCCAGCAATGAAAACAGGCGCCACTTTTGAACGACTTCTGTCAAAATCGTTGCACATAGTTTACAGCAGGATCTTGAATATTTTCTTTTACTGTGATATAGATACGCCTTCAAATTATTTAAATTGTGAAACAAGATATAACTCTGTCCTATCTTAACCAAACGTGTGACTATACAATCAATTCGTTGGGTGCCATGTGATTTTGTTAATTCTCGATTTGAATGTTTGTCTGGTATATTGCAAATTTATTAGTTCTTTGGCTAGGTTGATTTTTCTTGGATTGATGTATAATCACTAGATATGTTGAAGAGAGTAACTTGTATGACATTATTAATTTGAGCCACCTTATTAGTTAAGCTTTTGACACGCTAAAGGGTGAGGAGAGACAATTAGCGCGATTACCTCCTTTGAAGGTAACCCTCATTTTGAGGTGGCTTAAGGATCTTATTTTCCTAATGGAGGATAACTACTCATCCTGTCCAAACGCACACACATATGACTTGTTCTATAGTATCTCACTGAATAACAATATCTAGTGTCTTTTTAGATGTGGAATCCCTAAACACTAAAATAAACTAATCATGGATATTGAAGTTTCCTAGCTTGAAACTTAGTAGTATGGGTGAATGTGCAAGTCAAATTGAGATATGATCGATTTGACAATAAGACATCAACTCAACACAAAGCAATAAACATCATTCATGCATAAGATACTTTTCTTTTGTCATTTAATACATGAAATGCCTTACTTGTATTCATTCGTCAAATAGTTGGTTAACAATTCTTTTTCCTAGTTAGGTTTTGGAATAGATACTACTTTCTAAAATCAAGCAAGGAACAATTTCGAAACACACATATATAATAGATGGTTCACGATTTTTTTCCCAATTAGGTTTTGGAATAGATACTATTTTCTAATAATCAAGTAAGGAACAATTTTATCACACGCACATACATCTATTATATTTTGTTCATGATCCTTTCTCCTAGTAAGGTTTTGGAATAGATACTATTTTCTAAAAATCAAACAAGGAACAATCTCAACACACATACATATATCATAGTTAGTTTACGGTTCTTTTTCCCAATTGGGTTTTGGAATAAATACTATTTTCTAAGAATCAAGCGAGGAACAATCTTATCACGTGCACACACATATATAACAATTGATTCACGATTCTTTTTCCCAATTGGGTTTAGGAATAGATACTATTTTCTAAAAATCAAGCAAGGAAAAATCTCAACACACGCACACATACATATTAGGTGGTTCATGATTTTTTTTTCCCAATTGGGTTTTGGAATGGATAATGTTTTCTAAAAATCAAGTAAGGAACAACCTTATCACACAAACACACGCCCCTATATAATAATTGGTTCACGATTCTTTTTCCTAGTTAGGTTTTGGAATAGATACTATTTCCTAAAAATCAAGCAAGGAATATATATATAGTTGGTTCTCAGCCTTTTTTTCAAATGGGTTTTGGAATAGATATTGTTCCCTAAAATTAAGCAAGGAAAAATCTCAGTCCCACTATTTATCCTATACATTTTGTTGTACTAGAAATTATATTATAGAGGGTCGATAAAATTTAAACTAAGCAAAAACATGGCAATTAACTCTATTTTGGATCTAGGGACACTTTAGGTCTTTCTTATTCTATATGCACCCCTTAAAAAGAAAACAACAAACATCGTATTGTTAATAATAGAATAATTAATACACGCCTTGGTACATTATGCAGTTTTAATCTGTAATTTGTGCTTTCATGTAATCCTTATGCTAATAAAATAAAGGATGGCTGCGAGGATACGGTGGAAATCACGCAAGGGAAGAAGATTGCGTTAAGATATCCAGGCAAAGCAAAACAAGATTAAAAAAAATGATCACAACTCTTCTAATTGATTACAATAGAATCAATTTCAATCATTACAGATTTCTTTCAGGTTTGCCAAAAGACTAGCTTCCCTCTCCTTTCCAATTATCTTGGTTTTATCAGCAACCAGATTCATTGATTTCTATTGGACAGGCAGCAAATTAGTTTATTCTTAAGGGTGCGATGTTCAAGCTTCTTCCATTTAGGAGTTACATGATTTATGACCCTCAAGAAAGTTGCTCAATTAATCATGGTGGTCAAGCGAAAAATACCAAAAAATACATGACTTTAATGATGAAATTTAAAGTCGAAATTTATAGAATACATTTGTTTGTTCTTGCTGCGTCCCAAATGACCTCACAAATGTCGTTGCGTGTACAAATTCAACAATAAGCTTTAGGTCATTTATCATCCACAAACTATTATCTCTAGTGGAGTTTAAATGAGCACAAGAAAATATCTTTAAAAGTATTCCTGAATCATCTAACTTTTGTTTCAAACACTTATGTAACTTATATTGAAAACAAATTATGTTAATAAAGTCAAGAACATCTATTTGATTTATAATTAAAATAAGAAGATTGATGACATCCTATATGTACAATCATAAGTAGATTGATGAAGTATATTTATGGAGATTAGAGATTTCCTTGTTAGATTATATTGTTATAAATATCATTAGGGATATTATTTGATATTTCGTGATTAAAAAAAAAAAAAAAACAATTGAGTAAAGATTCTCTTTTTCTCTCTCTCTCTCTCTCTCTCTCTCTCTCTCTCTCTCTCTCTCTCTCTGTGATCTTATAGTATTTACATTATATCAAAGCCAACGCTACTATGGATGTCATTTGTTGTGGTACTCTCTTCTAATTAACCAAGTTGACAAGTGAAATCATCGTCAAATATCTAGGTAGCTGTGAGCACCGGAGTCAAGCACACCTTCATTGAACAACCAAAGATAAGCGTCGTGAGGTAGTGTCATCAAGTATCTAGGTTGTTGTGAGTGCCATAGTCAAGCACACCTTTATCTAGTAACTAAAGATGAGCACTGTGGGGTGATGCAATTTAGTTGGCCGCAGTTCAAGTTGGATTTCCACACAATTCTACCAAGGTTGTATGAGAAAGATATGTAACTTTCTAAGCATCTATTGCTTTAGCGCTTGTCAAATCTAGTTTGTTTAATGTAAGGTTCAGTTTACACAACATCTGATCATAGACTTTCAAAGAAAGTTGCACCAATCATATGCAAGCCGCATGCTTAGCTTGAGGGGGAGTGGTGAAGTATATTTAGGGAGATTAGAGATTTCCTTGTTGGAGAATATCATTAGAGATATTATTAAATATTATGGATATTATTTAATATTCATGATTTAATTTTTTTTTTAAAAAAGCCGATTGAGTAAAGATGTAGTTATTGTTTTTTCTCCCTCTCTTGAAGATCCTATAATATTTGCATAGATCATTTATAATTTGCAATAGAGCTTACTTGATTGAATGAACAAATTTCACTTAAGTCCAAATATTACAATTGAAATACTTCACTCAATCTAGTGTTATTTTCTCTTCTACCTTTGTTTCTCTTAATACCTTTGTTTCTGCATGGCCCTCTCTCTCTCTCTCTCTCTCTCTCTCTCTCTCTCTCTCTCTCTCTGATCTTTCCGGTATTAAGCAGCTTTATGATCAGATATGAATTGCTCATGTCACGCCCCGAACCCCGAGTACGCGCACATCCCTTAGTGATCAACTAAAAATGCGACTTCTCAGGACGCGTCGCTGACCCATTCTTTTTATCTTTCGATTAAACGCATGCGGAAGCGAATTAAATAAACACCCAATCAATCAATAAGAGTAGGGATAGTAAAAGCACCACAACAATTTCTCACAAACTACGATTTATTTATTAACAGGTTAACCCGAGGAGTTCGATATATATAGGCCTACTACAAAAGCGACTCCTACTTGACCTACTAACAAAAAGGGTCAAGGTCGGGGTTAACTTCCACTTTCACAACCTATACAAGCTCCTACAACATCCGCTCTAATACCCATACCTAGGCCCAGCCAAGAAGTCGGGCATGTCGCCAGGTGAGCACGGCTCCCCAGGCCCTTCTAGCTCGAAATCTGGATCTATTACGACACCGTCAGGGATGTCGATATCTATGGGGTCAGTGTCCTGCTCAATCTCATTTCCTACTGGTGGTCCATCAAAACCATGTATGGGACCCTCCCAACCCCCGTTCGGCTCTGTAATAAACCACACTTTGAAGTGGTGGGGCACCACATTCACAAAACCCTCATCGACCCAAACGGTCATCACTACCAACTCCCGAAATCGGTTGGTCCCAGGGATAGGGTAGAGGGTAATCTCTACCTCCATATCCCAAGGGACCCCCCGAAACGGACCAAGCAGATCTCCATACTAAGGACCTAAAAATATTGAACCACGATGGGGTGAGATAAATTCTCAACGAGTTAAAATCCCTAACCCTCGATTAAGACGCGAATTCGCCTCGAAGGCGGCCTAAGCACGCGCCATACAAAAACTCACATCGCCTCGGCACATCCCTGTAGGTTAGCACGTCACATATGCCATTATCAATACCATAAACATAATCAATAACCATAACACATAATTCTCACTCTCCAAACATTCACACGGGTCTCGATTATAAGATAAATCCGTTTTGGCACGTCCCATACCATGCCTAACGGTTTTACCCCATAATCAAGCACAATGCATCACAATCATTCACACGTGTTCCGATTATTACGACCCCTCGGTCCACGGCCAACACAAAAGTTGGTGGTCTTCCGGCATAATTGGGCATTGTCCCGCCCCATCAGGCATGGCAACGTCTAGAACCCCTGCCTAGACAGCATTCCATAAAGGAGCATCAGTTCAGCCTCAACCGGGACTCGACTTCCAGACCCCCGCCAGGCATCCCATAAAATCGGGAATCGCCCCCAACTCTTGTCAGGTGACGAGTTCCATTAAGTGACTATACAAGCATGCCAACACTCAAGCCAATTTTTATCTTCCGTCAATTAGCCTAGTGCAAAGAGTTTGTGCTTAAAAATCAAACTTGGGTAATCTTTTTTTTCTTCAAAACTCTTGGAAAAAAATTTGTACGTGGTCACGTATTCAAAATCAACCCGTCAAACTTTGCACACTTCTACTTTAAAACCTCATTGTTTTATTGAGCACATAAAATTTTATGTCCAAACCTAACACTTCATTTATTTTTTGTTTTCTTGCCCAACCGCCCTTTTCGGAAATAATCTTGGGTAACCCTTTTTTTTCTTTAAAACCTTCAGAAAGAAATCTGTACGGGGTCACATATTTGAAATCAACCCATCAAACTTTGCACGCTTCTATTTTAAAGCCCCATTGTTTTATTGAGCACATAACATTTGGTGTCCAAACCTGACACCTCATTTTTTCTATTTTATGGCCTATAAAGCCATCTTTTGTAATAAAATCGGAACCTACCATAGAGCAATCAAACTCATAATATCACACGCAAACACTCAAAATCACGCATAATTTCATCCAAGAAAACAAGAGTAAAATTCTACTTAACGCCTAATCCATCACTAATTACGTTAATTGCGATTAATTAAATAAATGACGATTAAAATATATAAATTATGATTAATTAAACTAAACTCAATTAATCTAACCATGATTAATTAACCTAATCGTAATTACTTAGACTAATCGCAATTAAAATTAAACTAAAACATTCTTAATCTTAATTAAACTAAACCGAGCTTAATTAAGACTAATATAGGCTTAACTAAGACTAACCCTCATTAGCACTAATCTAACCACCCCTAAGCGCAATTAACGGCCTAATCAAATATTAGGAAGTTAACTCACGGGTTTTCGACGGCGGCGGGCTTGCGGCAATGGCGATGCGACGGTGTCGAGGACGTGCCACTCACAGATCGAACGGGGCTCAACGGCGGCGGTGGCGGCCCTACAAACTCTCAGCCACCTAGGAGCTTCGGGTTGGTGGGTGGCCGCGGGGTACTGGTGGCAAGGTGGTGAAGCTGGCAGGATGGTGTGGTGTTCTGGTGGTGGTGCGGTGGAGCTGCGGTGGAGTTGGCAGGCGTGAGGTGCGGGCGGAGATGGGCGTGTGAAGCTGCTTGGTTGACGGTGGAGCTGGTGTTGGGGTGACAATGGAGCTGGCGGTGTTGGCGTGTGAAGTTGCGGGCGTGTTGGGGTGCTGGTGGGTAGTGATGTGGTGAGGCGGTGATGCTGCTGTGATACGGGCGGGCGTGAAGATGGAATGGAGGTGAAGATGATGCTGGAGTGGTGCGGCAGAAAATGAAGGGGAAATGGAGAAGATGAGGCTGAGGGAAGAAGATGAGGGGGGGGGGGTGTGAAGATTTCACGCGTGAGAGAGGGGAAGAAGTGTGGGAGAGTGGAAATTAAAGTAAACAAAGACTTTGGAAAATATCTCCATTTTCATCATCACCTACCCTCCAAAGTCTTCTATGCTCATCTTCATTCCCCCAATCAAATTTTTAACTCTAATTTCCCAAATTAAAGCTTTTTGGGTAGCAAAATCCCAATTTGTCTACCCATACGAATTTCACTTCCTTTTTCTTTTTTTCCGAAATTCATTTTTTTGCAAAATTTCGGACTCGTTGAAATTTCGACGAAAGATGAGACAACATCCAATAAATAAATCGTGACACACTCGAAAGTTCGATTCCCGAAATTGAATTAAATTTTGTGGTTAAAATCGATCGAACGTGACTTTAGTATAACCTAATCTACCATGTAGCTTTTAGGGATTTTAGCGCGTTTGACCCATGGTCAATAATTTTCGATCCACGTTTGTGCATCTCTAAATCGTAGACGACCCTCAATTGTCATATAATTGCGAGGGTTCAATTACGTATCCTGAATATAATATCGATAGAAAATCGGTTTATTGCCGTTCGACGTGAATATCGCAATCATGCGTCGACTATGTACTTCTATCGAATCGACTTATATTCGTTCGCTAATTGATTTATAATGGTGTCGTATTGACCCTTGCCGATTATTATGGTTGAGCAGTCGATTTCTGATCGAATTCTCTAGTCTGTCGCGTTTATATCCCTAAACGGCCTCACCTAATAGATTAGTTAACTCGTGAGTGATTAGTTTCAAGTAAAATAAGCGCGGCGATGAAATAGCCATTTCATATATTCGAAACAGGTACCAAATTTCGGGATGTCACAGCTCGTGTCTCTTGGATGTTATCTGGAAATGAATTTTCCTTAAAACCAGTAGTCATTGCTCAAAAATTGAGTGTTGGACGCGACGTGAACTAGAGCTTTATAATGTCGGATTGTTCAAGTAGGAGTTTTGGGCATGCTACCCTCCAACTGCAGCACGTTCTGTCAGTCGTCCAGTTTATTATTTGCTTTCTTCCGAGAGTTAGTTTTGCAGGGAGAATACCAAAAAAGTCTTAAACCTATTATAGTTATACCAATTTAGTCTTAATTGTTTTTATAAATTTATTCCTAAACCGACCAAATTTGATTTGCCGATGCTGACGTGGTAATTTTTTATTATTTTTTTCCTTTACTTTTTCTTTTTCCTTTTTTTTTTTCTCTTCTTCCTCTTTGGCTTCACTTCCCCCACAATGGCTGGCAAGTACTCCGACGAGGCTCGCTAGCCACTAGCAAGGGCCGCAAAGCCCTTGTCAGCCGCATGCAAGGTTCGCAGCCCTCACCCAATGGCCAGTGAGCCTTGCCAAAGCCTCATCGACCATTACAAGGAAAAGAAGCCAAAGAAGAAGAATAGAAAAAAAAAAAAAGGAAAAAGAAAATGAACATGAAAAAAAGAGAAAAAAATTCAAAAAAACAATTATTATTAAAAAATTGTCATGTCGGCGTTGGCCGGACGATCGGTGCGACGGACATCCACGTCAGCCCGAACCGCCAAATTTGGCTGAATAGACTAAATTAACACATTTATAAAAAATTTAGGATTGAATTGACCAAAAAAAAAAAGTTTAAGATTGAATTGGCACGATTGTAGTAGGTTTATGATTTTTTTTTTTTTTTTTTTAATTCTGCATTTATACTAAGAATTTATTCCTTCTTTTCATTACTAGTTGGTTTTCATGAGAACTTATGGAGGCTGAGAGATATATTGTTTTAACAGCTCTAGCTTTTATTGTCCTTTCCCTTTGTTGAAGCTCGAACTTTACTTTTGAAATATCTTCACGTCAAACTTGGCATCTTGAAGATAAGTTCTTAACCTCTGTACTCATTCTTTTCCAGCCGAAGGGGAGATCGAGTGATCCTGTTTGAGGACTTTCAGCCGTGCAGGCGCGGGCGGCTGGAAGTTCTGCTCCAGCCATGAAACGACGCACTACTTTTGCCTACTTCTATCAAAATCATTACACATGGTTTGCAGCAGGATCTTGAATTTTTATTTATTTATTTATAGACAGTGAAATTAATTGGTTCTATCTTTGAGAGATTAGGAAAACGGAGGGGAAAAAAGGTGAAAATTTTAAGACAATAAAATTTAAATTAGTGAATATTTCCTTTGTATCTTCCTCCCCCGTCATGCTTCCAAGTATAGGGAAAATATCATGTACACTTATTCAAAATATTTTAAACTGTGAAATTACAACCATTACTAGATATGACTTTATCGTATATTAATTAAACGCATAACTATTCAGCCAATTTGTTGGGTGCGATGTGATTTTATTAGTTCTTGATTACTGGACATGTGGAAGAGAGTAACATGTGTGATAGGGAGAATTACCAAAAAAGTCTTAAACCTATTGTAATTGTGTCAATTCAATTCTAAACCTCTTTTTTTTTTTTTTTTTTTTTTTTTTTGCCAATTTAGTCCTAAACCTTTTACAATCGTGTCAATTCAGTCCATCCGCCAAAATTGGCTAATCGACGCTGACGTGGACACCAACGGGGGATAGCTGGCCGACGAACGCTAATGTGGCAATTTTTAAAATATTTTTTAATGCTTTTTCAATTTTTTTATTTTTTATTTTTGAATTTTTGAATTTTTTTCCCCACCTTCTTCTTCCTCTAGCCGGTCGGCCAAAGACAAGGGCCGTTGAGGTCAGCCTCGCCGGCCATTGGTGAGGCTCGCCCCCGCCGGCCACTAGCGAAAGTGAGCCTCGCCTAGCGACGGCAACCTCGCTGGCCACCAACAAGGACCGTCACCAGATCTCGAAGGCATCCCCGAAGAGGGTGCGGACGGCGGACAAGTCCGAAGGGGGCGGTAGGGCCTTGGCCCGAGTCGCCGACGACCAGAAGTGCGAGAGGTCGCAAAATCTAGTGAGGCTCGGCCTCGCCCATCCATGGTGAGGTCGAGCCTCGTCGTCCAGATCTGGTGACGATCCTCGTTGGCGGCGGGCGAGGCCGCCATCGCTGGGCGAGGCTCGCCTTCGCTAGTGGCCGGCGAGGCTGACCTCGACAAATCTTACGCGACCGACAGCCGACTAGAAGAAGAAGAAGGTGGGAAAAAAATATATTAAAAAATTCAAAAAAAATATTTAAAAAATATTTAAAAATTGCCACATCATCATTCGCCAGCTAGCTGTCCCCGGCCGGCATCTACGTCAATGCCGACCAGCCAATTTTGGCTGGATGGATTGAATTGGCACAATTGTAAAAGGTTTAGGATTAAATTGGCCCAAAAAAAAAATTAGGACTGAATTGGCACAATTACAATAGGTTTAGGACTTTTTTGGTAGTTCTCCCCATGTGATATTATAAATTTGAACCATCTTATCCTTTCAGCTTTTGATACTCGAAAAGGTGAGGGGATGCAACTATCATGATTACCTCCATTGAACGTAACCCAAACATAATTATAAATTCAGCTGGATAGGTTCTCAATTTTAAGTTGGTTTAAAAGGATTTTATTTTCCTAACATGGAGGATAACTACTCATCTTATACAGGCACACTCCTATGACTTGTTAGATAGTATCTTATTGATAATGACATCAATTGTCTTGTTAGATGTAGCATCACTAAAGAATCCAATAAACTAATCATGGATATCGAAGTTTTATAGTTTGAAACCCAGGTAGTTATTAGTGGATGTGCAAATAAAATTGAGATGGGACCATTTTGACAATAAAACATCAACCCAACACAAAGCAGCAAGCATCATCATTCATGCAAGAGATGCTTTTCTTCTATCATTTAATGCATAAGATACTTTGCTCTTGTTCATTCGCGAATGAGTTCATGCTTCTTTTTCCCAATTGGGTTTTTGAATATATACTTATTTCTAATAAACAAGCAAGGGATCATCTTAATATATCTGTCATTATTCGTCCTAAACATGTTGTACTCAGAGTTATATTAGAGAGGATTGATAAGAATTCAACCTCAACAAAAATATGGCATTTAGCTCCATTTTATATCTGTGGAACAAATGGAACATCCGAGGTTTCGTTATATTGAGCCTCTTCCTTCAAATCTTTCTCATTTATTTGCACCCCTTAGAAAGAAAATAAAGAACAATTATATTGTTTTTCTCTTGTGGTTGGCCTATTTGATGGCTGATTGGGTAGCTGCATTTGGGATCGGGCTTATCTCTCACAATGAAGGCAACTCGTGCACTCATGTAGCTGAAGTAGATAGAGCACTTCGGGTATTTTGGGCCTCATTTCTCTTGTTACATCTTGGCGGTCCGGACACCATCACTGCCTTTTCTCTGGAGGACAATTCACTTTGGCAACGTCACTTGCTCAATCTCACCTTCCAAGTTGGTGCCGTCATCTATGTGTTTGTGCAAATATTTCCCAGCGACAAGTCCTTGGTGTTCCCAACAATGCTGATTTTTCTTGCCGGGGTCATAAAAATTGTGGAGAGGACACTAGCACTTTATCTCTCAAGCCTCCCAAGGCTTAGGGAATGGATGCTCTCACAGCAGGAGTTTCTTGATGTTAAAGGTCACAATTATTTCATTGAACTACCGAGAGGATATTCTCATGATGAAGAAGAAGCAAAGCTTGCCGAGCACATTGTGGTGAAGCATGCTTATTACTTCTTTCAAATCTCTAAAGTTTTCCTCACAGATCTCATCTTCACACAAACACAACGCATAAAGAGCATAAGATATTTCCACAAAGTGTCTGCAGTGGATGCGTTGAGGGTAATATCGGTCGAACTCCATTTCATTTATGAGATGCTCCATACAAAAGCATTGACAATACGTTCCAAGCGAAGCTATGTTTTCCGCTTCATAGCCTTCATTGACGTTGCGATGGCTTTCGTCTTGTTCAATCGCTCGAAGAGGCATCAGCTTCCCGAACTCGATGTGAATATTACATATTTACTCCTTTTTGGAGGGATTGCTCTTGATGCAATAGCTGTGCTCATGCTCGTTTTCTCTGACTGGACTGTTGCCGAAATCCAGTGGCACGAAACAGGATCATCTAAACTAAATTTATTTCTCCACAACTTGGCATCCACCGCAGATGACCTATGGAAGCCCCGATTCACCACATGTAAAGCAGAGCCTAACACCGAGGTTACTTATAAGGTCTTAGATACACCATTATTATTTCGAAGGTGGTCAGAATATGTTAATGCTTGCAACTTTTTATCCGAGAGTTTGGAAAAGAGTCCGAGAAAGATGTACAAGCATGACTGGCTTTGGGCAAACATTGCCTTTTCTAATATCTGCAGTTTTCCATTTTATGTGGCTGAGAAAATCATCTCTTGTTTCCATCAAGCTGTTGATTCAATCACTGGAGGCTGTTGTCCGAGGAAATTGGATGGAAAAAGATTGGTGATTGCGAATATGAGGTACGTGTCAATGAATCCATTTATTATGAAGTTATGGATTTTTATCTTTAAGGAGGTGAAACGTAAATTCATTTACACGATTCAACCGGATCAGAGTGAGGAGAGAGAAAGGACGAAGGGAATAGATGAGTGGATTTACGACATTGGTAGCGATCAGAGGGGGAAGATAGAAAGGACGAAGGAGATATATGAGGCTAGAGGTAATTGGTTTCTCAGGATTCTCCCGAGTGAGGGCCATCTTCGTAGCCTCAATGACACTGACACGGAGAGCATACATGAGGCTACAGATAATGAGTTTCCCCAGAATAACCAGAATATCCAGGAGAGGATCAAACGGAGTATAACTATGTCTAGTGTCACCAATGTTAATTACTATGAGAGTGTTATACTGTGGCATCTTGCTACCGAAATCTGGTATAACATAGAGGATCCCACACCCAGAAATGACGAAAGAAATGACAACAGGGAATTCAGCAAGATTCTCTCCGATTATATGTTTTATCTTTTATTTAATCAGTCTAATTTGGTGTCCGCTGTGGCCGGCATTGCCCAAATTAGATTGGCGGATATATTGAGGATTGAACGGAACAACTTCCGTGCCAAGAATGTGAAGAGCTTATGCGAGGCAATTTTTCTACATAAGACCTTACGCGAGCAAATTTTTGACACAAAAAAAAACGCTCCCCCTCCCGAACGTGGGAGTCACTTGATCTCCGAGGGGATCAAATTGGCCAGAGAATTACAAGTGCTCGGGGAAGTGAAGTGGGAGGTGATGAGTGGAGTGTGGGTGGAGATGCTGTCATATGCAGCAGGTCATATTAAGGGAGAGGCACATGCGCAGGTGCTGAGCAAAGGTGGAGAGCTTCTAACCTTTGTTTGGTTGTTAATGATTCATTTCGGTTTGTTTCACAGACCTGAATGGGCCCCGTCTTATATTTACCGAAAGTGATGATTCACTATCATGATGGTGAATCACTAATCTTCTAAATCTCAAGCCTTCACTAGTGAATTTTACCATTATGTACGATATTATTAATTCCCTCAATTTGTATTTCTTATATCTTTTACGAATAAAATCGGTGTATATTTTTTATCATATTTTATGACGGAAGCTATCTTTCAACAGCTACAGAATAATCAATGCATGATTTAGTTCGACGTGCAATTTTATATCTGGTGATTTCTGTTTACATGCAATCCCCGTGCTAATAAAATAACAGATGGCCTGTGCGAATATAATGAATACTGAATAATATACACAATGGATGAAGACTGCGTCAAAGACATAAAAGCGAAGCAAAGAAGCGGTGTCCGGTCAAAACAAGACAGAAAAAATTATCATCATAGATACAACAATAAAAATCAGTTTCCATCTTTACAGATTTCTTCCAGTTTCACTTTCCTCTCCAATTATCATGTTTTACCAGCAACTAGATTCAATAAATTTTTATCAGACAACCAGTCTGATTAATTATTCTTAATTTTATTTAGCGAGTTACATGATTATATTCTAGCCCTCGAGAAAGTTGCTCAATTCACCGCAGTAAAGCTAAAACTACCGGGAAGGATCAATTTACCACAAAGCTATGCAGTCAAAGTCAGAAAAAATTATGTAGTTCGAGATGGAAAAATAATTTCGAAATTGAAACAAAAAATGTATTTTCTGTTTATCCTTGCAACGTTCGCACTTATACAATATGAATGCAAAGATAGGAACAGAAATTCAAAAACAAAAAAAAAAAAAAAAAAAAGCTTTACAATAAAGATAAGGGATGCACAGGGAGTAAAGCAGAAGGGATAGCAGAAGTTAACATTCAGGCCCTAAATCGCTTGCTGCAGTGAAATTCCATGCACTTCCAACACACACTTTCCCAGATGCAATACAATGAACAAAATCAGATTACTCAATAAGCTGCACGAAAAATAAGTCTGAAACCCAGATTCACATCAAGGCCAAAGTGAAAAAGATTAGCTTCCCAATTTCAATTTTTCCCCAGTGATTTGGATCTGAAAAGAACAAAGAGGAACGACAAAATTACCTTCTCAACTCGTCGAGTATCACTCCTCTCACAGGCCTCACCAATCTCTCTGCAGAATATGTTTGCTTTGTGCGCACTGTGGTGTCAACAGGTCGGGTCGGGTTTCCATGATTCCCGACCCGAACTATAACGTGAAGGATTGGGCTCGTTCTGACCTGAACTGATAATCCGAATATGACCTGAAATTACATATTAGGCACCCATCTGGCAACCTTTTGTGCTTGGGATATCCATCAACCTTTCCAATGATCTACACTAATCAAATTCCATCCTGTCCAAAACCTCTAACTGATCAAGGCCCTATAGCACTGGTTGATTTTGATATGCCTCAGGCTCTTCAATTTTTGACAATTATCAACTGATCGTTCAACAGAGTGGCACCTGTAGAGAGGGAAGTTTTCCAATGATTCCAACTTGCTGACGACTTGGATGCTGGGTAGCCTTTGGCACTCGGAAAACTTCTCTTTTGGATTCTTTAAGACAGTCGATAGATGGAATATTCTCAGCCCGCAAGCAGTTGACTCACTCGATGGCTGCAATTCCAAGAGAGAATCTAACCATTCTAAAGACTCACCGCCATAGATAGCTAACCTCTTCAGTGATTCCAGCACGCTGCCAGTAAATTGAATCTCAACCAGCTTTGAGCACCAGCTCACCTCCAATACTTCCAGTTTCTTTAGGCTTGATCAAATGGGTGATCTCTCCAGTTCACACCTCATGACCAAACTTCTTTAAATTGGTAGTCCCTCCAGTTGTATCGCTTTCATTCCAGAAGGAGAGAGCTCTAAAGCCAGACATATTTTCAAAAATTTTCAAGTTGGACAAGGGTGATCTTGGCGGGTTGACTTTATCAAGGTTTGAATCCACCAGAAAAGATGGAAGTTGCGTGCAGGATTGAAGGTCTAGTACAAAGTTAGCGTCTAGAAGAGAAAGCGAGCCTAAATGGGGGCACGGTGATTTTCCCTAGGCACAACTCAATTTCTTTCATTTTAGACAATCTCCCCATCCTCCATAGGTCACAAGTTTGCGCTCACTTTGATCCTTACTGTATCACCAGTGCTAGCATGTTGAATCAATTCCGCCAAATTTGTCATATTCGAGAGATTAGGAACCAACTGCTATGAAGTAGATTCGAATTGTAAGTACATCAAACTCTGGGAAGCTCTGGCAACTCTTCAATCTTACGCTAGTCTAAGTTCATTTTTTCCAGGCGAGGAAGCAGATTCATTGTACCTGGCAAACTGACAGTTCCTGTATGCGATAAATTTAGTTTTCTCAACAAGGAGCATGTCCCCAGTTCGGCAGGGATTTTGACCTCTAACACAGGACAACTATCGACATGTAGCTCTTCCAAATATTCCAATATTACCGGGAAACTCCCATCGGTTTCCAAGTATGGACATTTCCAACATGCGGAATGATTTTGACTTTCCGATGGAACTAGAAAGTATCCTAAAGTTAGTGAAAGAAAGAAAGACTAGAACTCCAGCTTCACCAGCCCTTCAATAGAGTTCATAAGTTTGGTGATTGGCGTGTGCTATGCTGAGTGTTGAAAAAACAGTTTAGTCCACTAATAGAATCTGATAAGCAACGGATCACCGTGTTGCATACATAAAACTTTGTTCAATGATGCTAACTTACAAAATTAGTCGAGGAGTTTCTTCTCCATAAAACATCCCTTTAAAGAGAAGTGATTAAGATTCACGAGCCCTCGAATTTCTTCAGGCAACTCTTTAAGACGCCTGCAACTTTCAATACTCAAGTCAGTCAAGCACTTTGGTTTTCCAAAGTCAGTTCCCATCAAACTTGAGCGCAACTTTCAGTACTCCATTCTGAAATTTTAGCTATGCCAGAACAGCTTTTCAGCGTCAGAACTTGCCATCTGCAAAAACAGAACAAAGTATTGCAGAAGTGAAATATCAAGTATTAGAGGATCATATAACTAAAGGAAAAAATATAAGAACATACTAGAAGATGAGACAAAACTCAAAAAAGGAAAAAAAAGGTTCCGCAATATGAGATAATTAGGCTTCAAGTAAACACATAACATACCTTGTGTCTGCTCCATACTTCATCTGTGAAGTCACTGTAACGAAGTTGGAAAACGACTACATTCTTTAATGGTTACTGACCACCTAAAATCCGGTTGAGGAAAAGCCCGAGAAATTCAACTTAAGTTCGAAAGTCAATTGTTGACGTCCCCAACACAAGTTCTGCTGTCCGATTTAAGGAACCTTTTAGTTGTCCAAATTCTTCCATCTTTCCAATAGTAATATGAAATCTTGGAAAACTATGCCAGGCTAGATGGAATGCTTGAACATTTTCGTTTCCTATGTGGCGGTAAAAACTAATCGGTGAGTTGGAGTTCCTCCTCTGTATAACAATCACATTTTACAGGGAAGAAGAAACACCTCAAAAGAAAGGTACTCGGTAAAAACAAGAATACGTGTTGATAGTTGTCGCTTTGCTTTGTTTCCAGGATCTGTTAAAGCTTTTTTATGGATGATTCCCTTCCAAGATCACTTAGTTGATCATGCATCGGACCACCTCGTCATTTCGAACCTTTATCAAGGACAGGGTCTCAAGAACAATGATAACCCTTTCTTGGAGAAAATGCACAATTCTTCCACATGTGAATTGCCTTATTCTGGTTCTCATCGATGAAAAAGGCAGCAATATCTAAACAAATTTGTCATCAGTCAGTACTTAAGGCACAACTAATCTTCATCTTTCTTGCGGTATCCTTGTGAGGGAACTTACTTAATTTGTCTTGTCTCTTTTCATACCTCTTTCCTTTTCCGATGAAGGAACAAACCTAACACTTCAAGAGCCAAAGGAAGTCGTCAAGTTGTGGAGACGACTCTCTGAAAGGATGTGGTAGTCATCTAAAGGAGTGTCTCTTTTAAAGGCATGCCTGCTGAAAAGTCGCAGTCCATGATGGAAACTCATTTCTCCATTTCATAACCTAGAACATCATACATTAATTCTTTATTATGCAAAACATTTTTCCTAGTGATAATAACTCTAGAACCTGAACCACATGGCACACTCGCTATCTATCTTCTAGACTTGTTCACTCTTGTCTACATCATCAAGGACAATGGGGACCTTCCTTTTGTGGAGTGTTTCTCCAATCCTCTGCTCTCCATAATCAACGTTATCAATGTTTGTCACTGCAGAAGATTTACAATATCCAACGATAACATTTTCAGCAATTTGACTATTCCTTCTTCTCTTGATGACTTTTTCTTGGATATCATCCAAGAAACTGCTGCACATTACAAAGTGAGACGATAGTTGATTGAAGACGAGGTTGACGGGAGTTATTTTTCCTATGCCTCCCATTCCACGAGCTACAGCTAGCCAGAAGCCACTTGCTTCATTATCTAATAACTTTCTCATATCTGCCACTCCATCATCCATTCCGACTAAATGTTCAGTCACATACTAGTGTATTGTCTTCGGCTTATTCAAAACCACCCAAGGACCACTTTGATCAATCCTCCTTGGCTGTCACAATTAATTGCAAACCAGTTTTGGTGGGAAAAGATCATAATACATCCGTTCATGTTTGCACTCACTTTTTTTACTATTCCTTATCCAAGTAAAAGACCAGAGAAAAAAAATGTTAAAACAGCAGAAACTAAGCAAAACACGAAAACTTCACAGATACCACACGATAGAAACCCTGATCACTACAATTTTTTCCCGACAGTTAGGTAAAGCTTCTTTCAAGAACATGTTCTATGAAAAAGAAAAAAGTGAGAAGAGCTTACCCGTCATCCTTATCAGGTTCCATCTCCCTAGTTCATCAACTTCTTGAAGAGCCTTTCGACAAGCCTCAACTTCAACAAAGACAACTAGGTACATAAGACACTACATTATTCACATTACAATGAAAGGAAAAAGGTCACAAAAGCAGAACACATAAGTCTTGCATTATATACTTAAAATTAAAAAGGGGCATATAATATTATATTACTTCGGACAAAACAACTTTTGAAAAGGTAGGCAGGAGAGGGAGAAAGCATATCATTTATAGTTCTTTTTCAAGTGACCAAGTTGCTTGGACCACATGTCCTAACTTTGGAAGTAATATGGGCCTCATATGAATAGAAAGATTCAAGCAACGAGAATCCCCATGGCTGGCCTTAAAATAAGTCGAAATCAAGAAGAGTACCACATCGACCTTCAACAAACTGCAACTCAGTTTATATTGTCCAAGTTGGATGAGGGGGCTTGGAAGAGAGACAATCCGATGAAACTGAAACTACACAAAGATTAGCATGGCTTGCGCAAAAATGACACGCATAAATTGAGAAATGATTGAAATTTTTTTGTACTTTTTAGTATATTTTTTTTTGGATAATCCGAAATATTTTTAGCATATTTCTTTAAATTTTATTACATTCACTTTTTCCTTGATAAATCCTAACATACTTTCTTTATTATAATTGTGAAAATCCTAGAATTCATACTACGAATAGTAATACAAATCTCCAGAGTGTTTTATATCTAGGAGTGATCTCTTGTTTAATGCATTGAAATGACTTCTATTTTGTTATTTTTTTACTTATTTTTATATTTTGCAATACATATGTCTAGAACTTCAAATTACACAATACTCACAAAACCTTTCAAAAATATATGAGTGTTTTGCATTTGATTCTAGAATTATTACGAATTGACAGACAGAGCCCAAATCCCAAAGTGGAGGAGGAGGCATGGAGGATTCTCTGCCTCTCCCGTTCCGCTCGGTCCGACCGCGCCTTCACCGACCTCCGGCCACCGCGAGCCTCGTCACCTGCGGGCTTCGCAACAGTACGAGGAGGCCGCTGTGGAGGTCGGACATGTTGTCCACGGACGTGTTGTCCTCGCTCGGCTCTTGAAATCCGATCTCGTGAACGCCTTTGCCGAGCTCAAGAGACAGAACGAGGTCGATTTGGTCCTCAAGATATCGCCTTTTTCGAGGCCGTGGTTATGGGTCTTTGTTTTCTTTGCTTTTCTTGTTGCTTTTCGGATTCTCTCTTTGTAACTTTGGTGAATGATGTGAAAAATCTCTGCCCTTCCAAATAGATATTGAAAGTTTAGAAGGCCATTTTGGGAGTCTGTGGTTCTTGGGTCTTTGTTTTCTTTGCATGTCCGTTTTCTACATGGCCATTTTGATTGTAGCGGATGCTCCAACTGGTATGAGCAGAGCAAGTGATCTGGCAATTGAGTGTTGCTCTGAGGTTTGGTGAATTCGTTTTTCATATTGGTTATCGGCGATTCAACTGGTACATGGAGCTAGTGAGTGGCATGGATGATCCGTAGAAAACGGGTTGAGTGTTGATTGATGAGATTGGCTTACTGTTGGAAATCGTGATCCATTTTCTCTAAAAAATTTCCAGAAACTTCAAGATTGATATTGTCTAGAATTATTGAGAATGGAGGTTGCTAAATGAATCTAGAAGATTCATGTGGGAATGCAAGCAAGTAGAAATCTCTAGAAGAAGAATAGAAGAACTACAATCTAGAATTTTCTAGATAAAGTCTACATGGACAAAATTCTATAGAAATCTAGAATGTTGTCTTAGGCGGTGATTCACGCCTATAAATAGGCATGTAAGTATGTGAGAGGCGAAAACCCTCCACCTTGTGTGTGGTGGGAAAACCCTCCACCGTAAGAGGTCTTAGACCTCCCTTTGTACTTCTATCAAACTAGTTTGCTCAACTAATAAAACTATTTTCCCCCATATCCCCATGTCCTATATCATTTAGTTATCAAATCTTGTCCCTTGTCCATCCTCTATAAACTACACCATACACTTGCACACGCTACTAACCAAAAACTATAACTAATACCAAAACCATGCTTCCGCGCATATTTATATTTTAACATGGTATCAGAGCCAAGTTACGCCCAGGTTCGTAACTGAGCCAGGCGTAAGGGATCATGAAGCCAGAACCAGGCATGTCGGATGGTTATGGGCGTTTGTCCTCACCATCCTCAACTAAAAAGGCCAGAGCCCGAGCGAGAGCCAAGAGAGCCAGAGCCGGAGCCAGAGCCAAAATCAAAGGCGAGAGCCCGAGCGAGAGCCAAGAGAGCCAGAGCCGGAGCCAGAGCCAAAACCAAAACCGGAGCTAGAGCCAGAGCCTACGAGAGCCAGAGCCCGAGCCCGAGCTAACAACTACAACTAAGAGCATTTTGATGCCCTGAAACATATGGGACATCATTGAAGAAATAGACAAAGGCATGTGCAAGTGTTTCGACAAGAGAATGCAAGGGATCGTAGAATGCAAGGGATTGTGGAACGAAGATGGAATAAAAGACATGGGACAAATTACAAGAAAAATTTCAAGGTATGTCCGAGACTTTACAATACAAGTCCGGACTATCCCGAAAATGGATCAAGGGGGAGTGTTGGAAATCGTGATCCATTTTCTCTAAAAACTTTCTAGAAACTTCAAGATTGATATTGTCTAGAATTATTGAGAATGGAGGTTGCTAAATGAATCTAGAAGATTCATGTGGGAATGCAAGCAAGTAGAAATCTCTAGAAGAAGAATAGAAGAACTACAATCTAGAATTTTCTAGATAAAGTCTACATGGACAAAATTCTATAGAAATCTAGAATGTTGTACTAAGGCGGTGATTCACGCCTATAAATAGGCATGTAAGTATGTGAGAGGCGAAAACCCTCCACCTTGTGTGTGGTGGGAAAACCCTCCACCGTAAGAGGTCTTAGACCTCCACTGTACTTCTATCAAACTAGTTTGCTCAACTAATAAAACTATTTTCCCCCATATCCCCATGTCCTATATCATTTAGTTATCAAATCTTGTCCCTTGTCCATCCTCTATAAACTACATCATACACTTGCACATGCTACTAACCAAAAACTATAACTAATACCAAAACCATGCTTCCGCGCATATTTATATTTTAACACTTACCTTGCAACAATGATTCTTGTAGGCTTTTTCTGGCCTTCTTGATTTTATCCATGTTTAGGATTTTCTGAGTTCGGGTTTGGGTACTCTCTTTAATCTTCAACATTAGGCATTCACAAAGAAAGGAGAATATAACTGTGCAGATTAGTTTTATATTAAAACATAGTAGCAGTAGTGATAATAATAATAATAATTACGACGATGACGACGGCGACAGCGATGGGCAGAAATGCAGGTTTTGCATGTTTCATCAAGGGAAACAACGTTGGGCATATTCAAACTACTGTCCTCATTAGTATATTGAGAAGAAAGAGAAACAAAGTAATACCCTCGATGTATACATACAGGTGGTGTTAATTCTGGATGCACTATTTCAATATCTCCATTTTACTGTTCTCATTCCATCTAAAAAGATTCCAGCTATAGGTCTTAGAGTACGTGTGCAAGAAGGAATGGTACGGACGGATCTTGCATTGCGTTGCGACATGATCCAACTATTGGGAAAGAACAAAATGGTTGCTCTCGCTGAAGTTGTCTTCTCAGGACTTCTGAAAGAAGGGGTTGAACCTGACTCAAGGGCTTATGCCGAGAGGATTGGAACATATCTAAGGGTGGACATGATTGAAAGGGGAATGCAGACTTATGAGAAGATGAAAGCAGATGGTTGTACCTCAAACGAATTTACCCTGATGATTCTCATAAGAAATTTAGAGAAGGCCGGAGAAAAAGATCTGGTGGAGTTTGTGAAGAGAGATTTTGTTGAATATTTGGATTCTCCTGAGAAGTTCCTAGAAGTCAAAAGAAATACGTAGGATTTCACTCTTCCATGCTTATTCTAGCATTATGTTCTCTGTATGCCTTTCTTTCTGCACGGGCTTCTCTCTGATCCTTCCTGTCTTCAGCAGCTCTGGGATTATCTTTTGATGTAAGTGCTCATGTCTCTTGGATGTTGTGTGGAGATGAATTTCCTTAACGCCTGTCATCATTGCTCAAAAATGAATGTTTGATGCAACATGAACTAGAGCTTTATACTCTTGGCTTGTTTAAGTAGGAGTTTTGGACATACTACCCCTAACCGCAGTACTTTCTGGTTGGTGGTCCAATTCGTTTTTCGCTTTCTTTGAGAGATGTTTTGCTTCCTTGCATGTTCCACATTTATACTAAGAATGCATTCCTTCTTTTCATCAATGGTCGCTTATAACAAATTATTGGGATGTATGACGTAATTTTGTTGTTTGAGTCCAATGTTCCATTCACTAATGAAAACTTCTGGTGGCTGAGAGAAGTATTATTGCGACGACTCTAGCTTTTATTATCCTTTTGCTTTCTCGATGCTTTAACTATACTTTTGACATATCTTCATTTGAAACTTGGCCTCTTGAAGATGAAGTTCTTAAATTCTGTTCTTCTTTTACAGCAAAAGAGGAGATCGTTTGATCTTGTTTGAGGACTTACAGCCGTGCGAGCATTGGGCAGCTAGAAGTTCTGCTCCTAGTTGTAGTGATAATTTAGTATTCACATCTAGATGCATGAACATGTCAAACCGCTTTGTGCTTCAGTCCAAGTTACTAAAGACACCATAATCCATGAGCTCACAAACAAAAAATTAAAAGATCATTTGCATGTCCTAAGATAATTCTTATCTTGGGGCACCTCACAGAATGAGAATCCTAAGGATGTCCACCCAATTTCACGACTGCCTATCTAAGGGAAAGGAGTAAAATTCCTCTTCCATTCACTGGTCCAATTCTGATACGTTTCCATTGTTTTACCAAATGGTTAAATTTAAGACTCAAGCCCTTTCGAACAACTAGAAACTTCTTCCAAAGCAATAAATGAATTCAGTAGGTGCATGTCATGTACCATATAGTTCATTCTCCGGCCTATCACATCCCCAGTCAACTCTTAAAGCAGCAATGAGCTCAACTTAAGTTAGCCCAGCATATGACAATCGGCGCACAAGATGTAAGTATGCCCCAGGTAACAACACCCTTTGTACAGGGTATCCGAATGCTTCCACTTCCTGAATGCTAACATCATTCTCTCAAGTTTGGAGTGACAAGAGGACATTGCGAAAGCTCTTTAAGCGATATCTCCCCACCACATTTTTCCTTATTTTATCCCTTCCGGCGTCACATTCTTTGGTCACAAGGTGTTCGCGCGTAACAAGTGCCACACCAACATTTGACCGCCGACAAAGACCTAGGGCAATGAGACTTCAAGATTAAGGAGTCTCAAAAGGACCGACAACTACTCCATAGTTAGTTTCATAACCGCGACTCAGCGAGAGACCAGGAGCAAGATTTCACAAACCACAAACCGACTGGAGAAAAAAGAAGAACATTCCACGCACCGAATCTCTCAACAACCACAAACACAACCGATACAAACAAGCCAACTCTCTTGTTTGCTAGGTCCCATTAACAGGCTCAACAGTAAATTGGCGTCTGCGTGAAAGATGAATGAAAAAAAAAAAAAAGGAACAGTGTTTTGACGAACCCATAACGAGAAAATTAACAGAGAAGAAGCAAACGAGCAATAGAAAAAGCATGGGCATACCTTTGTCGAACTTATTGCCGTCGGGAGTCGAGCCTCTCGACATTGAAGACATCCTCGAGAAGCATCATCTTTCACCTATCAAGAAGCCGAATTGAGGTTTATAGCCAACATAAGATTCACACACGAAAGGACGCGAGAGAGAGATAGAGAGAGAAGAGGAGGGCTTACTTTGCCCTTATTATTTTTATTATTTTTTTTATCGGGTGTTTTGTATTTACTGAATAATCAATTGCGTTGGTTATTAATTTTTTTCTTTTGCTAGTATTATTACTGTCATGCTCTTAACGCCATTTTGATTTAAAATATAAATTATAATAACTTTTCCTTGAGGAACATAAGTTCTCTTTCTATTAATATCATATGGTATGCTATGCTAGATTTTACTAAAAGCTTAATTATAATTGGTCCAGTACTTTTCAATCTAACTAAATTATGTTCACGTACTTGCACTCTTAAGGGGAAAGAATGATTTTACTTCTACCAAAAAATAATATTTATATCCACGGATCAACATAAGAAAGATCATCCTTACCAAAAAACACATAAGAAAGATCATTATTAATAGAGTAATTGTTTCCACTCATGAATTTAAGGGATAATAGTTGATGATTATCATAATAATATGTTCGAGTAAGTTTTTAGTATTTAATTTTTTTATCTAATAAATAGCATATCAAAATTAAGAATCTTTATTTTATTTTTTCAAAATATCGAAACATCAAGTAATTCAAGTAAGCACTTGTTTTGTTTTGAACACAAGCACATGCTAAAGTTAATTTCTAAAGAGAACAACATGAAAAGGCATGTACCACATTCTTTGATGCAACAAGATAATCCATGGGTCGTTTTGTGCGTGTTTTTGTAACATCAAATGATAAAGTATGCACATGTATCTATTGATCTATCCTATTATATAAGGCTGATATTTTAGGGGCCTCAAATCTTTTTCCCAACAATTTCTTTTGATATTAATTATTCAAATATTTCACAATAAAATGACTTCTTTCTTGCAAATATCAAATTTTCCACACATAAAATGCCTACATATATTTGCTATTATTTTTTCAACTTTTTTTATTTTTTTCCTTTTCTTTTTTTTTTTTCTTTTTCTTTTCCTTCCCTTCCCTTCTTCCTCCTTTAGCTGGTTGTTGAGCATTAGCGACCAGCCAAAGGTGTGAACTCATTGAGCTCCAGTGAAGCGCCCTCGCCGGCCTTTGCCTCTGGCTTGATGTTGAGACCTGGTGACGAGCTAAAGGAGGAAGGAGAGAAGATAAACAAAAAAAAGTTCAAAAAAATTAAAATATTTATTAAAAATTATTTACATTAGTACTGTCAATGTCATATAAGACGCTTGGTGTCTATTTAAGTGATATCCGGCTAAAATTAACCGGATGGATTTGATTGGTAAAGCGTGAAAAGATTTAAAATTCAATTAGTAAAATTTAAAAAAAAAATTAGAACTGAATTGATAAAACTTAAACAATTTAAAGGCTTTTTAGATGATTTTCCCGTATGAAAATGAATTAAAATAGATTAAATTCATCAATTTCAATCAAATCATTTCCAAATCCGGCCCAACCCAATCATTTGACTGGCCTATTCAGCCCCTAGGACAGACGGAACCCAAAATCCGAAGTGGAGGCATGGAGGCTTTCTCTGTCTCCGTTTCGCTCTGTCCCGACCGCGTCTCCATCAACCTCTGGCCACCACGAGCTTCGTCACCTGCGGGCTTCGTCGAACGTGTTGTCGAAGGAGGCCACACGAGCCGTCGAGTCCCTCAGCTGGCCAAATCCACTCTTCAGTTGAATCATGTCCTCGGCACGAGCCTCGCTCGGCTCTTAAAATCTAATCTTTCGAATGCCTTCGCCGAGCTCAAGAGACAGAACAAGATAGATTTGGCCCCCAAGTTATGGCCTTTTTCGCACTCGGGTTCTTCCCTTGTTTTTTTCCCTTGTTGGAGTCCGTGGTTCTGGGTCTTCGTCTTCTTTGCTTTTCTTATTGGTTTTCGAATTCTCTCTTTGTAAGTTTGGTGTATGGTGGGAACAATATCTGCCCGTGAAAATAGGAATTGGAAGTTTAGAAGGCCATTTTTGGCATCTCTGAGTTTCATTCTTTGATTGTAGTGGATGCTCTAACTGTATGAACGGAGCAAGTGATCTGGCAATTGAGTGTTCCTCTGAAGTTTAGTGAATTGTTTTTCATATTGCTTATCCACAATTCAACCAGTACATCAAGCTAGTAAGTGGCATGGGTGAATTGTAGAGAACGGGTTGAGTGTTGAACATTGAGATTGGCTTACCTTGCAACAATGATTCTTGTAGGCTTTTTTGGCCTTATAGATTTAAACCATGTTTCGGATTTTCTGAGTTTGAGTCTGGGTACTCTTTTTAATCTTGTACACTAGGCATTCACAAAGAAAGCAGAATCGCTGTGCAGAGTAGTCTTAAGTTAAAAGAAAGCAGAAATGCATGTTTTACATGTTCATCAAGGGAAACAACATTGGGCATATTCAAACTACTGTTCTCATTAGTATTTTGAGCAAAAAGAGAAATAAAGTAATACACTCACCGTGTATTACTTTATCACATGCATCTATAACAGTTGGTTCACGATTCTTTCTTCTAGTAGGGTTTTGGAATAGATACTATTTTCTAAAAATCAAACAAGGAACAATTTCAACACACATACATATATCATAGTTGGTTGACGATTCTTTTTTCCCAATTGGGTTTTGGAATAGTTGCTATTTTCTAAAAGTCAAGCAAGGAACAATCTCATCACACACACATGTAACAATTGGTTCACAATTCTCTTTCCCAGTTGGATTTAGGAATAGATACTATTTTCTAAATATCAAGCAAGGAAAAATCTCAGCACAAGCACATATACAATAGTTGGTTCGTGATTCTTTTTCCTGATTAGGTTTTGGAATAGATATTATTTTCTACAAATCAAGTGAGGAACAACCTTATCACAACCACACAGTCACATATAATAGTTGGTTCATGATTCTTTTTCCCAATTAGGTTTTGGAATAGATACTATTTTCCAAAAATCAAGTAAGGACGAATGTCAACACATACATACATACATACATACATACATACATAGACACACACCATATGGGTTTTGGAATAGATATTGTTCTCTAAAATTAAGCAAGGAACAATCTCAGTCCCATTATTCATCCTATACATTTTGTTGTACCAGAAATTAAACTAGAGAGGATCAATAAACTTTAGACTAAGCAAAAACATGGCATTTAGCTCTATTTTGGATCTAGGGAACAAATGTAACATCCTAGACTTCGTCATATTGAGTCTCACACTTTAGGTTTTTCATATTCTGTTTGCACCCCTTAAAAAGAAATTAACGAACATTGTATTGTTAACTATAGAATAATTAATACACGCTTTGGTACAATATGCAGTTTTAATCTGTAATTTATGCTTACAAGTAATCCTTGTGCTAATAAAATAATGGATGGTTGTGAGAATATGGTGGACATTACACGAGGGAAGAAGATTGCGTTAAGATATCCAAAACAAGATGATTAAATAAAAAGAAGAAGAAGAAGAAGATCACAACTCTTAAAATTGATTACAACAGAATCAATTTCAATCAATACAGATCTCTTTCAGGTTTGCCTAAAGGCTAGCTTCCCTCTCCTTTCCAGGTATCTTGGTTTTATCAGCAAAAAGATTCATTGATTTCTATTGGACAGGCAGTTAACTAGTTATTCTTAAGGATGCGATGTTAAAGCTTCTTCTATTTAGGAGTTACATGATTTATCACCCTCAAGAAAGTTGCTCAATTTATCATGGTGATTAAGCCAAAACAACCAAAAAGGATCAATTTACCACAAAGTTATGTAGTTAAAGACGAAATTAAAGTCGAACTTTAGATGTTACTTTTGTTTGTCCTTGCCACTTCCTAATTGACCTCATACATGTCATTGCCTGTACAGATTCAACAATAAGCTTTAGCTTATTTATCGTCCATAACTATTATCTCTTATGGAGTTTAAATGGGTACACAAGAAAATATCTTTAATAGTAGCCCTAAGTTATATACCTTTCTTTTCAAGCACTTATGTAACTTATACCGAAAAAAAAAAAAAAAAATAAAATAAAATAAAATAAAATTGGTTAATAAACTCAAGGACATCTATTTGATTTACAACTAAAGCAAGATGGAAATTAAAAACAATAATATGACATCCAATTCATACCTAGATCATTTATAATCTGCAATATAGCTTACTTGATTGAATGAACAAACTTCACATAACGCAAATAAGTTTCACTTAAGTTTACAAGAGGATCTTGAATTTTTTATTGGAAAGAGGGGAAAATTTATTAGTTCTATCTTTGAGAGATTGGGAAAAACGGAGAGGAAAAAAGGGTGAAAATTATATTAAAAAAATTGAAAATTTAGATTAGTGGAGGTTTCCTCATAATTTCCTTCCCATCATGCTTCCAAATATACAGAAAATGTTACATATACGCATTTAATTTTTTTTTTTTAAATTGTGAAACTACAATCATTACTAGATAATGCTGTGTCGTATCTTAACCAAACATGTAACTGTTCAGCCAATTCATTGGGTGCTATATGATTTCGTTAATGCTTGATTATATTGTGTATCTGGATACTTTGCAAAATTATCGAGTTCTTCAACTAGGATGATTTTTCTTGAATTGATGTAAATCACTGGATATATTGAAGAGAGTAGCTCATCTGTAATTATAAATCTGAATAATCTTTATCGTTGAGTGTTTGATACTCAAAAGGTTGAAAAGAGGCAACTAACGTGATTTACCTCTTTGAACGTAACCCATAAATTTGGCCTATCAGATTCTCAATTTTAAATTGATTTAGGAGAATTTCATTTTCATGATATGGATAATAACCTACTCATCCTATGCAGGCATACTCATACGAATTGTAGATAGTATCTTTCTCATCAATTCTATCAAGTGTCTTATTAGATGTGATATCACTAAACACTTCAATCCAATCATGGATATTGAAGTTTCTGGTTCAAAACTTTGGTACTTACAACATGAGGTGCAAATAAAATTGAGATGGGACTCTTTGATGATAAAACATCAACCCATCACAAAGCAACGAGCATCATCATCATCCATGTTGGAGATGCTTTTCTTCTACCATTTAATGCATGAGATACCTTGCTTAAGTTCATTTACCAAATGGTTGGTTCACGATTCTCTTCCTCTTTGGGTTTTTAAATAGATACTGATTTTCTAACAAACAAGCAAGGGATCATTTCAATGCATTTGTCATCTTTCATCCTATACAAGTTATACCCGGAATTATATAATAGAGGGTTGACAAAATTCAAACTAAACAAGTAATGGCATTAAGCTACATTTCACATTTGTGGAATAAATGGAACATTCGAGGTTTTGTCATATTGAGCCTCTTGCTTCAAGTCTTTCTTCATTTTTTTGCACCCCTTAGAAAGAAAATAACGAACAACCGCCTCCCTTTCCTCTTGTGGATGGCCTATCTAATGGCTAATTGGGTAACTACATTTGCGATCGGGCTCATCTCTCATAACCCAACCAACAAGTCCGACGGTGCAGCTGAAGTAGATACGGCATTTCGAGCATTTTGGACCTCATTTCTCTTGTTACATCTTGGCGGTTCGGACAACATCACTGCCTTTTCTTTGGAGGATAATACGCTTTGGCGACGGCACCTGTTCAGTCTCACCTTCCAAGTCGGTGCTGTCATCCATGTCTTCGTGCATATAATTCCCTACAATAGGTCGCTAGTGTTCCCAACAATGCTGGTTTTTCTTGCTGGGGTCATAAAAGCTGTGGAGAAGATACTGGCACTTAATCTCTCGAGCCTCCCAAGGTTTAAGGAATGGGTGCTCTCACAACAAGATTCTCTTGACGATACAGATAACGACTCCATTGTTGAATTCATTGATCTGTTGGATGGATATTCTTGCGATGAAGAAGATGCAAAGCTTGCCGAGAGCACTGTGGTGAAGCATGCTTACTACTTCTTTCAAATCTCTAAGGTTTTCCTTACAGATCTCATCTTCACACGTAGACAACGTCAAATAAGCCAAGAATATTTCCGTGCAGTTTCTGCTATGGATGCATTAAGGGTGATATCAGTTGAACTCCATTTCATTTATGAGGTGCTCCACACAAAAGCATTGGTAATACGTACCAAGTGGAGCTACATTTTCCGCTTCATAGCCTTCACTAACATTGTGATGGCTTTGGTCCTGTTCAATTGCTTGAAGGAGCAACAACTTCCTAAACTTGATGTGAAAATTACTTATGTCCTTCTTTTCGGAGGAATTACTCTTGATGTGATAGCTATGCTCATGCTCATTTTCTCTGACTGGACTATTGCTGGAGTCAAGTGGTACAAAATAGGATCATACAACCTAGATTCATTTCTCTACAACTTGGTATGCGCCGCATATGACCTAAGGAAGCCTCAATTTCCCACATGCGAAGTAAAGCCTAACGACAAGGTTAGTTATGTGGTCTTAAATACACCATTATTATTTCGAAGGTGGTCAGAATCCATTTCTGCTTGCAATCTTTTATCTGAGAGTTTGAAAGAGAGTCCAAGAAAGATGTATAAGCGCAATTGGCACTGGGAAAACATCACCTTTTCTAATATCTGCAATTTTGCACTTTATATGACCGAGAAGGTCGTCTCCAGTTTCCATCAAGCTGTTGATACAATCACTAGAAGCTATGGTCCAAGGAGCATGGATGGGAAAAGATTGATGATTGCGAACACAGAGTACGTGTCAACGAATCCATTTATTATGAGGTTATGGATCTTTATCTTTAAGGAGGTGAGACGTAAATCTGAGGACACGAGTAGAAATGATCTGACGGAGGATGAGAATGCAATTAATACAAAGAAGATATATGCGGCTAGAGGTGATCTATTTCTTAGTACTGTCTTGTCGAAGAACAATGACCTCGATTTTAAATTTAGTTTGAGGGGCTTTTCTGATTACGAGGACAGTATTATAACGTGGCATATTGCTACCGAAATCCTGTATAACATAGAGAACCCCACAACTGAAAAAGAAGAAAGGGAATTCAGCAAGATCCTCTCCGACTACATGTTATATCTTTTACTTAATCAACCTAACTTGGTATCCGCCGTGGCCGGCATTGCCCAAATTACATTGGCGAGGACGCTGTGGGAGCTACAGGGCTGCATCACTGCTTCTACCAAGAACGTGGAGAGCTTATGCAAGGAAATTTTCAAACGATCGCCCTACACTGAACCTACGAAATCGTTACTCGACGGGGGGATCTCTTGGGCCCGACATATAGAAGAAAAGTTCAAGGAAAGGAAGTGGGAGGTGATGAGCGGGGTGTGGGTCGAGATGCTATCATATGCAGCAACTCATATCAATGGAGAGACGCATGTGCAGGTGCTGAGCAGAGGTGGAGAGCTTCTTGCCTTTGTTTGGTGGTTGATGATTCATTTCGGTTGTTTCTACAGACCTGAATGGGGCCCGTATTATGGTTACAGGCATTAGTAATTCAATTAATTCATATTTCTTATATGTTTACGAATAAAATTGGTGTATATTTCCATTATATTTTTATGATGGAAGCTATCTTTCTAAATCTGTAGAATAATATATTCCCACGGTTTAGTACACCGTGCAATTTTGTATTTTCCGTTTTCTGTTTACGTGTAATCCCTGTGCGAATATAGTGGATGGTGCACGATGGATGAAGAATTGCATCAAGATATTGAAGCGAAGCGAAGCAAAGAAGCGTTGTCCGGTCAGAACAGGATAGAAAGAATGATTATAATAGATGTAATAACAAAAATCAAGAAGGAGAAGATGATGGAATAGTCGAAGTACAAATCTTCAAATTGATTATAACTGAATCGATTTCCTTCGTTGCAAGATTTCCCGCAGTTTTGTCGATAGGGTAGCTTCAACTTTCTAGTTATAACCATCAGAAAGAATCAATTTACCATCAAGTGATGCGGTTAAAGTCGAAAAAGTTATCAAGATGAAAAATATAGTCAAAATTGAAAATATATTTTTTGTTTATCCTTGCAACGTTGCACTTGACTTGCGTGGCACGCATTTAATAATAAGCTGTAGCTTATTCATCATCCCCATAGTATTATCTCTTTATGGAGTCTAAAAGGGTAAAAAGAAAACTTCAAAAGTCTCCCAATTCTAACTTATCTTCTTTCTTTTTTTTTTTTTCTTTTTTTTATCACTTATGTAACTTATATCGAAGACAGACTATGAAATAATCTCAAGGACATCTATTTGACTTATAATTAAAGTAAAATGAAAAGCAAAAACAATAATATCATATCTAATTCATAAGTTGACCGATTATAATTTGCAAGATCTTACTCCATTAAATGAATAAATTTCACATAAGTTAAAATATTACAATGGAAAAATTATTTAAAAAATTTTATGTCTCTCCATGTTATTTATAATTTGAAGTATAGCTATTTGGTTAAGTGAATAATGACTAATGAACTTAATATGGAAGTTCTCAATGGAAAATTTTGGCTAATACAAAATAAAAAATAAAAAGTTATTATATATACATATATTATTATATTAAAAGGGTAAAAAAGACAATCTTGAAAAGGATATTGTTTTCAAAAAGTTAGTTAAATTTAAACGATTGTTTAAAATATACAAGAATGCATGATTTTACATTTAGAAACAAATTTTTAGCTTGATGAACCATTTATTTCAAAAAAGAAGGGAAATGTGTCAAAAAAGTTATAAACATCTTGTATTTGTGTCAATTTAATCCTAAAACTTTTCATTTCATGCCATTTCAGTTCTTTTCGGCTAATTTTAGCTGGATTTTTATGGGCGCCAATTGGTTGACGTGGCATAATCATTGTTGACATGGATAACTTTTATTAATATTTTAATTTTTTTTTTTCGATTTTTCTTTTTCTTTCTCTTTTTTCCTTTCTCTTCCTCCTTCCTCTAGTCGATCACCAAACCTCGGCCGACGACCAGAAGGCGGCAATGGCGCGAGGTCGAGGTCAACCTCGCCGGCCTACGCGAGCCTTGCCAATGGCCATGAAGCTCACCGGCCATCACCTCTAGGCGTCGCCGAGGTCCGACAACTGCGGCTAGAGGAAAGATGAGAATGAAAAAAAGAAAAAAAAAAAAGAAAAGGACTAATAAAATAAATAAAATAATTCAAAAGTATATTAAAATATTGTCAAATCAGCTAACTAGTGCCCAACTAGTGCAAAATCCAATTAAAATTAGCCAAAATGACTAAATTGGCACTAAATCAAAATGTTTAAGATTAAATTGGCACCAATAAAAGGTTAGGACTAAATTGACACAATTATAAAATGATTATGACTTTTTTGACACTTTTCCCCAAAAAGAAGGAAGTGGTATACAACAATACTTACGAAAATAATGCTTCCAATAGGCACGGGTTCTCTTCTAAATTCCTTCAGCATGTCTTAAATTTATTATGGCCACACCAAGTAACATGGAAGAATCATTGGGCAACAGCCGTTTAAATTTCAAAAGGGCAGCCAAGAAGGAAAATGAGATCAAGATCTAGATGGCACAAAACCAACCATAGAGATCTCCATGATACTGTGAAGTACCCCATCCACTTATTACATCATGAATGACATCATTTTTGTACTATGAAAGAAAAGTTTAATGTCCTAACAATTTACCTTGAGTATGCTCCATACTTCATTCTTTAATGCATACTGGCCAACCTAAAATCCAGTTGAGGAAAAGCCTGAGAAATCCATCTTAATTTCGAAAGTCTATTGGTGAAGTCCTTTATAAAAGTTCCTCTGTCTAATTTAAGGAAATTTAGTTGTCCAAATTCTTCCATCTTTCCAACGTTAATGTGGAATCTTTGAAAACTATGTCAGGCTAAATGGAGTGCTTGAACAATTCATTTCCTCTATGACAGTAAAAACTAGTCAGTGAGTTGGAGTTCCTCTTCTCCATATAACAATCACATTTCACAGAGAGAAGAAACACCTCAAAAGAAAGATACTTGGCAAAAAACAGAATATGTGTTGATGGTTGTCGTTTTGCTTTATTTCCAGGATCTTTTACAGCATTTTCATGGACAATGCTACAAATTTCTACTCTAAAAATAGAAATTCATTTGATAACGACATAAAATTTCTTCATTTCTAGGTCACTGGTTATCATCAATGGCGGCAATATCTAGAAAAATTTGTCATCAATCAGTGTAAAGGCTGCGGCTAAATTTGTCTTGCTTATCATATCTCCTTCCTTTTCTGACAAAGGACAACGGCCGACGACCGATGCGTCTCTTGAAAGGATGTAGTAGTCATCTATAGAAGTGTCTCTCTTGAAGGCATGCTAAAAAGCGCGCGAAACTCATTTTCTCCATTTTGTAACCGATGGGCGAGGAGGAGGAGGAGGAGGCAAGACGTCATAGAGGAGATGAGAGTTACCAAAGTTAGGGTTTGTGGAAAAAATTATTTCTGATTTTGTTTCCATGAGAAATACTTGAGAAGTAGATTTTTCTACTTTTGATTTCTTTTTCCAAACCTATTTCCGGAATAGAAATCTATTCCAAAAATAGAAAATATGGAATGTGTTTATCAAACTGATTTCTCTTCCAAAAACGCTCATCATCATCCTTTATTAGGAACATAAATTTTGGTTATCATGACCCCCTAAGTTTGCAGAAATCAGCCTCTGAATGCATCCTACGTCATCATTGCTTATCGTTTGTTTGGTAGCTTATGTAATATACTGTCTTACAAATATTCGCCATGTTAGTGATTGATGAAGGTATTACCTTAACTATATGTAATGATAGTACTCAAAGAAGAGTGGTTTGACAACTTGATATAATCCACTCTCAGTGTGTCACAGTGCAAATACCGTGCACTAGGGTGGAAGATAATAGCAGAACATGATTCTGTCAAGATGAACCTTAAAGACACCAAGGAACATAAGACACTGGATTATTTCCAGTGTACTGAAAGAAAAAGGGTCACAAAAGCAGAACACTTGAGTCTTACATTATGAACTAAAATAAAGTGGCTTATAATATAGATTACTTTAGATAAAACGAGGTGGGCAGGAGAGGGCGAAAGCAGAACATTTATAGTTCTTTTTTTGAAATGGCCAAGTTGTTTGGCCATATGTCCTAACTTTTGAAGTAAATGTGGGCCTTATATGAATAAGAAAGTCAAGCAACGAGAACCCCCATGGCCAGTCTTAAAATAAGTTGAAATTAGGAAGAGTCCCACGTCGACTTAATGTACATGCATCTTAGTTTATACTGTCCAAGTAGGATACAAATGGCTTCTTCTTAAGAGACATCCCATAAAATGGGAATGATATAGAGAAGATTAATATGGTTATGTGCAAAAGGATGACACGCACAAATCAAGAAATGGTGAAATGATATACTCTCTAATTATAATTGTGAAAATTTTAGGATCTATACTAGGAATAGTAATACAAATCTCGAAAGTGTTGCATGTCTAGGATTGATCTCATGTTTAATGTGTTGAGATGACTTTTACTTTTTTATTTTTTTTACTTATTTTTATATTTTGCAATACCTATGTCTTGAACATCATTTTACAGAATACTCACAAAACCTTCCAAAATACATAAGTGTTGTCGCTTTTTATTAAGAAAAACAAAAGCTAGTAATCTTCTTAAACTATTTTTGCAGTTGATTCTAGAATTATTACAAATTTTTCAGCCTGGTTCCACAAAACCCAAAGTGGAGGAGGAGGCATGGAGGCTTCTCTGTCTCTCCCGTTCCTCTCTGTCCGACCGCGCCTCCACCGAGCTCCGGCCACCCGGAGCTTCGTCACCTGCGGGCTGCGCAACAGTACGAGGAGGCCGCTGTGGAGGTCGGACGTGTTGTCCACGGAGGCCATACGCGCCGTCCAGTCCCTCAAGCTGGCCAAATCCACTCCTCGGTCGAACCACGTCCTGAGTACAACCCTCGCTCGGCTCTTGAAATCCGATCTCTTGAACACCTTCGCCGAGCTCAAGAGGCAGAACGAGGTCGATTTGGCCCTCAAGGTATCGCCTTTTTCGCGCCCGTGGTTCTGGGTCTTTGTTTTCTTTGCTTTTCTTGTTGGTTTTCGAATTCTCTCTTGGTAACTTTGGTGTGGGATGTGAAAAATCTCTGCTCTTCGATATAGGAATTGAAAGTTTAGAAGGCCATTTTGGGTGTCTGTGGTTCTTGGGTCTTTGTTATCTTTGCACGTCCGTTTTCCAAAAGGCCATTTTGATTGTAGCGGATGCTTTAACTGGTATGAGCAGAGCAAGTGATCTGGGCAATTGAGTGTTGCTCTGAAGTTTGGTGAATTCGTTTTTTGTATTGGTTATTGGCGATTCAACTGGTGCATTGAGCTAGTGAGTGGCATGGGTGAATTGTAGAAAATGGGTTGAGTGTTGACTGATGAGATTGGCTTACCTTGCAACAATGATTCTTGTAGGCTTTTCTGGCCTTATTGATTTTATCCATGTTTAGGATTTTCTGAGTTCGGGTTTGGGTATTCTTTTCAATCTTTTACATTAGGCATTCACAAAGAAAGGAGAATATAACTGTGCAGATTAGTTTTAAATTAAAGGATAATAATAATAACAACAACAACAACAACAACAACATTGGGCAGACATGCAGGTTTTGCATGTTTCATCAAGGGAAACAACGTTGGGCATATTCAAACTACTGTCGTCATAAGTATATTGAGAAGAAAGAGAAACAAAGTAATACCCTCGCTATATACATACGGGTGGTGTGAATTCCGGATGCACTATTTCAATATCTCCATTTTACTGTTCTCATTCCATCTAAAAAGATTCCAGCTATAGGTCTTCGAGTACGTGTGCAAGGAGGAATGGTACGGAACTGATTTTGCATTGCGTTGCGACGTGATCCAACTATTGGGAGAGAACAAAATGGTTGCTCTTGCTGAAGTTGTTTTCTCCAGACTGCTGAAAGAAGGGGTTGAACTTGACACAAGAGCTTATGCCGAGATGATCGGAGCATATCTAAGGGCAGACATGATTGAAAAGGCAATGCAGACTTATGAGAAGATGAAAGCAGCTGGCTGTACGCCAAACGAATTTACCCTGATGATTCTCATAAGAAATCTAGAGAAGGCTGGAGAAAAAGATCTGGTAGAGTTCGTGAAGAGAGATTGTGTTGAATATTTGGATTCTCCTAAGAAGTTCCTAGAAGAAGTCGAAAGAAAATACGTAGGAATTCACTCTTCCATACTCATTCTAGCATTATGTTCTCTATATGCCTTTCTTTATGCATGGGCTTCTCTCTGATCCTTCCTGTCTTTTGTAGCTTTGGAATTATCTTTTGATACAAGTGCTCATGTCTCTTGGATGTTATCTGGATATGAATTTTCTTTAATGCTAGTCATCATTGCTCAAAAATGAATGTTTGATGCAACATGAACTAGAGCTTTATACTCTTGGCTTGTTCAAGTAGGAGTTGAGGACATGCTACCCCTAACCACAGTACTTTCTGGTCAGTGGTCCAATTTGTCTTTTGCTGTCATGTTCTACGTATACACTAAGAATGCATTCCTTCTTTTCATCAATAGTTGCAATTTTTGGGATTTTTGAATTAATTTTGTTGTTTGAGTCCAGTGTTCCATTCACTGTTCAAAACCTCTGGTGGCTGGGAGAAGTATTATTGCAATGACTCTAGCTTTTACTATCCTTTTGCTTTCTTGATTCTTGAACTTTACTTCTGACATTTCTTCACTTGAAACTTGACCTCTTAAGATGAAGTTCTTAACTTCTGTTCTTCTTCTTTTACAGCCAAAGAGGAGATCGTTTGATCTTGTTTAAGGACTGACAGCTTTGCAAGCATGTGCAGCTAGAAGTTCTGCTCCAGCAATGATAAGACGCACCAGTTTTGCTGACTTCTATCAAAATCATTGCATGTGGTTTGCAGTAGGATCTTGAAATTTTTATTGAAATAGAAACACAGGTAATCGCTGTCAAAGTTTCATGCCCATTGGTGCGTGGGTAGGTCTCTAATTGAGAGGAGCTTAGGCCGATTGAAGCAGATTCTGAATGTTTATAGCAGGTCCTGTTGGCATCTTTTCTCACGCTAGTGTTGCAGAGTCACTGTTGCTTAGGTTATATGGAACAGGTTTTTTAATTAATCAGAAAGCGTAGGTGTTCTATATGTTCGCGGGTGGACCTCTTTGTTATGGTCACAAGTTGCTTCTAGTTGAGTTCTTCTTGATAGATCAGTCGATAGGCATTATTGTTGATAATCCTGAGTGTAGCGTTACTTGTCTATCCGTCATTGTGAATTTTATCGTCATTTAATGATGCTCCAATGCATTTGATCCTCTGTACTAGAATGATTTTATGATGAGACTACATTGTTGTCCTTTCTTCTAACATAATGGGTTAACTATTAGTGCAAGGAAAGGCTGGAAATTCGTCGAATTTAGCTTGGGGCAAAAGAGATCATTTCCATTGTTTGCACGTCCAAAGCTAATTCACGGTAAGGTCACATCAACTCATCAAGCAGGGAAAGGAGGGCAAAACAAATTTATCTTCACAAACAAAAAATTAAAAGATTGTTTGCACGTCCAAAGCTAATTCTTATCTTAGGGCACCTCACAGAATAAGAATCCCAAGGATGTCCACCCAATTTCACGACTGCCTATCTAAGGGAATGGAGTAAAATTCCTCTTCCATTCACTGGTCCCTAATTCTGATACGTTTCCATTGTTTTACCAAATGGTTAAATTTAATACTCAAGCCCTTTCGAACAACTAGAAACTTCTTCAAAAGCAATAAATGAATTCAGTAGGTGCTTGTCATGTACCATGTAGCTCATTCTCCGGCCTATCACATCCCCAGTCAACTCTTAAAGCAACTTAAGTTAGCCCAGCATATGACAATCGACGCACAAGATGTAAACATGCCCCAGATAACAATACCCTTTGTATAGAGCATTCTAACACTCCCACTTCCTGAAAGCTAACATCATTCTCTCAAGTTTGGAGTGACAAGAGGACATTGTGAAAGCTCTTTAAGCGATCTCTCCCCTTCACATTTTTCCTTGTTTTTATCCCTTCCGGCGTCACATTTTTTGGTCACAAGGTGTTTGCGCGCAACAAGAGCCACACCATCATTTGACCGCCAACAAAGACCTAGGGCAATGAAACTTCAAGATTAAGGAGTCTCAAAAGGAGCGACAACTACTCCATAGTTAGCTCCATAACCGGGACACAGCAAGAGACCAGGAGCAAGATTTCACAAACCACAAACCAATTGGAGAAAAAAGAAGAACATTCCACGCACCGAATCTCTCAACAAGCACAAACATAACCGATACAAACAAACCAACTCTCTTGTTTGCTAGGTCCCATTAACAGGCTCAACAGTAAATTGGCGTCTGCACGAAAGATGAATGAAAAACGAAAAAAAAAAAAACAGGTTTTTGACGAACCCATAACGAGAAAATTAGTAGAGAAGAAGCAAACGAGCAATCGAAAAAGCATGGGCATACCTTTGTCGAACTTATTTCCGCCGGGGGTCGAGCCTCTCGACATTGAAGACATTCTCGAGAAGCATCATCTTTCACCTAACAAGAACCCGAATTGAGGTTTATAGCCAACATAAGATTCACACACCAAAGAACGAGAGAGAGAGACAAGAGGAGGGCTTACTTTGCCCTTATTATTTTGTATTTACTATTTCTTTATCGGGTGTTTTTGTATTTACTGAATAATCAATTGCGTTGGTTATTAATTTTTTTTCTTTTGCTAGTATTATTACCGTCGTGTTCGTAACGCCATTTTGATTTAAATATAAATTAAACGAACTTTTCCTTGAGGAACATAAGTTCTCTTTCTATTAATGTCATGTGGTATGCTATGCTAGATTTTAGTAAAAGCTTAATTATAATCGGTCCAGTACTTTTCAATCTAACTAATTTATGTTCACGTACTTGCACTCTTAAGGGGAAAAGAATGATTTTACTTTTACCAAAAACTAATATTTCTATCAACAGATCAACATAAGAAAGATCATTATTAATAGAGTAAGTGTTTCCACACAATCATGAATTTAAGAGATAATAGTTGATGATTATCAAAATAATATGTTCAAGTAAGTTTTTGCTATTCAATTTTTTAAATTTAATAAATAGCAGATAAAAGTTAAGAATCTTTATTTTATTTTTCTATCAAAATATCGAAACATCAAGTAATTCAAGTAAGCGCTTGTTTTGTTTTAAACACGAGCACATGCTAAAGTTAATTTTTGAAGACAACAACATGAAAATGCATCCACTTACCCAAAAAAAAAAAAAAAAACATGAAAATGCATCCTTACCAAAAAAGAAAACATGAAAATGCATGCACCGCATTATTTGACGCAACAAGATAATCCATTGGTCGTTTTGTGCATGTTTTTGCAACATCAAATGATAAAGTATGCACATGTATCTATACGATCTATACTATTATATAAGGCAAAGAAGACATCCTAACATGTTAGGGGCCTCAAATATTTTTCCCAACAATTTCTTTTAATATTAATTATTCAAACATTTCACAATAAAATGACTTCGTTCTTGCAAATATCAAATGTTCCACACATACGATGCGTGCATATATTTGCTGATATAATTTTTTTGATTTTTAAATTTTTTTTCATTTTTCTTTTCTTTTGTTTTCCTTCCCTTCCTTCTTTAGCTAGTTGTCGAGCATTGGCGACCAGCCAAAGGTGCGAACCTGTTGACCTTTAGTGAAGCACCCTCAACGGCCTTTGCCTCTGGCTTGATGTCGAGACGTGGTGATGAGCTGAAGGAGGAAAAAGAGAAGATAACAAAAAAAAAAAAGGAAAGAAATAGAAAAAATTCAAAAAGAACTTAAAATATTTATTAAAAATTAATACTTGTCATGTAATGTAAAACGCTCGGTGTCCATTTAAGTGATTTCCAACTAAAATTAATCAAATAGATTTGATTGGTAAAGTGTGAAAAGATTTAAAATTTAATTAGTAAAATTTTAAAAAATTTATGAATGAATTGGTAAAACTTAAAAAATTTCAAGGCTTTTTAGATGATTTTCCTGTATGAAAATGAATTAAAATAGGTTAAATTCATCGATTTCAATCAAATCATTTCCAAGCCTATTCAGCCCCTAGGACAGACGGAACCCAAGGTCTAGGGGTGTGCAAAATACCCGGGAACCGCCCGGACCGCCCGGAACCGGACCGGAACCGCCCGGAACCGGCGGTTCTTGAGGGAACCGGTCCGGTTCCCGGTTCCAATTGTTGAGAACCGGTGGGAACCGGTCCGGTTCCCGGTTCCGTGGGCGGAACCGCCCGCCCGCCCACCCGGACCGGACCGGTACCTATTTATAATAAAAAAAAATACTAAATGAAAGTTACGAAGCCCTAATTCGCGTCTCATCTCTTCCGGTCTCTTCCTCAGTCTTCGATTCTCTCTCTGTTTCTTCCTCAGTCTCTTCTCTTCGTCTTCGATTCCTTGCCAAGCATCCACGCCGCCGCTGCGGCTCCTCCTCCGCCGCCACCGCTCCTCCTCCTCTTCCTCATTCACGTGTAGTTGACTGTTATTTAATGTTGAGCATTCGTCTATTAATTATTGTTTTAGTTTTTGGAGATTGGAACTTGGAATTTTACAGCTCAAAACTTGGGAACCGGACCGAACCGGTGGTCCGGGAAAGCAAAATTGTTTCGCGACCGTTTTACGTTGAAAACTAAAAATTTTCGCGTCAAGATCGGTTCCATGGATCCACCGGGAACCGGACAGACCGCGGTCCGGTTCCGGGTGGGTCCATGCAATAAACAGGTGGATCCCGGTTCCAATTTTTCAGAACCGGTCCTTAGCGGGCGGTTCCCGGTTCTAGGTCGGGAACCGCCCGCCCGGACCATGCACACCCCTACCAAGGTCCGAAGTGAAGGCATGGAGGCTTCTCTTGTCTCCGTTTCGCTCTATCCCGACCGCGTCTCCATCAACCTCTGGCCACGACGAGCTTCGTCACCTGCGGCTGCGGGCTTCGTCGAACGTGTTGTCGACGGAGGCCACACGAGCCGTCCACTCCCTCAAGCTGGCCAAATCCACTCTTCGGTTAAACCACGTCCTCGGCACGAGGCTCACTCGACTCTTAAAATCCGATTTATCAAAAGCTCAAGAGACAGAACAAGATAGATTTGGCCCTCAAAGTATCGCCTTTTTCGCGCCCGGGTTCTTCCCTTGTTGGAGTTCGCGATTCTGGGTCTTCGTTTTCTTTGCTTTTCTTGTTGGTTTTCGAATTCTCTCTTTGTAAGTTTGGCGTACGGTGGGAACAATATCTTCCCGTGAAAATATAGGAATTGGAAGTTCAGAAGGCCATTTTTGGCGTCGTTGCATTCTTTGATTGTAGCAGATGCTCTAACTGTATGAACGGAACAAGTGATCTGGCACTTGTTCCTCCGAAGTTTCGTGAATTGTTTTTCGTATTGCTTATCCGCGATTCAACCGGTACATCAAGCTAGCGAGTAGCATGGGTGAATTGTAGAGAACGGGTTGAGTATGTAGGGAAACAGATTCTCAAAATAACCATCCAATACTTAATCGAACACCAAAAACGAACACGGAAAACGTGCCTAGAAAAAAACATGTTACACTGATCAAAAAGTATATCACATAGTCGGATATATCTTAGTTTTTACAGATTAAGCATCGTCGTCGCAGTTTTATGAGGAATTCTTCGAAGCTCTCATTCCATTCGAGAAGAGGAGCGTATTGTTTTTACGGGGTAAAAACTGAGAGAGCGTAGAATAGAGAAAACATATCTCACTTTTTTAAAACGCAAATTCTCAGATATTACAACGGCTCGGATATCACAACCGTCCAGATTTTCCCTTTTTTATTTTTATTTTGCAGTAAATACACTCTTCTATGGGCCCTTTACTTACGGGCCGAGTTTTGGCCAAATATGGGCGGATGGGCTTAAATAAGCCCATCAAACATAAAAACCCATCAGTGTTGACCATTGAGATTGGCTTACCTTGCAACAATGATTCTCGTAGGCTTTTTTGGCCTTATAGATTTAAACCATGTTTCGAATTTTCTGAGTTTGAGTCTGGGTACTCTTTTTAATCTTGTACGCTAGCCATTCACAAAGAAAGCAGAATCGCTGTGCAGAGTAGTCTTAAATTAAACTAAAGCAGAAATGCATGTTTTACAGGTTCATCAAGGGAAACAACATCGGGCATATTCAAACTACTGTTCTCATTAATATTTTGAGCAAAAAGATAGATAAAGCAATACACTCACCGTGTATTACTTTATCACATGCAAACACATCAATAACAATTGGTTCATGATTCTTTCTTCTAGTAGGATTTTGGAATAGATACTATTTTCTAAAAATCAAACAAGGAACAATCTCAACAGACACACATATATCATAGTTGGTTGACGATTCTTTTTCCCAATTAGGTTTTGGAATAGATGCTATTTTCTAAAAGTCAAGCAAGGAACAATCTCATCACACACACACATATATAACAGTTAAAACACAATTCTTTTTCCTCATAGGGTTTAGGAATAGATACTATTTTCTAAATATCAAGCAAGGAACGATCTCAACACATGCAAATATACAATAGTTGGTTCATGATTCTTGTTTCCAATTGGGTTTTGGAATAGATACTATTTTCTAAAAATCAAGTGAGGAACAACCTTATCACAACCACACACTCATATATAATAGTTGGTTCACGATTCTTTTTCCTAGTTAGGTTTTGGAATAGATACTATTTTCCAAAAATCAAGTAAGGAACATTCTTAGCATATATATATATATATATATATATATATATTCCAAATGGGTTTTGGAATAGATATTGTTCTCTAAAATTAAGCAAGGAACAATCTCAGTCCCATTATTCATCCTGTATGTTTGTTGTACCAGAAATTATACTAGAGATGATCGATAAAATTTAGACTAAACAAAAACATGGCATTTAGTTCTATTTTGGATCTAGGGAACAAATGTAACATCCTAGACTTTGTCATATTGAGTCTCACACTTTAGGTTTTTCTTATTCTGTTTGCACGCCTTAAAAAGAAAATAACGAACATTGTATTGTTAACTATAGAATAATTAATACACGCTTTGGTACAATATACATTTTTAATTTGTAATTTATGCTCACAAGTAATCCTTGTGCTAATAAAATAATGGATGGCTGTGAGAATATGGTGGAAATTACACGAGGGAAGAAGATTGCGTTAAGATATCCAAAACGAAGCAAAACAAGATGATTAAAAAAAAGAAAAAGAAAGAAGAAGAAGATCACAACTCTTAAAATTGATTATGTTGTACTTAATTAGTACATCCATTATGAGGTGCGATAGGAATGGTTTTGTCTTGATATGCTATGATGGAAAGACACCCTTGGGTATGAGGGAGTCATATAAAAGACTCCTGAAGACAACCGTTGATAAGGTTGGCAGAATGTACACTCAGAAATTTTCTCTCATCTTCTTGTCTCCTTTTCTATCAAGGAAAAAAAAGGCATCCCATTTCTTCTTTACGAAAACAATTGACATTTACACTGTGGAAATCGAATGCTTTCCTCGTGATTGCATTTAGACCAACATGAAATATTTTTGTTCGTGATTCATCCGCAATCCAATGATCGTACTGAGGTAAATTGTCGAGTGTGCATCATATAAAGATAAGTCATCTTCTGCCGACTTTATTCCAACAGATTATGACAAAATCAATTTCAATCAATACAGATTTCTTTCATGTTTGCCAAAAGGCTAGCTTCCCTCTCCTTTCCAGCTATCTTGGTTTTATCAGCAAATAGATTCATTGATTTCTATCGACAGGCAGTTAATTAGTTATTCTTGAGGATTCGATGTTAAAGCTTCTTCTATTTAGGAGTTACATGATTATGACCCTCAAGAAAGTTGCTCAATTTATCTTGGTGATTAAGCCAAAACAACCAAAATGGATCAATTTACCACAAAGTCATGTAATTAAAGATGAAATTTAAAGTCGAAATTTAGAGATTACTTTTGTTTGTCCTTGCCACTTCCTAATTAACCTCCTACATGTCATTGCCTGTACAGATTCAACAATAAGCTTTAGCTTATTTATCGTCCCCAACTATCATTTCTTATGGAGTTTAAATGGGTACACAAGAAAATATCTTTAATAGTAGCCCTAAGTTATATACCTTTCTTTTCAAGCACTTATGTAACTTATACTGAAAACAAATTTGGTTAATAAACTCAAGGACATCTATTTGATTTACAACTAAAGCAAGATGGAAATTAAAAACAATAATATGACATCCAACTCATACCTAGATCATTTGTAATCTGAAATATAGCTTACTTGATTGAATGAAAAATTTCACATAACGCAAACAAGTTTCACTTAAGTTTACAAGAGGATCTTGAGTTCTTTTATTGGAAAGAGGGGAAAATTTATTAGTTCTACCATTGAGAGATTGGGAAAAATGGAAAGGAGAAAAGGGAGAAAATTATAAAAATTTGAAAATTTAGATTAGTGGATGTTTCCTCATATTTCCCCATCATGCTTCCAAATATACAGAAAATGTCACATATACGCATTTAATTTTTTTTTTTAAATTGTGAACCTACAATCATTACTGGATAATGCTGTGTCGTATCTTAACCAAACATGCAACTGTTCAGCCAATTCATTGGGTGTTATATGATTTCGTTAATGCTTGATGATATTGTGTATTTGGATACTTTGCAGAATTATCGTTCTTCAACTAGGATGATTTTTCTTGAATTGATGTAAATCACTGGATATATTGAAGAGAGTATTTAATTATAAATCTGAATCATCTTTATCGTTGAGTGTTTGATACTCAAAAGGTTGAAAAGAGGCAGCTAACGTGATCTACCTCTTTGAACATAACCCATAAATTTGGCCTATTAGATTCTCAAATTTAAATTGCATTAGGAGAATTTCATTTTCATGATATGGATAATAACCTACTCATCCTATGCAGGCATACTCATATGAATTGTTAGATAGTATCTTACTCATCAATTATATCAAGTGTCTTATTAGATGCGGTATCACTAAACACTTCAGTCCAATCATGGATATTGAAGTTTCTAGTCCAAAATTTTGAAGTTTCTGGTTCAAACCTTTGGTACTTACAGCATGATGTGCAAATAAAATTGAGATGGGACTTTTTTATGATAAAACATCAACCCATCACAAAGCAACAAGCATCATCATCCTCCATGCAGGAGATGCTTTTCTTCTACCATTTAATGCAGGAGATACATTGCTTAAGTTCATTTACCAAATGGTTGATTCACAATTCCTTTTCTTTGGGTTTTTTAATAGATACTGATTTTTTGACAAACAAGCAAGGGATCATTTCAATGCATTTGTCATTTTTCATCCTATACAAGTTATAACCGGAATAATATGATAGAGGGTTGACAAAATTCAAACTAAACGAGTATATGGCATTTAGCTCCATTTCGTATCTGTGGAATAAATGGAACATTCGAGGTTTTGTCATATCAAGCCTCTTGCTTCAAGTCTTTCTCCATTTTTTTGCACCCCTTAGAAAGAAAATAACGAACAACCGTGTCCCTTTCCTCTTGTGGTTGGCCTATCTAATGGCTAATTGGGTAACTACATTTGCGATCGGGCTCATCTCTCGTATCCCAAGCAACTTGGTCGCTGGTGCAGCTGAAGTAGATACAGCATTTCGAGCATTTTGGACCTCATTTCTCTTGTTACATCTTGGCGGTTCAAACACCCTCACTGCCTTTTCTTTGGAGGATAATACACTTTGGCGACGGCACCTGTTCAGTCTCATCCTCCAAGTCAGTGCTGTCATCCATGTTTTCGTGCAGATAATTCCCAACAACAAGTCATTGGTGCTCCCAACAATGCTGGTTTTTCTTGCCGGGGTCATAAAAAATGTGGAGAGGATATTGGCACTTAATCTCTCAAGCCTCCCGAGGTTTAAGGAATGGGTGCTCTCACAACAGGAGTCTCTTGACAATACAGGTAACAACTCTATTGTCGAATTCATTGATCTGTTGGATGGATATTCTCGCAGTGAAGAAGATGCAAAGCTTGCCGAGAGCACTGTGGTGAAGCATGCTTACTACTTCTTTCAAATCTCTAAGGTTTTCCTCACAGATCTCATCTTCACACGTAGACAACGTCAAATAAGCCAAGAATATTTCCGTGCAATTTCTGCTATGGATGCTTTAAGGGTGATATCAGTTGAACTCCATTTCATTTATGAGGTGCTCCACACAAAAGCATTGGTAATACATACCAAGTGGAGCTACATTTTCCGCTTTGTAGCCTTCACTAACGTTGTGATGGCTTTGGTCTGTTCAATCGCTTGAAGGAGCATCAACTCCCTCAACTTGATGTGAAAATTACTTATATCCTTCTTTTTGGAGGAATTGCTCTTGATGTGATAGCTGTGCTCATGCTCGTTTTTTCTGACTGGACTGTTGCTGGAGTCAAGTGGTATAAAATAGGATCGTACAACCTAGATTCATTTCTCTACATGTGAAGTAAAGCCTAACGGCAAGGTTACTTATGCGGTCTTAGATACACCATTATTATTTCGAAGGTGGTCAGAATCCATCTCTGCTTGCAATCTTTTATCCGAGAGTTTGAAGGAGAGTCCAAGAAAGATGTATAAGCGCGATTGGCACTGGAGAAACATCGCTTTTTCTAATATCTGCAGTTTTGCACTTTATATGACCGAGAAGGTTGCCTCTTGTTTTCATCAAGCTGTTGATACAATCACCGGAAGCTATGGTCTAAGGAGCATGGATGGGAAAAGATTGATGATTGCGAACACAGAGTATGTGTCAACGAATCCATTTATTACGAGGTTATGGATCTTTATCTTTAAGGAGGTGAGACGTAAATCTGAGGACACGGATAGAAATGATGTTACGGAGGATGAGAATGCAATTAATACAGAGAAGATATATGCGGCTAAAGGTGATCTATTTCTTAGTATTGTCCTGTCGAAGAAAAATGACCTCAATTTTAAATTTAGTTTGAGGGGCTTTTCTGATTACGAGGACAGTATTATAACATGGCATATTGCTACCGAAATCTTGTATAACATAGAGAACCCCACAACCGAAAAAGAAGAAAGGGAATTCAGCAAGATCCTCTCCGACTACATGTTATATCTTTTACTTAATCAACCTAACGTGGTATCCGCCGTGGCCGGCATTGCCCAAATTACATTGGCGAGGACGTTGTGGGAGCTACAAGGCTGCATCACTGGTTCTACGAAGAATGTGGAGAGCTTATGCAAGGAAATTTTCGAACGACCGGCCTACACTGAACCTACGAAATCGTTACTCGATGGGGGGATCTTTTGGGCCCGACATATAGAAGAAGAGTTCAAGGAAAGGAAGTGGGAGGTGATGAGCGGGGTGTGGGTCGAGATGCTATCATATGCAGCAACTCATATCAAGGGAGAGACGCATGTGCAAGTGCTGAGCAGAGGTGGAGAGCTTCTTGCCTTTGTTTGGCTGTTGATGATTCATTTTGGTTGTTTCTACAGACCTGAATGGGGCCCATATTATGGTTACAGGCATTAGTAATTCAATTAATTCATATTTCTAATATTTTTACCAATAAAAGCTGTGCATATTTTCATTATATTTTTATGATGGAAGCTATCTTTCGAAAGCTGTAGAATAATATATTCACACGGTTTAGTACGCCGTGCAATTTTGTATTTTCTGTTTTCTGTTTACGTGTAATCCCTGTGCGAGTATAGTGGATAGTGCACGATGGATGAAGAATTGCATCAAGGTATTGAAGCGAAGCAAAGAAGCGTTGTCCGGTCAGAACAGGATAGAAAGAATGATTATAATAGATATAATAACAAAAATCAAGAAGGAGAAGATGATGGAATAATCGAAGTACAAATCTTCAAATTGATTATAACTGAATCGATTTCCTTCGTTGCAAGATTTCCTGCAGTTTTGTCGATAGGGTAGCTTCAACTTTCTGGTTATAACCATCAGAAAGAATCAATTTACCATCAAGTGATGCGGTTAAAGTCGAAAAAGTTATCAAGATGAAAAATAAAGTCAAAATTGAAAATATATTTTTTGTTTATCCTTGCAACGTTGCACTTGACTTGCGTGGCACGCATTTAATAATAAGCTGTAGCTTATTCTTTTTTTTTTTTTTTTTTTTTCATCTTATTCATCATCCCCATAGTATTATCTCTTTATGGAGTCTAAAAGGGTAAAAAAAAAAAAAACTTCAAAAGTCTCCCAATTCTAACTTATCTTCTTCTTTTTTCTTTTTCTTTTTTTTATCACTTATGTAACTTATATCGAAGACAGACTATTAAAATAATCTCAAGGACATCTATTTGACTTATAATTAAAGTAAAATGAAAAGCAAAAACAATAATATCATATCTAATTCATAAGTTGACCGATTATAATTTGCAAGATCTTACTCCATTAAATGAATAAATTTCACATAAGTTAAAATATTACAATGGAAAAATTATTTAAAAAATTTTATGTATCTCCATGTTATTTATAATTTGAAGTATAGCTATTTGGTTAAGTGAATAATGACTAATGAACTTAATATGGAAGTTCTCAATGGAAAATTTTGGCTAATACAAAATAAAAAATAAAAAGTTATTATATATACATATATTATTATATTAAAAGGGTAAAAAAGACAATCTTGAAAAGGATATTGTTTTCAAAAAGTTAGTTAAATTTAAACGATTACTTAAAATATACAAGAATGCATGATTTTACATTTAGAAACAAATTTTTAGCTTGTTGATGAACCATATATTTCGAAAGGAAGGGGAAATGTGTCAAAAAAATCCTAAATCTTTTGTATTTGTGTCAATTTAATCCTAAATATTTTTATCGGTACCAATTTAATCCTAAAACTTTTCACTTTGTGCCATTTTAGTTCTTTTCAGCTAATTTTAGCTGGATTTTTTTAGGGCACTGATTGGCTGATGTGGCATAATTAGCATTGACATTGATAATTTTTTATAATATTTTAATTTTTTTCGATTTTTCTTTTTCTTTTTCTTTTTTCTTTTTTCCTTTCTCTTCCTCCTTCCTCTAATCAATCACCAAACCTCGACGACTAACCAGAAGCAATGGCCAGCAAGGTCGAGGTCAACCTCACTAGCCTCTAGCGAGCCTCGCTAGTGGCCATGAAGCTCACCGGCCATCACCTCTAGCCGGTGGCCAAGGTCCAAGCTAGCTAAAGGAAGGAGGAGAATGAAAAAAGAAAAAAATAAAATGAAAATGACAAATAAAATAAATAAAATAATTCAAAAGTATATTAAAATATTATTAAAAAGTATACGTCAATACCAACCATGTCAAGTCAGCTAACTAGTGCCCAATCAGCAAAATCCGGTCAAAATTAGCCAAAATAACTAAATTGGCACCAAATCAAAATAATTAAGATTAAAGTGGCACATATAAAAGGTTTAAGACTAAATTGACACAATTACAAAAGGATTATGACTTTTTTGAAGCAAGTGGTATACAACAATACTTATGAAAATAATGCTTCCACCGGGCACTGGTTCTCTTCTAAATTCCTTCAGCATCCCTTAAATCTATTATGGCCACACCAAGTGACATGGAAGAATCATTGGGCAACAGCCGTTTAAATTTCAAAAGGGTAGCCAAGAAGGAAAATGAGATCAAGATCTAGATGGCACAAAACTAGCCATAGAGATCTCCATGATACTGTGAAGTACCCCATCCACTTATTACATCATAAATGACATCATTTTTGTACTGCGAAAGAAAAGTTTAATGTCCTAACAATTTACCTTGAGTATGCTCCATACTTCATTCTTTAATGCATACTGGCCAACCTAAAATCCGATTGAGGAAAAGCCCGAGAAATCCATCTTAATTTCGAAAGTCAATTGATGAAGTCCCCAATAAAAGTTCCTCTGCCCAATTTAAGGAAACTTAGTTGTCCAAATTCTTCCATATATCCAACGGTAATATGGAATCTTTGAAAACTATGTCAGGCTAGATGGAGTGCTTGAACATTTCGTTTCCTTTGTGAACTAGTTAGTGAGTTGGAGTTCCTCTTCTCAGTATAACAATAACATTTCACAGAGAGAAGAAACACCTCAAAAGAAAGATACTTGGCAAAAAACAGAATATGTGTTGATGGTTGCCGCTTTGCTTTATTTCCAAGATCTGTTATAGCATTTTCATGGATGATTTTCTTTCCAAGATTTCTTAGTTGATCATGCATCATGTAACACCTCATCAATTAGAAACTTTATCAAGGACATGCTCTTGAGGACATAGCTAACACACTCTTGGAGAAAATGCACAATCCTTCCACATGTGAATTGCCTTGTAATGAAAAAGCAAGCAACATCTAGAAAGATTTGTCATCAATCAGTACTTAAGGCATCAAAACTGATCTCCAACTTTCCTGCGACATCCTTGTGAGGAATTTTACTAAATTTGTCATCTCTTATCAAATCTCCTCCCTTTCCGACAAAGGAACCCACCTAACACTTCAAGAGCCAAAGTCTTCCAATCATGGAGGCAACGACTCTTGAAAGGATGTGATAGTCATCTAAAGGAGTGTCTCTCCTGAAGGCATGCCTGCTGCCGCAGCCCATGATCAAAACTCATTTTCTCCATTTTGTAATCTAGAACATCATCCATTAATTCTTTATCATGCAAAACATTTTTATTCCTAGTTGTAATAATAACTCAAGAGCCTAAACCACAAGGTACACTTGTTGACTAACTTCTTCACTTGTCTACATAATCAAGAATAATGAGAATTCTTTTTGTGGAGTGTTTCTCCAATCCTCCACTCTCCATAACCAACATCATCAATGTTCCACGGAAGAATTAACAATATCCGATGATAACCTTTTTGCAACTTAACTATTCATTCATCTCTTGATAATTTTTTCTTGGATGTCTTCAAGGAAACTATTGCATGTTCCAAAGTGAGATAATAGTTGATTGAGGACGACCTTTGCAAGAGTTGTTTTTCTTGTGCCTCCCATTCCATGAGCTACAGCCAGCCAAAAACCACTTGCTTTGATATCTAATAATTTTCTTGTATCTGTCACTTCGTCATCCATTCTAACTAAATGTTTAACCACAAACTTGTGTATTGTCTTTGGCTTATTCAAAACCACCCTAATGACCAGTTTGATTAGTCCTCCTTGGCTGTCACAATTAATTGCAAACCAGTTTTAGTGGGAAAAGATCATAATACATCCGTTCATGTTTGTACTCACTTTATTTACTATTCCTTTTCCAAGTAAAAAGACCAGGGATTAAAAAAAGGTTAAAAAAGTAAAAGCTAAGCAAAACAAGAGAACTTCACAAATATTAAACAATAGAAATCTTGATTACTGCAATTTTTTTCCCAACAGGTAAAGCTTCTTATCAAGAACATGTTCCATGAAAAAGAAAAAGGTGAGGAGCTTATCGTCATCCTTTATTAGGTTCCATCTCTTGAGTTCATCGACTTCTTGAAGAGCCTTTCGACAAGCCTCCACATCGACAATACTCAACTTTTGCTCTTGCTCCAACTTCACTATGGCATCACGGTAGAATGGACTTTTAAGCTTGACATCCTCGGTTCCAAATCATAGAAAATGGGAAGAATCTCTTTCTTCCCCTTGATTTAGAAGTTTGTTGTACCATGATTGTGAGCTCACAGAGGCATCAATGACTAGAAACTATGTAGATAATGCAGTTCTCTATTGCACAGTGAAGCTGTCTTTCATTTTTTTTTTTTTTTTTTTTTTTTGCCAACTTGGAGTTCATCATCATCTCTAAAAACACAGAACCCGACATCCACCCAAGCCATGGTAGAGGCAATCAGTGAATCCATGGCAAGAGTCCAATCCTCTGAAGCTCAAAAACACTCGGTAATCATCTCCAAACACATCGTTGCTATTCATTTTGGCCTCTAAGTTTGCAGAGATTGAGTCTGAATGCATCCTACGTCATCACTGCTTATTGTTTGTTTGGCAGCTTATGTAATATACCGTCTTACAAATATTCGCCATGTTAGCAATTGATGAAGGTATTACCTTAACTATATGTAATGAATATACTCAAAGAAGAGTGGTTTGACAACTTGATATAATCCACTCTTCCAGTGCATCACAGTGCAGATACTGCACACTAAGGTGGAAGACAACAGCAGAACATGATTCTATCAAGATTAACCTTAAAGACAACAAGGAACATAAGACACTACATTATTCCCAGTACACTAAAAGAAAAAGAGTCCCAAAAGCAAAACACTCGAGTCTTGCATTATGTACTGAAATAAGGTGGCTTAAAATATAGATTACTTTAGATAAAACAACTTTTGAAAAGGTCGGCAGGAGAGAGGGAAACAGAACATTTATAGGTTTTTTTTCAAATGGCCAAGTTGCTTGGCCATGTGTCCTAACTTTGGAAGTAAATGTGGGCCTTATATGAATAAAAAAGTCAAGCAACGAGAACCCCGATGGCCAGTCTTAAAATAAGTTGAAATTAGGAAGAGTCCCACATCGACCGTAATATACATGCATCTTAGTTTATATTGTCCAAGTAGGATACAAAAGTCTTCTTCTTAAGAGACATCCCATAAAATGGGAATGATATAGAGGAGATTAATATGGCCCAATGGTCCAGCGCAAGATGACACACACAAATCAAGAAATGATGAAATGGCATATTCTCTAATTATAATTGTGAAAATTTTAGAATCCATACTAGGAATAGTAATACAAATCTCGAAAGTGTTGCATATCTAGGATTGATCTCATGTTTAATGTGTTGAGATGACTTCTACTTTTTTTATTTTTTTACTTATTTTTATATTTTGCAATATCTATGTCTTGAACATCATTTTACACAATACTCAAAAACCTTTCAAAATACATCAGTGTTGTCGCTTTTTATTAAGAAAAACAAAAGCCAGTAATCTTCTTAAACTATTTTTGCAATTGATTCTAGAATTATTACAAATTTTTCAGCCTGGTTCCACAAAACCCAAAGTGGAGGAGGAGGCATGGAGGCTTCTCTGTCTCTCCCGTTCCGCTCTGTCCGACCGCGCCTCCACCGAGCTCCGGCCACCGCGAGCTTCGTCACCTGCGGGCTGCGCAACAGTACGAGGAGGCCGCTGTGGAGGTCGGACGTGTTGTCCACGGAGGCCATACGCGCCGTCCAGTCCCTCAAGCTGGCCAAATCCACTCCTCGGTTGAACCACGTCCTGAGTACGACCCTCGCTCGGCTCTTGAAATCCGATCTCTTGAACACCTTCGCCGAGCTCAAGAGGCAGAACGAGGTCGATTTGGCCCTCAAGGTATCGCCTTTTTCACGCCCGTGGTTCTGGGTCTTTGTTTTCTTTGCTTTTCTTGTTGGTTTTCGAATTCTCTCTTGGTAAATTTGGTGTGTGATGTGAAAAATCTCCGCCCTTCCACATAGGAATTGAAAGTTTAGAAGGCCATTTTGGGTGTCTGTGGTTCTTGGGTCTTTGTTTTCTTTGCATGTCCGTTTTCCAAAAGGCCATTTTGATTGTAGCGGATGCTTTAACTGGTATGAGCAGAGCAAGTGATCTGGGCAATTGAGTGTTGCTCTGAAGTTTGGTGAATTCGTTTTTTGTATTGGTTATCAGCGATTCAACTGGTGCATTGAGCTAGTGAGTGGCATGGGTGAATTGTAGAAAATGGGTTGAGTGTTGACTGATGAGATTGGCTTACCTTGCAACAATGATTCTTGTAGGCTTTTCTGGCCTTATTGATTTTATCCATGTTTAGGATTTTCTGAGTTCGGGTTTGGGTATTCTTTTCAATCTTTTACATTAGGCATTCACAGAGAAAGGAGAATATAACTGTGCAGATTAGTTTTAAATTAAAGCATAACAACAACAACAACATTGGGCAGACATGCAGGTTTTGCATGTTTCTTCAAGGGAAACAACGTTGGGCATATTCAAACTACTGTCATCATAAGTATATTGAGAAGAAAGAGAAACAAAGTAATACCCTTGCTATATACATACGGGTGGTGTGAATTCCGGATGCACTATTTCAATATCTCCATTTTACTGTTCTCATTCCATCTAAAAAGATTCCAGCTATAGGTCTTCGAGTACGTGTGCAAGGAGGAATGGTACGGAACTGATTTTGCATTGCGTTGCGACGTGATCCAACTATTGGGAAAGAACAAAATGGTTGCTCTTGCTGAAGTTGTTTTCTCCGGACTGCTGAAAGAAGGGGTTGAACTTGACGCAAGGGCTTATGCCGAGATGATCGGAGCATATCTAAGGGCAGACATGATTGAAAAGGCAATGCAGACTTATGAGAAGATGAAAGCAGCTGGCTGTACGCCAAACGAATTTACCCTGATGATTCTCATAAGAAATCTAGAGAAGGCCGGAGAAAAAGATCTGGTGGAGTTCGTGAAGAGAGATTGCGTTGAATATTTGGATTCTCCTAAGAAGTTCCTAGAAGAAGTCGAAAGAAAATATGTAGGAATTCACTCTTCCATACTCATTCTAGCATTATGTTCTCTATATGCCTCTCTTTATGCATGGGCTTCTCTCTGATCCTTCCTGTCTTTTGTAGCTTTGGAATTATCTTTTGATAAAAGTGCTCATGTCTCTTGGATGTTATCTGGATATGAATTTTCTGTAACGCTAGTCATCATTGCTCAAAAATGAATGTTTGATGCGACATGAACTAGAGCTTTATACTCTCGGCTTGTTCAAGTAGGAGTTTAGGACATACTACCCCTAACCACAGTACTTTCTGGTCAGTGGTCCAATTTGTCTTTTGCTGTCATGTTCTACTATACACTAAGAATGCATTCCTTCTTTTAATCAATAGTTGCTAACAATAAATTCTTGGGATTTTTGAAGTAATTTTGTTGTTTGAGTCGAGTGTTCCATTCACTGTTGAAAACCTCTGGTGGCTGGGAGAAGTATTATTGCAACGACTCTAGCTTTTACTATCCTTTCGCTTTCTTGATGCTTGAACTTTACTTCTGACATTTCTTCACTTGAAACTTGACCTCTTAAGATGAAGTTTTTAACTTATGTTCTTCTTCTTTTACAGCCAAAGAGGAGATCGTTTGATCTTGTTTAAGGACTTACAGCTGTGCAAGCATGGGCAGCTAGAAGTTCTGCTCCAGCAATGATAAGATGCACCAGTTTTGCTGACTTCTCTCAAAATCATTGCATGTGGTTTGCAGTAGGATCTTGAAATTTTTATTGAAACAGAAACACGGGTAATCGCTGTCAAAATTTCATGCCCATTGGTGCGTAGGTAGGTCTCTAATCCAGAGGAGCTTAGGCCGGTTGAAGCAGATTCTGAATGTTTATAGCAGGTGCTGTTGGCATCTTTTCTCACGCTAGTGTTGCAGAGTCACTGTTGCTTAGGTTATATGGAACAGGTTTTTTAATTAATCAGAAAGCGTAGGTGTTCTATATGTTCGTGGATGGACTTCATTGTTATGGTCACGAGTTGCTTCTAGTTGAGTTCTTCTTGATAGATCAGTCGGTAGGCATTATTGGCATTATTGTTGATAATCCTGAGTGTAGCATTATTTGTCTATCCGTCATTGTGAATTTTATCGTCATGTAATGATGCTCCAATGCATTTGATCCTCTGTACTAGAATGATTTTATGATGAGACTACATTGTTGTCCTTTCTTCTAACATAATGGGCTAACTATTAGTGCAAGGAAAGGCTGGAAATTCTTCGAATTTAGCTTGTGGCAAAAGAGACCATTTAGCATATGTATCTTTGAAAAGCTCTTTCCTTTTTCCCAGATAGCTCTTTCCTTTTTTCCCAGACGAGAAGTAATGGATGATGTGGAACATGGCGTTTCTGCTAGTTGCTTGCTCAAGAAACAGATACAATCCATGCCCCGATTATTGACCACATTTACCACCTGAGTAGAGTAGCTACAGCAGAGTATATTACAGATGGATTGGTAGTTACTTCTTGCATGGTAATAATTCGAGGGATAGCAACATTACTTCAACTTAATAGGTCGTAAGTTTTTTCCTAAATGTAAAATTACTTGTCATATTAAGAAATGAAATTCTGATAACGAGTACCCCAAGGGACCCTAGTCAAGCAACTATCTAAGGAAACTTTATAGTTTGGACGCACCCATTGTCTCATGTCATGTGTAATTACTGTTTTGAAAAGCGCATTATTCCTCATGTAGTATGTTTAACTAGTGCAAAGAGGACACTCGTCAACAGGAAGCACTTTAGGAAATCGCTCTGCATACCCTAAACACAAAAAAGGAATCAAGAACCCACTTTATATTATATCACGGTAAGGTCACATCAACTCATCAAGCAGGAAAAGGAGGGCAAAACAAATTTATCTTCACATATGCATTCCTTTCTTGTAGCTCCCATGAACACTTATATCTACATGTCTACAAATATAAGGACCAGTATGAACACTGCAAAACAAGAACATCCAATTGACACAGAAGCTAGCAAAAAGAACTACTCTGTAAGATAATCAAACACTGCAAGAATTTGGAGGGGGGAAAAGGCACATGAAATAGGAAAAGAAGTTGAGGGAAAAAAAATCATCATCCCTTCAAAGAGCACAATGCAACCGTACTCTCTTCAGCTAGCCAAGTGACTGGGTGAGCTATTGAACATACTGTGCCACATGAATGCTCTAGAAAGCACCATCTCCAACTCTAAGTGAGTCCAGTTTTCCGTAGGAAGATGTTGAAGAAACATAACCATTTCTTGGAATTCAAGCTTCTGAAGTTTCTCTGACCACTGAACACAGCACAGGGAACAATACAATAGTGATCATTCCAAATGTCATGACTTCAACAACGAAATATATCTGAAGAAAACTGTAATGCAGAGATCAACCGGTAGGCAAGTTTGAGTGAAAATATTAACTTTTTCAGTTTCACTTTACTTGCTTTAGACAAAAATAACAGAAATAAAAAGGTTTATAACGCTGTCAAAACATAGGAAAACAGAAGTTGCGCACCAAGAATTGAAGATTTATATCACTCTAACATATGGAAAAGCTTCAAAAGAGCTAAAAAAATTCCTAGACAGCTTCGATCATCAAATTTGAGCAACCACCACAAATATCAATTCCACAATGAGTTGGATGTTGGTTGATCAAATGCAAATTGAGGGATTCATGGAGAAAGATCCACTTTAACTGGCTGGCATTCAGCACTACCTACAACTACAAGAAACCTGAAAGATATTTCTACATCACTCCCCTTGACATATATACCCAGTTATCCATCCCCTGAACCGGCTGTAAGAGGGCATCGGCATAACAAATGGAGAACTCAATCAGTTTCCAACCTAAAGCTCATGGGAGTGAGATCACCCTCAGAAAGGTTCCTGCAGTCTATAAAAAATGCTCTTGGTTCTCACATCATGTTAGACTATATTCATGTGAGAAGGCTTGAGCTAGATATTGTGGCAAGTCACAATGGAATGAGCTGGAGTAATTGTTCAAAACTTAAATACGTAACGGATCAAGATGTTCCTGAGAAGCAACATCTTTCAGGTTTTTTTCTGTTCTGAGATCCCATATGACAGGTGGTGTCCTTCATGTAAAGGAAAATCAGTGAACATACTAGGAAGTTAACCAAATATCAAGTAGTTAAGGACAAAAAACTCTTATTCACAGGCCAAAGACGTATAAAGGAATCAAATTCATAACTGCTTTCCTAAAACAATTTGAACATGTAGAAAAGTTAATTAAATTGTTCTGTAAAGTAGTTGGAGTGGTAGTCTCTCATACCGTCAACAAAAAACTAGCAAATATATAGACAAGAAAGTCTGGCAATGCATCTCCTTCTGCGAGATATGTGTCCCACAAGCGAGTGACGAGATGGAAAGGGATCTGATAAGAAGAATTAGGTTAGAAGCTTCATGCCTGAATTATTGAATCTATAGGAAAAAAATAGAAAAATCACAATTACACAGGCACCTTTAGTTCAAGAGAAGTAAAAGAAGTGAAGACTTAAGAGAAGCTCGAGTAACAACAGACCTCACGTATTAAGAGACAATTAAACCAGCGAAAAGCGAATTGCAGAAATTCCAGGCCTTGCTCCTCCATGTGTCTTGACACAGGTTCTGGTCCAATTTAAAGAACGAGAAGTTTAAATAATAGCAAATAATTCCAAAATTGCAATGAAAACTAACACATGGATGAATGGGATAATCGGACATCTGAGCATCAATGAAAGAGTGGCATAATCTGAAAATGGCACGGTAGTTGAATGCACCATTTCTTTTTATGCAAACAATTATGCTATGCGCATCCAGAAATCCAACCCAGTCAATATGGCCATGTAGATCTGAGTACAAATTTCAGAAGGCGCTCCATGCTGTCCCATTAGATATGAAATTACGATGTATGCAGCAATTTATGAATGTCATAAGTACAGAAAAATTGAAAATGGCACCATATATCTCGCTTTTCACATGTCACATGCAGCGGTCACAGTCACAGGTGCTTATGAAGCTGAGACATTCTTGTTCTTAAAAGACAATTTTGCCGTTAAGAGTTGTTTTCGTGTATATGAAGTGAAACCAGGGTATTCTCAGAAAGGCATTGTAGTGTATCTTCAGTTCAAGTCCATTGCTGCAACTAAATTTACCAATTGACAGCACCCTAATCAACATATGTGTAGACCTGTGTAAAGCTGCTAAACATTATATTTAGAAAGATCTAAAACATCTGTCAGGGCACCGCTCAACACACTCCCAGCAAATTAAGTCAAACCACAAGTAGACATATCCGTCTCCAATAAACTATAATCAGTAATGTCGCGGTACTGAAATTTTGTATACATGTCCATTATCAACTCAAAAAACTCATGACTAAGGCTTACCATCAATGCGCCTGACCAATTCCTTCAGCTTAAAGACAAGCCGTTGGATTCCTGGTTGAGCAAATGTATAATGGTCTTGCATACCATCTAACAACTTTGTCAAACACCAATAGCAGTCTGCCTCTAGGTAAGAGATCTTCTCAGGAGACAAATCAGATAGTGACCAATTATCCACACTTCCTTCTAAGTATTCTGACAAAAAGATGACTAGAAATGGCGTGACTAGATCATTTATTCCTTGAACATACCCACTAGCTGGATGACGGATAGCCCTGGATTTAATCAGCTAAGCATTAGAAGAAAGATCAACAAACACATAGCAAAATCCATCTAGACTCTTCAGATACTAGAGCATTACAAATCTACAAAAATGAACAGGCAGAGACATAGCTTGCAGAACTTAGGAATTCAAAAGAGGCTAAAAATTTCATGGATTTAGTAATCAACCAGTGGAATCCCTACGGAGATATTAAGTTGACCAGGAGAAGGCATCTAGTAGTGTTCCTTCCAAAAGTGTCATAACATCTACATGTCCTCAGGGAAGACATGGAGCAAAGAAAGTGAAGATGGAACCTCAGTCGAGCAGCTTCAACAGTCACTTGGTCCTAATGACATTAACAAACTGCACAACTACCTCATAGTTCAACAGTATTTCCTAACAACCATATTTAAAACCCACCACATAAGAACCATCATTTAAATCCCAGTACGAAATCTCCTTGATGAACCAGAAAGCTCCCGGTTTTAGTTTTAACACTTCATGATGGCCACAGTTTCATTTAGCCCAGGGAAGGGAAAGGTTTATACAATAGGAAAATGTCTAATGAAGATCATTTTAGGTTGTGACTAATTTCAGCAATGTACAGTTTGTTGCTATTATAGATCCTCACGAGACCCTATGAGATAATGCATGACACCATCGATTCAGGTTGGTACAGACAGCCTGTGACAAGAAGATATTATAGACTTCTTCCATCAATACTTTTAACTGTAAAATTAAACACTTTTATATAGGCAGCACATGAAGTTATGACAAAATAATTGAATAGAAAATACTGGTATCATATCAAGACAAATAATTGGCAGCCCTTAGTGCCCTATCAATGAATCTTTTGGTTAATCAATAAAAAGAAAACGTTCCCAGCAAGAAAAAGCATCAAAGCTCATATATAGAAGGCCCTTTGATCGATATGAAAGAAGGAAAATTTGCGACACGTCCTAAAACTTTCTAAATAATAAAAGTCATTCCATTTTTCCTAAACCTTCTGTCTTCAGTGTGATATGAAAAAATGGGATGAGTAGTAGTCATTACCACCAACAAAAACACTGCCTTTTTGCCCTATCTAAGAAGTCAAGCGGCCATTCAATTGTGGATGCTAGACGCCATAAATACTAGCCTCCTCTTTGAAGCGAAAGATATCTTGTGCTATGTCAGAAAAATAGAGGAACACGATGAGCGTGAGGATGACATGTTAGAACAGCGAATGGTGTCATCGTTGCACATTCTACTCTCCCTCCACCTGTTGGATTAAGCTTTTCAGTTACACATTCAAGCACTCTGTCAAATGGTAGCTTCAGACTACTCTAAATTCCATTTCACCCTCATCTGTGCTTCAGGTAAGCAAGGTTTTCAGTTTTCATATATTGTGATTAAAGTGTTGATCGGCATGTACAAAGAAGATTATCTGACCATGTATACAGGATGCGCTCCATGGACTTCTGTACTTGGGCTTGCTGAAAGAAAGAAACATCAGGTACAGTTCTTGGACAATCCACGGCAATCTAATCAAAGTATACAAAAGTTGTGAGAAGCAGAATATGAGAAAATTAGTTCAATCATAGACATGGCCATATATAACAAAATATACCTGGCGAAGCATGCTGATCTCTTCATCTGTACGTTCAGTATCTGGAATGTCATAGAACTGAGCGACACAGTCAAGATACTCAAGGCGTTTCCTTCTCAGGACTCCCTCCCTTCTATCTGAATTAGGTGGTGCATATCCCTGTGGTCAGTCCATATTTAATTTTCACACTATGAATAAACTTAGTCAAACCAAATCAATATAATGAATTTCAATCCAGTGAACTGCTAAACCAGATTTATGGATCTTCATGCATGATCTACAATAGGAACCGACATGGAGAGAGCATTTGGTTAAAAATTGTTGCTACCCGTCCTCATTCTCTAAGTCTTTATGTATGTGCCAGCACTTGGTCTGCATTTAGATAAAAGAAATGGCTGTCCAGTTCATTCTTCTTTTCTTTGAAAGATTTTAAAGGAAATGAATCAAAAGGCTTTTGAAAATATTGAAATTCCTATAATGGTTCTGAAGGAGGAATGGTTGTCAGGCCTTTTTAGTGGTTTTCAGTTAGCACCCTTTCTCGTACCCAAACTTCTCTGAACTTTCAAGGTCTTATTGTAATTAATTTTGTACAGCAGATGTAACCCCTTAGGCAGCCATTAATGAATTCCTCAGTTAGCAGAAAAGAGTATAACAATGTTGCTATTTGCCCTCAGCCTGTAGACAATTACATCTACAATGTTATTGGGCAAAACCAAATCTCATTGTTCATCCCCATTAGTATTAACCTACTAGTATTGTTTAGCTAAATCCTACTGTGAGCTTAAATTGTACTGGCATGAGAAAATGGGACATTTACTATCAAAAGAATCCTAACTCATGAAGATTGTATTGGCAGGTTATTTTTATTATTTGGGCAAGGAAAGGAAGAGAAGGAGGGTTTCAGTGGCTCTATGCCTCCACCAAATTACAATTACATGATAATATTCTATCAACCATAATATGAACGAGGCACTCCAAAAATATTACTCTTAAATGAAACCCAATAAGCCCGCAGAAGGAAACATTATCACAGCGACATGCCATTCAGGTAGGACAATCACATTATGATAAGTTGAAGGTCAAAATCAATTCCACATAAATGACACTGAAAGCTTCAGTTTGAGATGGTAAAAGAGTGTATGGCAAAAACGTAAGACTCAGAGGACAAGATATTTGTGCCTCTAGTGGACTGCATTGAACCACCAGATGCCTCTCTATATTTATAGAGGTTGGACCACAAACGAACTGACTAATATAAACGAATTACACCTCATATAGCAATAAGCACACTGAGAATGATTATATATACACCTTTATAGAATCAAAATCTAATGTGGCAGCCACCAACAGAAACCTTAATTGAAAAAAATGCTTGTTCCAGTAATAAATTCTTTCAACAACTGAATGTGGCTCCTTTTTATTTTTTGAACTTTGTATGTCAACAAAAGAGATATTGCTAACTTCCGAAGGCTCAGTTGGGGATATAAATGTGCTAACTCTACTTCCCAAAGTAACAGCTTTAGCTTACCAGGAGGAGTTTCCAAACAGTAGGGCGCATATATGGTGGTACTCCACTCCATGCCAACTCTCGCAACCTTTCTACATAATGCCATCATCACAGAAATACGATTAAAGGACCAAGTTTAATCATAAGGAACCTCTGCTGCACTCAGTATGCAATAACAAAAGAACCTCTATTAATGAAAAGATCAAGAAAAAAAAAATGCACAAGGCTCCATTGAACCAATGCTTAAAATCTTTCATGAACCCTATATAAGTGAGAACAAGCCTTGTCACTTTTACCCTTGTTTCTGCATCAAACTTACCAGTACTACTAATTCAGCAAAAAGCAGCTGGCATACAAGGCCAAGCCCAGGAAAATACAATGTGAAGAGGCCCCTAAAAGGTCAAAAATTGGACACAGGTGCATGGATGACTGCAATTTTAGGAAACCAGATAGAATAAGTAAGTTAAGCCTATTTACTTGACAAATTTCGGACAAAGCAAAAGCAATGTGAGTGACTAAAAAGCAAAAAAAGAATTACCACGGAGTTAGCTTGGTAGTGTAATACACAACTACCTGCCTGTAATTTACTAACAAGAAAAGCCCATTTAATCATTTATGAGATCGAGACTATATATTGTTCTCAAGGTTACTAGAAGAAAGAGGAAGTGTGCACAAAGTTGAAGTGTCATCCAAATATACAGAACCTTCTCTTCTTTGTCGACCAGTTCGAACATCTTAACAAGCAACATAAACCACATCCAACCAATCTGAGCAAGAATAACTGCTAATGTGAGTTCATTCCCCAGTCCATCATTATTAAATAAAATAGGGGAACACTATCCCTCTTTCATCAGGATGCAAAAGTTATACAAGGAAATCCTCATCATACCTAACGTGACGGTTCCTGAGAGCTCCTTCGTGAATTTCATGACCCTTGCTGAATCTGTAGCTCTTGCACCAATGGCGGACTTCTGCACTTCTTTGGGAGTACTATGAACATCCGATGAGGAGTTAGACTTGTTGAGATTCTCGGGTGTACTCGGCTTAAAAGGACCTTTGTCATCTTCCTAGATCAGAAGCAAAATCTCTCACTCGATTCCCAATTATTCAACTTTCATAATATCGACCATCTATAGTAGTGATGACAAAAGACCAACTAACATCATCTGTACTACCTCCATTGACTTGTCCGTTTGATCACTTGGGCCAGTATCATTCTCTGAGAGACTTCGTTCATACTTAGGAGAGCGGTCTTGCCAGCTCGAATCGTCCAACGGGTCCGATCTCCTGGCCAGCAATACTTTTCCAGGTATACTGCGACCTTTGAGCAACCTACCAATCGCATCTTCGATGTTAAAGTTGATGTAGTGACTAAGGCAAAGCAGTCACATTTACCACAGAAAAATTCATGGCCAGATTATGCAGCAAAGGGCAGATAAAGGAAATACCACACAGACATATGTCAAATAAATACGATACAACCACCGAGCATCACATTTCTGTAGGCCAGACTCCTTGAAATTGTGACAGGCTCCCAAGGAGAAGGTAGGCAAAGACACATGCACCAAATGCAGCTATCGTCCATGGGCATGCAGAAGCAACACATTCTTGCTCGTTCACGGTGCACACAGACACACACTAACTGATAGAAGAAAAGGAAGTTACACAGAACCAAGAACTCGTTACCAATTCACAAATTTGAACTACCACATCCCCCATTACTGAAGTAACTACGGATTAAAAGGAAAATCAATAGAAGCTCAAGTCCTACATCCAGCATCGAGCAATAGAAGACCACCGCAGCTCGTCTCTCTCGAGTCCTTCAACACAAGCTTAAAAGACCTTCCCGATCCATTTCCTCACTCTAAAAATCAGCTACCAAAGCTCCTACTTTCATCTACTTCAATGTCAAGGCACAGATACCAAACAGATCCAAGCACACGACTTTCGAACAAACGCGCCGCGAAAATCAGCAAGACGCACTTCAATTCCCCCCACATCACCCCCCACCCCCGGCCCCCATTCATTTCCCGCGATCGTAAAAGCCGAAAACCCCAATCGAAACAACACCTCTCGAAATCTCGAAGCTCCGGAGCGCGCGCGAGCTCCCGAGCACGACAACCAGATCACGGCCATTGCCGGCTCCGATTCCGGAGATCCGGTGCGCCACCGCGAATCGGAACCGTTTCGAGCCGTCCGCTCCGCGATCGGAGGAGAGGGCCCGGCGGACGCGAGATGCGGGGATCGCGATGGAGGAAGAGGAGGAGGGAGGAGGGAACGGCGTACCCTTGGACGCTGCGGAGGGTCTGGTTGAACCGTGAGTCGGGGCTCTCGGCCTTGTCTGGCCGGAGGTGGTGGTTGCTGCCGGTGCTGCTGCTGCTGTTGCTGTTGTTGGTGCTGTTGCTCCTCATGTTTTTTTTGGCTGCTCTGTTTCTTCCTCTTCTTCTTCTTCCTCCGAGAAGAAGATGACCGGGCTTTAATGTTAATCCGCGCTCTCCTTTCTCATTTTCCTCGCCTTCTCCCTCCCTCTCTCTCTCTCTCTCTCTCTCTCTCTGTCTCTCGCTTTTTCTGCATAAATAAATTAGGGGATAAGTGTTTATAACTTACAAAAAATGCAGTTAAAATTATAAAATCCATCAACTTCATGCAATCGAATCTTTTATTAATTCTGTCTAACTTGATTAAGTAGCTTGTTTTATTAATTTTTTATTATGTGGAGACGTGATTTTGATCAACATCTAATTTTTAGTACGATTTTTTTTATAAATGAAATAAAATAAGCTAAATTCAAAAATTAAAATGGTAAGGAATGATAGGGCTGGCAATGCTCATCAAACCATAGGCAAGGGCTTACAAGCCCTCACCTAGATCGAGCTAGTCAAGAAGCAGTGACCCTAGCCCCATCTGGGGGAGGATTACAACCATTGCCGATGACAAGTAAGGCCCTACGCCAGTGGTGGCCCTCAGTCAAATCGAGATAAGGGTCGACAACCCTCGCACCAATTTAGGAGACAGGCAAGGCTCGACGGACTCCACTAACCATTCTCCCACCACCATTGCCAACAGTAGTGGCAACGGTTAAAGCCCTGGTCACTGAGGTTCTCAACTATCTTTCCTTTTTTCATTTTTAACTTTTTCTATTTACTTAAAATAAAAACGTAATTAAAAATTAAAAATCACATCAATTCCATCGGTCAACATTTTTTTTAATTAAATTGGATTGAGTTAATGGAAAGATTCGATTACACTAATTTGATAAATTTTAGTATTTGATTATGTTTTTTTTGTGCAATTTTTGGGATTTTAAGTGTACTTATTGCGTGATTAAAAATCAAATCAAGGTGAACTATTCGAGACTTGGAAAGTTGACATGAGAAATTATATTGAGCTCTTTAAATTGGATTATATGGGGAAAGCCACTCTACGGTTCAAAACTTAATTTGTAAGTTAAAGTTGACGGTTCGATTTGGTATCTTATCGGGTCCACTCACACGTGATGGGCTTGCAGTGGGGTACCTTTGCCTAGCTTTTTTCTTTTTTTCCTTTTGGTCGAAGGCTTTGCCCAGTGAGTGGTTGATATTTCCCTCTTGGCATCTTAGACCAATCCCTTTTAATTGAGCGGAAAAAAGATGACTTGATAAAAGTTAGGTAATATTTGAAATTTCCTAGAGTTTTTTTCGTAATTTCAGGTGTCTGTGAATATTTAGGGAAAATTGTACTATAAATCTTAAATCTTACGTATGGAATGCTCGGGTGTATTGTCGATATTGGCGTCCTTACTTGTTCTTGGTGGGCCTTCAATGACGAGTCGCCTAGTGAATAGTTGGTGTTTCATTAATACCTTAAACCAAACATTCTAATAGCAAATGATTGAAATTTTCTACAGGCTTTTGTGCGGAATGAGATTGAGTTGCAAACTTTTCAACTGATTTAATCAAATCTTAGATCTTTAGCTAAAGGTGCAATCGACTTCTAAATATTTAAATTGATTCAATTAAATCCTCGACCTCTACAATAAAAAATACGGTCAAGTCATAAAATTACGTTGAAAGTGCAATTTAATGATGTCAAATAAGTACTTTGTAGGTGATGGGCATGGAATTTTAGGCGATGTTCATACAACAATGACAGTGTAACAACAAAAACTCTAATGCTCGTGTATTAGAAATCTTATCATAATTCGCATCATAGAGGTCGCACATCTCTCTTTTAATCAGTTTATTACATCACGTGTTGTAATCACATGGTATAACCGTCGCATAAACTATCTCCTTGATAGACCCAATTAAATAAAGTCAATCTAGAGTCAAGTAACTAGCTTAGAGTGCATTTAGTTGGACTTTTGTGGAAAACCTTTGAAAAAATGTGAATGACTTTAAATTAAAGGAATTTTCTAAAATAGAAATTGTGTTTGATAAATTATAATCTAAAAAGTTATTGCAAAATGCCTTTGAGCATAATAATGTTTGAAGAAATTATATTTACAAAGAACTTTTATTATTAAAAAAAAATGCATTTTTTGATAAAGGGCAAGCGACCGCTAACAATCCAAACCTATCGCTAGCTATATTCATTTGAGGTCACAAGACCTTAGGCGACTCTTGGAGACCATCGGTGAGGGTGTGTGACCTAGGAGAGGGGTGCTTGGTCACATGACCCTTGCAACCCCTCACAGAGGTTGCCGCAACCTTTTTGAGGGGTCAACCTTTGCAAGGGTCACGAGACCTAGGTGACTTGGGTTGTGTAACCTACATTTGCCGCAAACACACTAACCTCTCTCCAACCTATTGCCTGTCCTTAGTAGCTTTGTCTAGTCACGTCAATTGACCTCAATAGAGAAGAAAATGAACAGTTATTCAACGAGATCAAAATCGAAAAAACAAAAAGTTAATGAGGATAATTTTGGAAGAAAATTCTTTTCACTAACCCTAGCCTACTCACATGCCGAGCAAGTTGAAAAGCCCGAGGCACTTTAAGATTTACCTTGGGCTTTCAGCCTTAAGCACTTTAAAAAACTTCCCAAACACCCATAATTTAGCCTAGGGCGTCCATCCATGGCAAAATAAACAGGCTTGGGAAAGCCCCTTAAAATGCCCGGCATGCCCACACTGGGCCACAGCCCGACCCGCGCCCAAGCCCAATCCCGGCCCAAACAGTTCAACACATCTTCCAGGTCATGAGCGGGCTTGGGACAACAACTCAAGCCCGTCTTCGGCCCGGCCCAGGCCCATAACCTCTTTATCCTTTCCCCCTTCACCGCCATTTTTCCTCAACTTCTTCACGCGCCGACTATGCCTTAAACCTACGAACTGCTCAGCCCGTCTTCTTCACCAAAAGAGGGTTTAACAACTTCCTCTTCCTCGTCCTCCTTCTTCTTCGTTCTACTGCAACTGCAACTCCTGCAAGTCCGAAGCCAGGCCGACACCGATCGCAGCCATGGCGGCGGACGGCGCGGGCCTTGACCAGTCGCACAAGGCGCATCGCTCCCGCCAGGCGGGGCCCACCGCGAAGAAGAAATCAAGGCCGACAAGAGGAAGAAGGGCAAGGGCGGCGGCGGCGGGGACGGGGACGGCGGCGACCCGCAGAGGCAGAACCCCAAGGCCTTCGCCTTCAACTCCTCCGTCAAGGCCAAGCGGCTGCAGTCGCGCGCCGTCGAGAAGGAGCAGCGGAGGCTCCACGTCCCCTCGATCGACCGCTCCTACGGCGAGCCCCCTCCGTTCGTGGTTCTGGTCCACGGGCCGCCGAAGGTAATCGGCATTCGTGTTGATGTCGCGTGGTGATCGGTTGGGATTGGAGTTGGGTGCTTGAGAGTTTGGATGGGGAGGTGGTCTTGAGGTTTGATGCTGGTTTCCTTGAATCTGTTTGTTGCAGGTTGGGAAGTCTCTTTTGATAAAGTCGCTGGTGAAGCATTATACTAAGCATAATTTGCCCGACGTTCGTGGTCCAATTACGATCGTGTCAGGTCATCTTTTGCTTTTATGCCACTGCATCACACTCTTTTTGGTAGCTACCATATACGATTTGTATGCTTTGGTAGATACGCTTCATAGATTGGTTCTGTTCAGCTGCACTTTGCTCCATTCATGCATCGCCCTTTTCATGTGATAAGATCCTTTCCGTTTGTTTTTGATCTAACTTATTATTCCATATGTTTGCTACATCAGGTAAGCAAAGGAGGCTGCAGTTTGTGGAGTGCCCAAATGATATCAATGGCATGATTGATGCTGCAAAATTTGCTGATCTGGCATTGCTTCTCATAGATGGAAGCTATGGTTTTGAAATGGTTAGATATTGGAGCTATACATTCTTGCTTGAAGATTTCTTTATTCTTTTTTATGATAGAAAAACTGTTGTGTGGATGAGAGTAGTAGTTATTGGTCTAGTTCACAAAACATTTCGGCACCTTCAGTTTAATTCTTCTTTGTCTCAAAGGGAGCTCCTTTTTCTTGTCCACCATGGAAGCCTTATCTGCTATTGTATCAGTAGTATTGGCAAATTGACAGACCTGTTAGGTTTTATGTGGTATTGGGTTTGGTGGAGGCCTTTATAGGACATGAAACCCTGATGGCCTTGCATTTGAATTGATAAGGATGGTTTTGTTGCAATTTAATAGAATTGTTTAATGGTGTACTACAATGGGATCCTGTTGAGTAACAGGGTAAGTAAACAATTTATAAGTCGGAGGTCATGATGACAACTACTTTTCACGGGTCAAACTTGAGCAGTTGTGTTTCTACCAAGGTGGTCTCTTTCTGTTGCCTTTGGAAGAACTTTTGTTGATGTGATTATACAAAACTCACAGAAGCATGCGATCACATCCAGACCTGCTCATACATTCATGCCCAGACCTGCCTACCCAAACTTGCGGGTGCATTTTTGTGTTGGAGAGAGAGGGAGGGAGGGAGGGAGAGGGAAAGTGAGTGAGTGAGTGGGCGAGTGCAGGCATAGTGCCATGATCAATTAGCCAATTTTTATGGGAAGGTAGTAATGTCTACATCAGTAAAATGCATCTGGTTCTAGGATTTGGATCCCAGCAGAATTATAAGCTGGATTGTTGGCAAAAAGTGAATTGGCATGATTAAATGTTTAAAGTGAAAGTGTGAAGTAGCTGCCAATGATGATGCCTATCATGTGATGTATATATATATTCTTTTTGGGTGTCGATAGTTCTAGCTTTTATGCTGTTATCTTTTAATTTTGCTGCAAGGAATATGTTGGTAGTGAATGTAAGTGAGCAGCAATGAATTATGGAAGATGAATCTCTTTAGCAATTTAAGTGATCAACTCAAGAAAGCCAGAGATCCTTATATATAATTTCTTGGCCTGCTCTACAAAAATGACTTTAAGTGAGTGCACTATTCAGCATATCTATTGCTTAGAACAAACTCTCATCATAAGCAAAAGGGAAAAGCTAACAAAAAGGCCACCTCCCAATATTTATATATACTGTCACTTTGCATGCATCAGAGTGTATTTCTCTTGGAAGTCATGCTGTGCCCTAGGCCTTTTATCCGCTGCTTTTTTCCTTATGATGCTTGGCCCCAGCCCAGAACTTGTCTTGATGATAGTTTTTTGGTTCTATTAGGGAGCTAACTTTGAATTGCTACATAATTTTATTTGCGTTGGTTATGCTTTAGAAGCAAAAGGCACACCCTTTCCTACCAATTGAAAAAATAAATTTCATTTAAATTTCAGAAAATATTATGAACAAAACTATGTTTGTATGCGTTAACATATGTATGTTCTGAACGTTTAAGTTGTCTTGAGTTAAAAAATTTGGAACTGCTTGTTATCCTAAAATTTGCTATCAAGATGCCATGTCAATGATTGCTGATACTCCTTTTTCATTGTTGATGTTTTTCAGGAAACCTTTGAGTTCCTTAATATTTTGCAAGTACATGGGTTCCCAAAGGTTATGGGAGTCTTGACGCACCTTGATAAGTTCAAGGATGTGAAGAAGCTTAAGAAAACAAAACAACGGCTCAAGCATCGATTCTGGACTGAAATATATGATGGAGCAAAGTTATTTTACTTATCTGGTCTTATTCATGGGAGGTGAGTGCCTATTGTTATGTCATGCTTTGTTTAGAGCCTTATTCTGCTACGTTGACTGATTGTTTTCTCTTCTGCTTATCTGGTTAGGTATACTAAACGGGAGATTCACAATCTTGCAAGGTTCATCTCTGTTATGAAGTTTCACCCTTTATCTTGGAGAACTACTCATCCATATGTATTGGTTGATCGTTTTGAAGATGTTACTCCTCCTGAAAGAATACGCATCGATAAAAAGTGTGACAGAAATATTACTGTTTATGGCTATTTGCGAGGTTGCAACCTAAAGAAGGGAACCAAGGTAATTGATTTCACCTTATTTACTTCCTGCAATTATAACTTATGCAGGAAGGATATGAGCTATTGTGGAATATACTGAATAGTCAAGATATTTCTAAGGAGTAATTGATGATTATTTGTCTCTAATTGCTGCAAAGATGTTGGACTGTTAATTTGTGATGTTTAATAGGCAGGAAACATCTAAGCCAACCAAAAAGTGAGTTTTAGTAATTTATGAGATGAACTTTGATGTCTGATTCTTTTGTTATTTGGAGCCTGGGTGTGAATATATGCAGAAATTTATTCTTTGACGGTTTTCTCACTTGATTACTTAGGTTATAGAATATGGTCATTTTTTTCTTTTTTGCACATTGAGGATCCATTGTGGCAATGTATTGAGAGGGTTTGGAATAAACCATGCATGGTTGCCCCCATCCTTTCTTTTTCTGTCCACCCGACAAAAGAATTGCTAGATCTCTGTTGCTGGTTGAATCTGGGAAGATGTTATTGCAAGGAAGTGAGTTATGAACTAACAACAAATTGACTTGTATCATTTTTAAATAATTTTTAGTTAGATTTCAACCTCAAATGAAGGGACTTGCATGCAAACAGTTGCGTTACCTCATTAAGGGGTGTTAATGCAAGGGTCTAGAGAAGTATCACTTAGAAAGTGCCATTAGATATAAGACTATCTAGAAAAGTCAAGTTTGGCATTGACTTCCATCTAATGATTTAGATAATTATAGGTGAATAGAGCCATATATATGCTTATGAAAAAGAATTCATTAACAAAATGGGTTACTGAATTATGTTTGTTTCCAAGTATAAAATAATTCCTTATTAAATAAATATCTAATCATGGTGTAACAAGAAATGTCATTCATCCAGTGGAATGTGAGACTATTTTACCGACATCGTATAAATCAGGAATGTTTTTATAAACTAAACAGAGATCACCGTAGTTTTTCATTCATTTATCTAATATGATTTTGTTCTTGCGCAAAGCGTGGGTTCATGCACTAGTGTAGGCATAAATTTTCATGCATTCTTAATTTACATATGCAATTTGTTACCACACCTCAGGTGCATATTGCTGGTGTTGGAGATTACAGTTTGGCTGGTGTGACAAGCTTACTTGATCCTTGTCCCTTACCATCAGCTGCTAAGAAGAAGGGACTCCGTGATAAGGAGAAACTGTTTTATGCTCCTATGTCTGGACTTGGGGACCTCCTATATGACAAGGATGCGGTCTACATAAACATTAATGATCACTTTGTTCAGTTCTCAAAAGCTGATGATGAAAATGGGGAACCCAAACGCAAAGGTTTGGAGCTTTTTCACTTCACTGGCAGTTTTATTTTGGTTATAGAAATGTGCACGTACACAAGTAAATATAGAATTCGAACCAATTTAGTCTTAGTTTCCACTATGCCCTTCAAAAATCAAGTTTTTGATGACCGAGGAGATTTTGATAGATTCCAAATGTCAGCCCTGCAGTAAGTTGCAGTATATCCTATGGTTTGCAATTACCTGCTCCCCTTTCATGGCAAGATCCTTGAATGTAGTCACAATTAGTATCCCACAGTAAAAAAATGTTTCAAAAATGCAAAAGTACCTTAGATCTTCATTAAACAAAGGAAACTTCTGTTTTTAGTCTTCACTTGTGTAAAATTGAGTCAGAAGACTACAACTAAGGTTTCTATGATTTCAGTGACATGTCAGCTACATCGAGCCCTCAAAGTGTTTCATTATATTTAAAGAGGAAGTGTGCCACCATGCAATCTTTGTCCAGGTGAAAGTTCCAAGGACCGGACAAAAATTTAAGGAAATTATATGGATGGATAATGACTATCTTTTTTGTGTGTTGTAGTTGGGTGATGTTTCACTTTAATATTTTGTATCATCATGAGATGTTATTACGATTGAATATGGAAACCGTTTCTGGTAGTGAGCGACTGCTAGAGAGGTGTTGACATGGGGTAAAGTAATCCTATTTGACTGCCTCCAAACTCAATTTGACGGAATCGAAGGCAAACCTTCATTCTTAAAACAATATATGGTTACATCAGATTTTCATATTTATGGATCATCGGGATCCTATTTGCTGCATAGTGAAAGATCAGATAGTAATTGTGACTTGAGGGGCATGAGAGATTAAAAGTGATGGTGGTTAAGTGGGGATGGCATTTGCAATTCATGGAGATTCTCCTTCTCTGTTTGGATGTTTGTTGACTTTGGTGTAATGCATAAAGTTGGTAGAGAAAGTATTGCATCTCCCTTCAGCTATTCACAGGGACATTAAGTTCTTATTTTCTAATTTAAGTAGGAAGGGACCAAGATGTTGGTGAGACTTTGGTAAGATCGCTCCAGAATACAAAGTACTCAATCGATGAAAAGCTAGAACAAAGCTTCATCAACCTTTTTGGTCGGAAACCCAATATCTTGCCAGAAGCTCAACACAATTTGGAACATCATTCTGAAAGAGAGCCTGCCAATGGAGACAATGCTGTATCTGGTGATAGCGACAGTGAGGATGCTGATGTCTCAGAACCTACTGATGAGGATGAAGCCGTTCAGAACGATACAAGGGTTGGGAATGATGGAAGTGATTTTGATGAAGAGGATGGTGATCCATCAGAAGGACACGCTTCTCTTAAGGAGAATTTGAAGGAACATGTTGAGTTTCATGGCGGAAGGCTGAGGAGAAAAGCCATGTTTGGAAATGAAGCTGATTATATGGATACTGTAAGTGCTTATAATCAATTGTAATTAAATTTTATTGTTGTTTGATGATATTCATTGTCATTGCATGATCTGGTAAAATGGAGAAATTTGATCTCGTATGCTCTTTTACTTATAGTATTTGCAGTTGTGATGCCACCACCACTAGGCACAATTTCTCAGATCTTAGAAATTGATCTCAAGAATGTATCATGGGGATGATGCATCCTAGGGCAAACAGTTTTATCTTTCTGATGCCACAGGTTTAAGAATACATAATGCACTGGCTCATCATACAGAATATTACAATGCCATTGCTGGAAATCGATAATTCGCTTTTTGCAACTGGTTCAAGTTAAGACTTTTCAATTTTGGGTGCATTTATGGATGGCATGTGTTTTTTTGTTGTTGTAATCATTAGCTGGTCAAGCTATCTTCTTTTCTGGCTCTAAGATGTTTTAAGCGCATATATGGCATCTCTTTTCTAGAAAAAAATTCAAGGAGGTAACTTGCAATCTCAAAATCCAAGTCCAATTCTTGAGACCTTGAATTCCCAAAACTCCAATTACTGACTACCTAACACCAACTTTCAAACTTCAAAGTTGTAAATCCCAAAAAGCAATATTTCCAGCCCTTACTTCTGAAGCTTAACCCTTGAAACCCAAATTTGAACTTTGTTGGTGTTGCTTCTTTACCGAAAAAGCTAGCCATTCTTGTCTACTAAAGCAGCGATAATTTTGTGATATAATGTCTTTGAACATTAATGACAGTGCTTTTATGCATCAACTGGATATGATTCTCTATGTATTCCTCTATGCGTGGGTTTTGCATACAGATACTTGAGGGGTGTTAATCAGGTAGTGACTTATGTACTGGCTTGTAATCTCAGTGCATGATGCCCAATTTTATTATGTACTGGCTTGTAATCTCAGTGCATGATGCCCAATTTTTGTACCTTCAAATCCTCAGGATTCCTGTGATGGAGATGAAGATGGCAACAATGACCATGATGAAAACAATGATTCACCTTCTGATTCCGATTATTCAGATGAAGCTGGAGAAGATCATGAAACAGATGGTACAATCTTCTCACTCTGGGATTACTATAGTCATATTGTAGGGCCTTTTGAAACAAGAAAGCAAGTTGTTACTTGAAGCTATTAAAGATACCTGAAGGAGTAACAAATGAAGTGCTAAAATTGATGAATTAATATCTCATTTATTGTTAATCAATTGAAAAATGAAAAAGCAAATACCTTTTATAGATGCATGTTAGTATTAGGACTTTATTCCATGTGTTAGTTTTGGGACATTATTCAGCTATGAACCTCATTCTTTGTCCCTCTAGAAGATGACATGGGCAACGTTTCAAAGTGGAAAGAATCCTTGTTGGAAAGGGCTGTCTCAAGGCAACGCACTAACCTTATGCAAGTCGTATATGGAAAATCTACTTCAGAGTCGACTCCTGTGAGTCAAACACACGAAAATAGTGAAGGTGAAGAGAGTGAGGAAGACGATTTCTTTACACCAAAGAAAGAAGGAAAGAAGGTAAACATTTGATTGTGTATCCGTTTGAATTTTTTTCTCACCCCTGTATTGTCCATGTTGTGTCCATTTTAAGAGCTATCCCTTGGTGCTATGCATCTTTCCCACACACACTTCCTGGACTGCAGAAATCGAGAGAAGGACCAGATGATGGAGATCATGATGCTGAAGATTGTTCTAAATTCACCAATTATGGGGCAATAAAAAGCTGGAAAGAGGGGGAAGTTATTGAAAGCATCCGTGACCGCTTTGTGACTGGGGACTGGTCTAAAGCGGCCAACAGAAACCAGATATCAGAGGCGAACAGCGATGAAGATGACACTGTGTATGCAGACTTTGAAGATCTAGAAACAGGAGAGAAATATGAAAGTCATCCAACAAGAGAAGCTGGCAAAACTGCAATGCAGAAGGAAGATGATCCAGCATTTGAAGAGAGGAGGCTGAAGAAGCTTGCTCTACGTGCAAAATTTGATTCTGAATATCCTTTTATGCATGATATAGTACTTCCTTTCTTTCACAAAGAAAAGGCAAAGCAAACCCCCCTGGGGCGCCACTCCCTCTCTCCCCCCTCTTCTCTCTTCCCACCGGGCTGAGCATTGTTCCAGTTGTGCTTTTTTCCCATTATTATCAGCAGAAGTTATGCATATACTAGCCTGTCGACATTTGGGTCATTACTTTTTGGGACAATCTTATGGAAAACTCTCTCTCTCTATGAGCTAAGTTATGGTGCCTTTTCTTTTTTTTATTTTGTTGGCCTTAACTAGTGTCCCTACATATAATGGATCTGAATCACCAGAGGAAGAGGCGGATAAAGAGCATAGGGGAAAGATTAACCGAAGTCAAGCAAATGAAGGTGGATATTTTGACAAGGTAAATCGTTGGGATCATTTTTCTTCAATGCTTTTACTACTGGTTTTTTTTAATGGTTGGTGCTTTGAATTAATCAGTTGAAGGAGGAGATTGAACTTCGCAAGCAGCTGAATATTGCTGAACTCAATGACCTGGATGAGTCTACTCGATTAGAGATTGAGGGTTTCCGAACTGGTACATACTTAAGATTGGAGGTCCATGATGTTCCTTTTGAGATGGTTGAACATTTTGATCCCTGTCATCCTATATTGGTTGGTGGAGTTGGTCTTGGTGAAGAGAATACAGGATACATGCAGGTTAGTCTAATGACTTCAGTGCTGCTATACTGGAAATATAGTTTCTTCTGCTAACAGGTCTAATCAAAGCCACCTGGTGGCTAATACGTTCAAATTTAATGTTCTTTTAGTTTTGGGGACTCTATAAGCATGAAAACAGTATGCTGGAGGTTTTTATCGGATATGAGTCCATGTGTTTATATGTATCACTATTCAATTCCTTCTGGGTCTTGTGGCATGACCTGCAAACTTCTTGCGAAAAGTTAAAAATTTTCCTACATTTATTCGCCAAAATTCCCTTTAACCATCCAATAACACAATTGTTTTAGTGTCAACACAGAGTATCATTATTCCATAGGCCATTAATTGTTACTCTTTTAGACATGCGGATGATAATCTGATTAAGGAATAGATAAAAGAAGATAGCAGGGGAAGTGAGAGGAATTGCCGACTGAGCCCACCAGCTTAACTGTGGACAGTTTAACTGCTTATGGATCATGTTTGTTTCTTAAAACTTTGGTTGAGCTCTTCTCATGCATTGCGTTTTCATTTTCAGGCAAGGTTGAAGAGGCATAGGTGGCACAAGAAAGTACTGAAGACAAGAGACCCCATCATCGTTTCTATTGGGTGGAGGCGTTACCAAACCATACCTATTTATGCAATAGAGGATAGTAATGGAAGGCATCGAATGTTAAAGTACACCCCAGAACACATGCACTGCCTTGCCATGTTCTGGGGTCCTCTAGCTCCACCAAACACTGGGGTAGTTGCTGTCCAGTACTTATCAAACAATCAGGTAATTGTTCCCTCTAAGCTGGCTTTAATTTTGTTTAGTGTTGCTCTGATCAATTGGCATCGGATGATTAACTGGTGTTATCATCCCTATGCTGGAAAGACTTAACATTTTTTAACTCAATGGATAATGTGTGAAATCAGAATCATGCGAAAGTTATACATAATAATAATGGTGTATCATACTTAGCCGTTAGGTCAACAGTCCACAAGATTATGCATCTCATAGTTAATGTTCAACATATATCAGTAAAATGGGACTTAGTTGCTTTCACTTCTCTGTCTTTCTGGCGGATCCATCTTGGTGAATAATTTGCTTGTAATGCAATCTATATCTTGACATAGTTAATGTGGATCATGATGGAAAATGTTAAATCAAAGTAACTATTGGCTACATTTTGCTCAATTTTTAGATTCTGAGAAACTGGATTTCTTTTTCCTTTGTTGTAATTGTTTCTGCTGGGCCTATTCTAGATATGATTTTTGTTTGCATGGTGATCCTGTATTTTATCTGGATCTTTACCTTAATATTTTGCTTATCCAGGGATCATTCAGGGTAACAGCAACTGCTGTGGTCCTTGAGTTCAACCATGCGGCACGCATAGTGAAGAAAATTAAGCTGGTCGGTTACCCTTGCAAAATCTTCAAGAAGACCGCACTCATAAAGGATATGTTTACTTCTGATCTTGAAATAGCTAGGTTTGAAGGTGCAGCTGTTCGAACTGTTAGTGGGATTCGAGGTCAAGTGAAGAAGGTATTTTTTTAGTATTATTATTATTTTTTTTGGGGCCAAAAGTGGAGAAGAATGGCTGGTCGGTGAATTATATGAACTAATTGCAAGAAAGAAAAGGGAAGTCAAAGTCTCCTGTATAATTGCATGTATGTAGAGGTTCGTCATGCTACTTGAGGCATGCAAAGATTGCAAGAACAGGAACTGAGTCAAAGTAAATGAACCTTTTCTTTTGCTGAATTTTGCAACTTCATTAAAATAAAGCTCAATAAATCTTGTTAGGTGAGCTGTAATACGGCTTGAAGTCCAACTCGTACAAGATTAATATTGTCTGAAGTTTGGTTTGACCTGATTTTTCTGTCTTACTTCTAAAACAAGTGTGAATGAGAGCTCCAGGAGAAGTTGCAGAAACAGGATCAACTAATTCTTAGATGTTGAGGAAATTCATGAATATTTCCCCTTACAGAAATGAAGCAGTTAAGAAATCTCATGATTTTTATCGGTTGGGATTCTTTCATATCCATCTGTGTTTTTTATTTTCATCCAATATAAACCAGCTAAAGGATGCCGAGAATCATAAAAGTTGAGGGTTTTCTTCCTGCACATAGTGCTAGTCTGAAAATCCTAGTCACATCTGCCCTCATCCAATGATTAATTCCATTGATCAAGTATTGTTACTTTTCCTATGGAGGAAACATCTCTCTTTATAGTCTCATTGTTCTTTCTTAGATATGCTGAATTGTGACATAAGGCATTACCAGAAATATTTTCTGTGAACATCCTTTTAAATATAGACTTCAGCCATGTTGATAATGTTTATTCTTAGTGACTGATACTTGATTGATTGGACAATAAGGATAATGAGGCTAGTGGCATTTTTTCAGGTTGAAGGCAGACTTAGATATATAACTGCAGCCTTAAAATGCAGTGACAAATTGCTGCTGAAGGCTGATTCTGTGAAATAGACTATTCTTCTAGCATGAGATACTTGTTCTTTTTTTTTTTTTTTTTTTTTTTTTTTTTTTTTTTTGGGGGGGGGGGGGGGGAGTGTGGGGCGGTTGAAAACAGTTATGATATGCATAGGGTCAAGATGCTGAGTGCACTATATCACAGGGATAATGTTTGACGTGTGTCTTGCAGGCTGCAAAAGAGGAAATAGGGAATGAACCAAAAAGAAAGGAGGACAGCTTAGAGAAGGGATAGCCAGATGCACCTTTGAGGACAAAATACTGATGAGCGACATTGTTTTCTTGCGTGCATGGACCCAAGTTGAAGTTCCTTGCTTTTACAACCCATTGACCACTGCATTGCAGCCTCGTGACCAGACGTGGCAAGGAATGAAAACTGTAGCAGAACTGAGGAGGGAGCACAATCTGCCAGTTCCTTTTAATAAGGATTCACTGTACAAGGTAACTTAGAGCGCATGGTCAGAGCCCATCTGGGAAATAAATCCTTTCACCCAAAAGGGGGCTAATGCAAACTGGAAACGCTATGTGTTCACTTCTTCCTTTTCTTCTTCTGCTTATTCGTAACTCTTTTTGTTGATTTTTATCCAACAGCCAATTGAAAGGAAGCCAAGAAAGTTCAACCCATTGGTGATTCCAAAGTCATTACAGGCAGCTCTTCCATTTGCTTCAAAACCAAAAGATATTCCTCGTGGGAGTCGACCGCTCCTTGAGAACAGAAGAGCAGTAGTGATGGAACCCCATGAGAGAAAAGTCCATGCTCTTGTTCAACACCTGCAACTAATTAGGCATGAGAAGGTATACTTTGTGAGACTTTAGTTCGCATAAGACGACATATGATGTGGTTGACAGTGCCAATACCTTTTAGCTTTTAAAAAGAGATCCCTTGTATTGGTTTCTCCTCTTGCCAAATTCTGCACATTCACATTTTATCTGGAGCCCCTTGGTTTGCTTGGCATGGATGACCAGATTCTGCATGTATCGGTATCATCTTGATATCTGCCTACCTTTGCTTCTCATCATGGTTTAAAAGATGCCAAAACGTTTGTCTCCATTTTGTTCTGACAGAAATCGATAATGCAAAGTTCATTGTTCTTGTTTTGGATCATCAAGTATGTTGAGTTTCCAGATGGACTTCTTTTCTCTTTTCAACAGATGAAGAAACGAAAGCTCAAGGAAGAACAGAAGAGAAAAGAGCTAGAAGCAGAGAAGGCCAAAGATGAGCAGGTATCAAGAAAGCGTCAAAGGGAGCAAAGGCGGGAGCGATATCGGGTGCAAGACAAACAGAGGAAAAAAATAAGAAGGAATTAGGACGCCTGATCCCTCCCACATTTCTTTTGCAATTTTTTTCTGGCAGCTGAAGCAAAGTTAGCCAGTGGCTCCACTTGAGAATCTCCTAACAAGTTAGCTGGGACTCCAAAGAGTTGGATAGAGAAAACTTTATTCGAGGAATTGCTGGCAAGTAAAGAAGAAAGGAGTTGGAAGCGTTGGGAGGATTCAGCTGTGAAAAAATTTGCATGGCAGAAATTTTTGTTACTAGGTTTACGTTGCTAGTGTAATATTTTGCCGTTTGCCGATCGCCACGAGAGTTGATGCAGTGCTTAATTTGGCTTCGCGAGAATCATACATTGCCATGGCTCGTGGGTCCAGAAAAAGCCTAGCGCTCTTGCAGGACTGCTGCAGTGGAACTTGCATCGCCGGAGCGGGTTAAATGACAGCTGCTGGAGTTAGTTGTTCGTGCAATTACCGAGGTGTAGAACAACTAAGCACTGTTTAGCTTTTAGCACTGGAATTGTCAGTTTGCAATTTATTTATAGGCGGCACTGGCGAGAAAATTCTTTATGTGAATGACGAAGTTACAGCAATGCTAATTTTTTTTGTCGTGGCAATGGAATTACACTGCTGCCAAATATATTTGAATGAGATAACTTACAAATTATTCAATGCAGGATGGGAGTTGCATCACATTAGCTAGGTCTTATTGCACTTTGTCATCTCTTGAATATTCATTCTCCATCGTCCTAGCATTAACGGCCTTTCTTCCATAATTCATTTTAGCAGTAGTCCTATGTTTGTTTCTGTGGACCGAGGAGATCTGACAAAATTGCCCATGATTTCGTAGCCAACATATTTGTTTTCTTTTGTGCATTATGGTATTCTTGGAAAAAGATCCCACGAGTTCCTCCACTTATCTGGCCAAAATTTACTAGAGGGAGATTTACTAGAGAGAAGATTTCTCTAATTGACTGGCTTCCTCATCTTCGCGGAAATTGTGACCCCCAAGTTTCAGATTCTCATGTGCGCAACTCATAATCGAGCATATTCTGAGGAATTGTTGATCCATGTGCCAACTAGGAGTATGTTCATGGCTTCTTGAGTTCAAGCATAATAAGGCTAGCTCATATGAAATTTATCGGAGCGTGGACATGCTTTACAAGAATTGAACATAAGTAAAAATTGATATTTATATTTTAAGAATTCGGTTGGATCCTGGTACTGGCATGCGATAAATGATATTTAATTGTGAAACAAAAATTTAGGTGTCAGTAATCTAGAAAAAGAAGAAAAGCCCTAACCGGCACTTGGCTCTGCAGGATTCTCTCTCTTTCTCTCTCTCTCTCTCTCTCTCTCTCTCTCTCTCTCTATATAGCCTATCTATCTGGGCAATATAGCCTTATATATGTATGTATGTATGTGTGTTTTTGTGTTTGAACAAAATGAGCCTTGACAAGTGAACTAACCATGGAACTGAGATGCATCCTTTTTCTTATTTTAATTTCTGAAAAAGAAGGGAGTTCCACTTTCCCAATGAGTGAAGAATGTTTTACTACTAGTAGCATAAAAAATTTGTTATCAACTTAGGTAGATTTTTCATTTTCATGGAAAATTACAAACCATGTGATTGAAAGAATTTATGACTATCTAAGGAAAACTATGCCAATGTCAAATAAAAAGTTACGATCCATTAGGTAATTTATTAATTAATTGAGAAAAGAGACATACTACAAACTTAGGTAGCTTGTTAGTTTTTCTGGACCATTACAAATCATAGAATCTATATTATCTGCGATGACAAAAGAAAAATTATATTCTATAAAGAAGGTTAAAAATGATACATGACGGATAATGTTATGAACAAAAATTGTGAATTTTAAAGGAAGATTACTGTCAATTGCTTCAAAAACATTCTCCTTTTTTTCTTATGTCACCGTATAGTAGGAACTCAAAAACATATTTGTAGTTCTACACTAGGATTAAAAATAATCATGTTAGGTTACAAAGTTATTTCTCCAAATGATATCAGTTTTTCTAGCATGTTTATGAAAATAGATTTTAATGTTTTAATACAATATAAGTCTAAGAAACATCTTTTCTAGCTTGATTTAATGATAATTATAATTTTTGGAGATGATGATCGACATGGATTTATAATTTGAATTTGATATAGGAAAGTAAATTCTAACCCTTGTTAATATGATGCATTCAGAGATTTTAACACTCATAATATGTACATACAATATGACATACTTCTTATTGGTTTGATAATTGCATAACAGGGACTTCTGTAAATTGACATTGACACTCTTCTGATCTTGTTTTTACCTTTGCGTTGAATGGAAGCCCACGAGATGAGTCAACGATGGGCTTTGACTAGAGATCCACGTCTGACAAGCAAACATAGCTTAGCCCGTGTTGGATTTTAACTTCTTATCTTGATATTATAACCTCTAATTTTGGATGCTACTAAAAGAAGTTGCTAGTCGAAATGCGCGCCCAAACCACCGTCCCGACTTGAAAGCAACCTTGGAAGAAAGCACAAGCTTGGTGGACAAACAGCACCAATTATGCAGACGTCATTATTCACAGTTCTTCACTTAGAGAACATTCCTTTTTTTCTCTTTCCTTTTAATGAATCAGCTACTTAGTGATGATTCTTAAAGCAAAATTATCTACCTTGCAAAAATCGCCCATACCATGATGGCTCAAAATCCGAGACAAATAACAAGTTTTCTCCTACTTAACAACTTAAAAACAACACAAATCCACTTGGAAAAAGTCAAAAAAACACAAAACCACATAAGAAATTATAAGCGAGAGAGAGAGAGAGCCAATTGGAATCCAAAAAAAGAAAAGAAAAGAAAAAGAAGAAAACACCAAATACCAATGTCTAAATCCACCATTGAATTCGATCTCAAAGAAGGAGAAAAGGAGGAGGAACTCTTGATCGTCGTGTTATCTCAAACTCTGATTTGCTCAGCTCACTTGCTCAAGTCGGAGAGAATAAAAATTTTAAAAAAGATGAAAGTGGATTGGGGAGTAAACCCCATTAATTATTTCTTAATTTAAATTCGGTAAATATCATATTTTAGGTACTCCTATTATAACTTTTGAAAGAAAATCCCAGAAAATGTTGACATTGCGTCAATTCCATGCCTCGTCACTACTTGCACATCGTCTTTAAAATAGTTCATATTAATTTTACTTGTCATCAAAATCAAGTCATCTCAAACATCATTAATTTAATAATTCATGCATATTAAACTTGGGTCAAATTGCATATAGGAAAACATCAAAAAGAATTAGTTTGAGATTGCATGATTATTTAGAACTCAATGTTTAGTTTAGGCTATGCATGCTACCTTTTTTTTTTTTTTTTTTCCTTTTTTTCTTTTTTAATCAACATCTTTTGTATATTGGGAAATTCATCATAGTAAAGTTGTGCTTTGTTCTTGGCAATTTTTATTTGTTGCTTTGGTTTATCGAGTGCTAGATCATTGATTGTGCACCCTAGTGGTTAGCCTTAAAATTAATCAAGATTGCCTACAAAATATTTTTGAAAATAACATGATAAAGTCTTTGTACTGTACCCGAAAATGGAGTTAGATTAATCTAATGTAATTAAGTTCCCCAAACCCATTGTATCTCTAATTCATACAAAGGGGTCTAATCAAACTACCAATAATTTATTAGTGCTGACTCCTAATTAAATTAATTCACATGTTAAATTGATTAAATTAAAACCCAAAAGTTTCCGTACTATGTCCTTGGGCTTGGCAACCCATTAACTTTCCTATTGGTGACTTATCTCTTGGAAGGGAGGGTGGTAGTGTTTGAGGAATAGGATAAATATTTTTCAAGATAAACCGGGCATTCTATGTTTTGACGCCATGCTTGTTCCTTAGAGTGTATATAGCTGTTCTGGGTTGGTTGTTGCTTCTTGCAATTGAATAATAATGTTCTACGCACCTGTTTGCAGGATGGAAATTTTGTCATGTGTAATTACCTACCCGAGTAAACACAGCATGAGATGCAGTTTGGAATAGGTGGGCTCATTTACTTGTGTAACTTCCGATTCATCGACCAGTCAAACCCTCCTAGGGGAGATATTATGCTCCTCTGTATGCAGTGAGACTTTTAGACGCTAATAGATGATGTGAAAAGTGTGAAAAGTGAGATGTCACATGATCTCCTCTTTGTTTTGCTACAATTCAAGAAGCATCTTGTCCAATCGAGGTGTTTATTAGTCTTTTAAGTGGACTTGGCAGTTTAGCAGTTACAAGACTTATCAAGCTACTTCAAGGAAAACTACCCTCAAATCCTCTTACAGAAATTAGCAGGTTAGTAGGAACCCCAAAAGTATTTTAGGAGAATTATGGGGTTCTTTGGAATTTGTCAAAGTGTGGGGGGCAAGATAAGCATCTCAAATGCAGCTCAAATGGCAACTACTGATTTGTGGCTCGACCCTGCTGAGATGAACATGCAATGTGTTGCTTAATACTCAACATTTCTCATTTGATTATTTATTATGATTTTTGTTTGCATTAATAGTTGGAAGAATCGTGTCTGTTATTTTGGATGATGATGTTGTTTCGGGCGAGGTTCACAGTGGAAGTGTACTTTTTCCAACTTTTGGATGTGCAATTGCCACAAAATCTCATGTTTATCTGTACATGTAGTGTTGTATTAGGTTAAGCATTTGACATTTAGGAATTAAATTCCCTGAAATTCTTATATACTGAGATCTAGCAGTTGTTGTTAACCTAAATAGAAGTCTTTTGGCAGCTATTTGATCATCAGTATAATGTGGGGCTGCTTCTATTCGACAAAAAGAAGTGGAACCTGAAGTTTGAATAGTTAGGTCAAGCATTATCAGAAGCACGACAGCTTATCCAACGAGAACAATCAGCACATCTGATTGCAATGTCTGAAGCTAAGAAGAAAGAGGAAAATCTGAGGAAAGCTTTGGCTTTTGAAAGGCAATGCGTGGCAAATGTATGCTACTTTTTGCTGATAGTCATGCAATTTGAATGCTCTAGATTTTGCATTGCATTTTAACTGTCTTATATTTTAGAAATACAGTCAACTAATGACAAGCTGTCTACTGAATTTGTGTTGCCAAAATTTCGTTCATGGGCACTAGGGATTGCTAAATCGGATAGTTTAAAGGTAAAACAAACTCAATTGCCAGATGATTCTTCTATGATCTGGCATAACGACCGTACTCCTGGTGGAGAACTCTTTCTGGGGCACCAGTTTTATTCCGATTGCCAAATTATGTGTTGCTAATCATATTAGATTAGCCACTCTGGTTGATTGTGTTAATCTGGTGGTTGATGAATCTGAGAGTGCTCTACCGATTCTTAAAAAAAGTTCAAGATCTTTGTCTGTATATTTTCATGAATTATTGATGAAAATCTTCTTGTGCCAAAAAGGTTAACGAGAGCGCTGTTTTAGCTTTGTTTGGTTTTTGCGGGGTTATGGTATCATTTGGGAAGAGCTTGCTCCTTTCATTCAATTGAATTTTCAGTTTTGTGGCATCAAGTCACCATCTTCTTAAAAGTAAGTTTTCTAAATCCTCTGTAAAAGCCAAGCATGAAAAGGAAAATAAGTATTGCTTTTGTAAACTTGTTTCACGCGCTCGGGATTTATGCCATTGTGGATCTTATTTGCTAGCCTCCCTTTCCCTACAATCTGACCCTTCTCAGACATGAAGTATGTGATTGCACTGCACACACATAGAGTTGCAGGACATGCATAGGCATGTTTTAGACAAATTTATGTCTAGGGAAAATAGTAGATTGTTGACGTTGGTTTAATATGTGGCAATGTGGGGCCATATTTTCCTATTTTATTATAAAAAGTTGAGCTTTATCCTTGTTTCTTCCTTTGCCCAAGTTGCACTGCAAATGGGAAGATATAACAAGAGCCATTCCTCAACTTGATTTTTTTGAATATATCTTCTCTCATGTGAGTGCTGGAAGTGAATGTGATTAGCATTTGAAGTCTTCCATATTTTTGTTACATAGATGAACTTCGTTAATGCAGCTTGAGAAGGCTCTGCACGAAATACATAATGAGCAGGACTGAATAAAGCTTGATTCTGAGAAGAAGTTGTCTCAAGCGAGTGCTTTGACTATTGGAATGGAGGATAGGTCATCGGAGGTGAATGAGACACTGCACAGTGTTGATGCCAAACTTCGTAGGTCAGCAGAAAAAGTTCACAATTGGACTTGAAGATGCAAGAGATGGAGGCACGCGAAAGTGTACTTTAAAGGGAGCATTTTTCTTTGAAAGCTCAGTATGCTCTTTTCAACCTGTGCATCTTTATGCATCATGCATGATAACGTTGGTTACATTGCTATAGCTGTAAGAAATACTCAGCAAGTGATGTTGCAAATCTGGCCTTTTTTGGCGGGCAGGAAGCACACAGGGCTGCATTTTATAAACAGAGAGAAGATTTACAAGAGTGGGATCAAAAGTTGCAGAAAAGGGAAAAAAAAAAAAAAGCTGTGTGAGGATAGGAGAATCCTTAACGTGAAGGAGGGAAAGGCCAATGAAATTGACCAACTTCCTATGCAGAAGGAGATGGATCTTGAAGAAGCTTTCAGAAACATGATGTCATCCAAATCAATGTTGTATGAGAAAGAGAAGGATATAAATCAAAGTTTAGCAGACTTGGCTGCAAAAGAAAAGGTAAGTTCACTGTTCAGTGCTGCTGGTTCTCCTGTCAGTCTTTGCAATCAACCTACATCATATTTTTCCAATAGTTGCTTAGTTCACTATTCAATTTGGTTGCAGGAAGTACAGTAAGTAGAAAGCATTATAAGATCAAAAGAGGAAAAGCTACTTGCATTGGAGAACAAGCTGAATCTGGGAGAGAATGTGGGTTGGATGCATAATCTAACTCTAGAAATTACTGATTTATTACATACTGAACAAAGATTTTTAAGATGGACTTGGATTGGTTTTTCTACTTGTGATCATTATTTTGTAATTTATCTTCTTGTAGGTGTTGGATCAGTTCTTTTTTGGACAGAATAGCTTTATTATTTTGGCAAGTATAGTCCAACTAATTTATAAAATTGCCGTGCCTCATGCTTCTTGTCCTTGTCAATGGCGCTGTTTATGATTCAACACAAATATGATTAGCTCAAAAGGCATTTTCTTCGTGGAAAAGGGGAGATAATGATAGGTTGGGGATTCATATTCCAAAAGATCATCACAATCAGACTCCACAATCATGTCAAAACCATGAGAGCTAGACATCACATCACATCCCCTTAATCACTACTGATCTCCTCAGCAGATTTGGATACAGCATAGTAATCAGCTGATGTGGATTGATCGTTGTTGTTGCTATTGTCGCCATGGCCATGGCTGTGGCTGTGGGGGTTCAGATCGTCCTCATTGGGCAACTATTGCTCATGATTCACTGATAGAAAGTCGAAGAAGATGGGTGTTGATGCGATCGCCTTGTTCAGCAGCGCGGCTAGTGTTGAAACTTAGGGGGATGGAATTGTCCCTAGGGCTTGGTGAGTCCAGGATGAATAGTTGGGGTGGATTTGAGGATGATCCCGCAAGTGTGGCGACCTCACCTTCATATTTCTGAATGGTGAGCCACGATTTTAATGGCCTCCTCTCACGTACATCTCTTCTTGCTTGCCCATCGTCATGTTGCTGATGTTGCTGTTGTCCCTCTCTCCACCACCACCTCCTCTTTCACACGAGGGGTCGACAGAGTTGGAGATGGCCAAATTGAAGTCGGCTCTTTAGGCTTTTGCGCCCTCCAGATTCGCAGGATTGCTCCCATCAAGTGAGGCTCTCTTTTGTTATTCCTCTATAATTGCCTTCAGTTACTTCTCGTTGGCCTCTATTCTCTCCTGCAGCTTCCTCTGTACCTGTTTTTTGTTTTGGATTTGAGTGATTAGCATGAAATGATTTGGCTTTCTCCAAGGCTTTTAATCCCCCTAAACATTAAGAATGTACTTCTCTTAATTAAATACTATCTTAGTAAAGCTTATCTTTGGATATATCTCTAATTAACACATCTTGTTGTGACTTTGGATCGAAGATTGCATCATATTAACAGTGATAATACTTTTAATCGACTGTATGATTGCCATGTTTCGTGTTCCCTAATATTCTCCAGTGCACTTTTATGAATATTCCTTTTTAAAGAAATAAATTGCCAAAAAGAAATTATTCATACCTCAAGTTGAATTCTCCTTTGAGCTTCCTTTTGAAGCTCTGAAGCATCTGTAGATAGGATTTCTCTGCTGGGATGCATGATCTATTAGCCAAGTTGATAGATGGATGTGTTTCTTATTAAGTTTGAAGCCATGACTTACTGTAAAGATCCAAAACAATATTTGTTTTAGACATCAAGCAAGAATTGATTTCTCTCTACTTTATACAATATTTTTCTTAGTATATGCATATATATGAGAGATTTAGGAAAAGATATATCATTTGTGAAGTATGTGGAGAATTTGTTATTGAGGATCAAGATATATCATTTGTGAAGTATGAGGATAATTCATTGTTGAGAATCAATCTCTTACCACATTTCCTCCATTGGTGCCCGTTGATTCAATCAGGGCAGAATATTGTCCTTCTATAAAATGAGTAATTCTCAGTTCATGTTAGAAGTATCAAGATCCATGCGTATATCTTAACTAATAACAAAACAAATAAAAAACATATATGAGAAATTACTGAAAATGGATGTATCATTTGTTAAAGTACCCCAGTAACTCGAAGTTGATAATCATTTCTTGATAATATGTCCTCCATTGCTACTTGTGGTTGATCATATTCTGATCTAGTCTTGTCCGTATATTTGAAGTATTTCTATGCAAAAATGAGTAATTTTACATTTCATGTTAGAATTACTTAGATCCATATCTATAATTTAGGTTCATCTAAAACCTCTTTCATCCTCTGCCCAATAACAAGATAAATGAAATAACAAAAAAATTAACTTCTATTCTTAGCAAGTTAGACAAGCTAGTTATATTATCCAATTAATGTCTATCAAGTCGTGTCTCGAAATCATATGAACATAGGAACCATCTTTTCATGTCTTTTCTTTTTCCTAAAGTCTAAGAGATCTTCATGCGATGCTTACCATATATGCAATCGTTCTTCCCAAAAAGAAAGTTCACTTAATTTTTGAATTATGCGGAACATCACCTAAATAGATAAATTACTTTTCAGACAAAGTCAGAAGCAAAAGATCATGAATTTTGGCCATTAATTACCTCGCAAGCGAGGTGTCGACGCTCTCACTTCCCTCGGAGGAGACCTCGGACCTGACACTGGCATTGGTCGGGACCGGCAAGACCTCGTTGGACTCGCCGCTGCTTGATAGGGATAGGGTGTTGCTGGACGACCTGAGGACATTGACGACCAGATGTTCTGCGAACAGGGGCTGCCCTATGTTGTTGCCAGTTTGAGAGTGAGCGTCGAAGAGATATGCGAGCTTCTTCGTGGGATTCTGGGCATGGAGGAGGTCCTGGATTGCTTGCGGCTTGAGGGTAGGTTCTTAGGCTAAGCGAAACGCTCCATTGATGAGAGACGTCTTGTGCTTTGCTTTGTGATGAGGAGTGAAAGTCGAGAGAGAGAGAGAGAGAGAGAGAGAGAGAGAGAGAGAGAGAGAGAGATGAGGACAAAAGAGCTCAGGGTCATGAGCACGAAGCAAGGACGATGAACGGGAGGTGGTGCGAAAATTCCTCGTCCTGCAGGTCTAGATAAAAATGAATATCTGGTCTTGTTAGTATCATTATTGTAATAATTGTTATCATATTCATATCTTGATGGGAGTGATGATTAAATTATCTTAAATGTCATATTATGTACGTGTGCACGTGACCCAAAATTATATTCATGAAGTCTAAGGAGATCGGAAAAATTATCCAAAAGGTCCTAAACTTATTGCATCTTGGCCAATTGAGTATTAAATCTTTCAATTTTGTCAATTCAGTTTTAAACTTTTTTACTTTTTACCAATTGAGTTCATTCAATTTCACTTTAACTAGAAATTGCTAACGTGAACGGGTGGCGTTGTCGTGACACTTTTTAATAATATTTATTTATTTATTTATTTTATACTTTTTTTCTCTTTTTGGGGGCTTTTGGATCTATGGCCGGCCAACCCTGGTTTTGGGCGAGGGTGTAGTGCCCCTTGCTAGCTTTGGGTGAGGGCTGCGACGCCCTCGCTAGTGATAGCAAGGGAGCGGGAGCCCTCACCTAGAAACGACGAGCCCTTGCCTAGAAATGACGAGCCCTCACCTAGCCCTATCTAGTGAGGGGATCGTGACCCTCGGAGCCCTCGCCTGGCCAAATCTGGCAAGGGCGTTGGGGCCCTCACGATTTTTGGGTGAGGGCTCACACGCCCTCGCTTTTGCAAGCAAAGGCGTCAAGGCCCTCGCCTAGAGCCGACAAGGGTTGGCCAGCAACCCTTGCCAACCATAGATCAAAAATAAAATGCAAAAAAGTAAATAGAAGAAAAAAAGAAGAAACAATAAAAAAATTTCAAAATATTATTAATATTATTAAAAAGTGTCACATCGGCACGGCTGTCACGTTAGTAATTATCTATCAAAATTAACTGAATGAACTCAATTGATAGGAAGTGAAAATAGTTATGACTGAATTAACAAAAAGTAAATATGTTTATAACTTAATTGACAAAATTAAAAGATTTATGACTGAATTCACAAAAGTACAATAAGTTTATAATTGAATTGATAAAAGTGCCCCAATAAGATTTAAGATTTTTGGACAATTTTCTTGGAAATGTTTTTCCCTCAAATCCAAACCTCTCTTTTTATTACTCAATTGCTTGGGTGCTTGGGTGGGGGATGGGATTCCCTTCTTCTTTTCCCATTTTCTGAGGCAAAACACCTTGAAAACAATACATTATAGATATCACATCGCCATCACTATCCATGGCACATAACACATACGTACGTATATCAATTTGGTTAACACCAAGCGGATGCCATGACGAGAGTTCGGCTGCGCCAGCCGAAGCATAACCCACCATTCTCTTCTGTCACCGTGAATCTCGGGCCCCTGGTCCGCTCCACTCCAAACGGTGGAGCGACGCTGTCAATGAGTCGGCCACGTGTCGATCGCAAAGGTTCGACGTCTTGCCGAATCTAGCCAAGCTACGAGCAGTTGAGTCGATCGCAAATGGTATAATGATACATGGTAATTTAGAAAAAAATGAACATCTTCTCGAATTGATTCGATTTAGACCCATGATTGCTACCGTTATAAATCGAAGAACCTGCGACGGCACTGTCCTTGACCCCGACCATGCCCGCCGGATCATTGAGCCAGAGCGAAGAAGGATCGCTCTCGCCCTGATCGTTACCATTCCCACCAAACCCTAACTCCACCCCCACCAGTGGAATTGAACAAATTCCTGACCTTGGTCAGCAGATCTGGGCTCTGGTAGATCGGCTCCGTGGAGCCCAATTCGACGACCCCGCCGATCACGGGGACGTAGACCATGGTGTTGAGCCCGAAAATCTGTGCCTGCTTCGCCCTCTCGCAGCCGCAGTCGGCAAGGCGGTCCCCACCCGACACCCAAATCGGGGCCGACCCGTACAGGGCCGACCCGGGCATGCTGCCGTCGTTGCCGAAGGACTGCGTCATGGAGAGGAGGTAGAACCACTCGGTGTCGGTGAACTCCTCGTCGACGGCGGCGGCGGCGTAGGGCCCAGCGATGAGGGAGTTGAGCTCGCAGAGCGCGCGCTTCCGGTACTCCTGCACCGCGGCGGAGGAGGCGCTGATCTTGGCCTTCCCCTTGCTATTGTCCTCCTCGCCCTTGTAGTAGAAGTCGCCCCAGCCGAGAACGGGGACCGGCGGCGACGACGAAGGCGCGGCGGGGGCGGCGGCGGCCGGGTAGCCGTCGAAGGAGGACTGCCAGAAGATGGCGTAGGTCCAGGGGTAGCGGCCAAATCTTTAACAAAGGTTCGTTAGGTCATTCTCTTTCAAAGATGGAGGTTTTTAAGGAATAGCCGGTAAAATTAGGATACTGCATGCTCATGAACTACTCAGAGAATTGTCCCCCGGCAAGGAGAATGCACAAAAATATCCTTGATTTTCCTCTTGTGTGAGATGATCCAATACAGGAGGAGAGATGAACATGCACTCAAACATCAGATGAATATGATAATTCCAAACATGATCATCATAATAAGTAGACACTTCCAGGTTATATAGACATGCAAAAGCAGATTTAAAAGAATACCACAAAGATCATCAGCTGAGAAATGACCCCCATTCAATAAAAAAGGCATTGACATTTATTTTTACAGGAAAACTTGAAAATACGCTAAAATTGAAGAATCCACTGGTCCATGAATAAAAAATGCCAGGTTCAACCTTAAATGCATGTTGAGATTCGCATGTTAGTGAGTGGCTTTTTGACAAGGACGAAAGAGCTCAGGGTCATGGGCAAGAGAGTCAAGGAAGATAAGTGTGAGGTGGTGTGAAGATTTTGTGTCTTGTGGGATCTAGCCATATGTGATCGCGCCCAGTGGGAGGTGGTGCGAAAGTTCCTTGTCGATAATTTAATTCTCTCAAATTATGCATGAGACTCAAAATGATATTTGTGAACCCTAGGAAGATCATTATTTAATATTTGTCATTCTACTTTTAAATATTATTAGAAATAATTGAAAAATAATTAAGGAATTTTCCGTATCTTTCATGATTCTCAATATTCACATAATTGCGCATCATTTTATTTGATTGTGCATATTCCTTTTTTTAATCTTAAATAATTATAATTAATATTATAATATTATGTAATCTTAAATAGTCATATAGTAATGGTTATAAATAGGCTAGTTTACTCTTCATTATTAAATATGCATAGATTACCCAATTCTCTAATCCACATATTCTTATCTTGGTATAAGAGCTCACATTGTCTAAGGAATGGTTGATCGATTCGGGGTTGTAGCAACGTCAACAACGCTAGTATCCATTCTCCACCAAGCATCCCGCTCTCGACTATAAGTTAACGCCTGCCGTCATAACTTTTGTGAGGAATGACACTTAAGTCGCCATAACTTACGAAAGGTACACTTAAGTGCGGCGTTCAAAAAAACGGATGGCGAGTGCCACTCATTGAAGTCCGGTTAGCATGTGACGTGGCATTTTTTCCGCGGCCGCGCCCCAAAACAACACCGTTTTTGCACGCTAACGTGGCCAAACGGCGTCGTTTAAGGCCGACGTGGTTAAAAAAAATTAAAAAAATTAAAAAAATTAATTTTAAAATTAAATTTAGTTAAAATATTTAAAATTAATAGTTTTAAAATTAAATTTAGTTAAAATATTTTAAAAAATAATAATTTAAAAAACTTTAAAAACTTTAAAAAATTTTAAAAAAAGTTTAAAAAAAAAAAAAAAAAAGGGGGAAAGGGGAGGCGCTAAGGGATCGGCCCTCGGCCCGTCGCCGCCGCCGCCCCGCCCGGAAGGGCCGGCAACGGCGGAGGGGTCGGTCGGGGTCGCCGGGCCACGGCCAAGGCCGGCGACCCGGCCCGATTTCGCAGGCCGGCGAGGGCTCGCGAGCCCTTGCCCGATCTAGGGTGAGGGTCGCGGCCCCTCGCATCCGGTCCGAGGGCAGCCCTTGGCTCGGCCGGCGAGGCCGCGGCCCGGGTCGGTGAGGTCGCGGCCCCGGCGGGGCGGCGACCCCGCCAACCCCCCCGCCGTCGGCCCTTCCGGCGGGCGAGGGTTGATCCCTCAACCGCCTCCCCGTTCCTTTTTTTTTAATTTTTAAAGTTTATTAAATTTTTAAATTATTATTTTTAAAAATATTTTAACTAAATTTAATTTAATTAATTTTTTATTTATTTTTCACGTCAACCCAAACGACGCCGTTGGGCCCGCGCTTCACGGAAAAATGCCACGTCGGCATTTTGGCGGGATTAGCTTCAGTGATCCATTTTACTCCGATTTTGGCATTTAAGTGTGCTTTCGTGGGTTTATAACGCTTAAGTGTCCGTCCTTCTGCCAAAGTTGTGGCAGCTCAATGTCCGTGACGTCATTGACTATGTCAATGGTGAAAAAACAAACCATCATCAAACTCACCGCCACCAGATAAGTCATTGAAATTTCATCGCGACCTATTGTCACACACTCTCACAGGCTACCAGCCTACCACGTAGCCCTGCCTCTCGGATCCATGCACAGGAAGTTGAGCCATCCGGTCAATGCACATGTCAGCCGCCTCTTCAACGCAAGTAGCTGCCACCTTGTCGCCAAGTTACGTCAGCCTCTAATGCATAGCCTACACGATCAGCTAGTTCTTGTTTAGTAATCGGCCAAACAGTATTTATTTCTATTCTTTTTGCGGAGAGTAGTTTTGAAACAAAATCGCGTTTAGTTAGATTTGAAGTAGAATCAAGAATAAATAAATAAAAAATTGATTCTTTATTCTTAAAAATAATTCTAAAATCAAGTCTACCTATTTTTTTTTCCTTTTCCTCCTCCTTCTTCTTATTCTTCTTCCCTCTCTCTTGTTCTTTAAGTGATGCGCAGCCGCCATTGCCATCTGCCCCGCCATTGCCCCCCCGGTGAATGCCGTTTGTCCGCCGCACGCCATCGATCGCCGGCAGAAAGCTCAGCGAAGGCTCGCTTGGGCCTCCCCCGCACGCAACGAGCCTCGCCTAGCTAGACAAGGCTTGACCTCGCCCGAGATCGGTGAGGTCAAGCCCCACCAGCCTAGGCGAGCTCGTCGACGAGGCAAAGGCCTTGCCAAGGGCGGTGATGCTCGGTGAGGTCGCCGGCCCTTGTCTCCGGTCGTCAATCATCCCAAAGGTCAAGCACCTAGGCCACCTTGAAGAAGAAGAAGAAGAATGGGAGAAAAGAAAGGAAAAAATAATAAAATTATTTAAAGAATAAAAAATGATTTGAAGTAGGAATTGAAATTTTGCTATATATAGAATACATATTTAATTTATATTTTAATTAATTATTTAGTATTTATATTTATAGTTGATACTATAGTTTATTATTTACTATTTAATAAAAACATGATAAGTTAATATTTTATTACTTATTATAAATATAATTAATCAATAGAATTTCTATGATTTGATAAAATTTTAGAATGGAATAGAACTCTAAATTCTAATTCTTTTGAAATTGAAAATATAATAAAATATAATATGATTTCTTCTCTCATAAGAAGATAATTATATTGGTGAGTGGTCCATGAGAATTCAATATCAAATTTACACTCATCTAAAAAGGTAATTGAAAAGAATTGGAATAGAAATTTTATGTAGAATTTACTAAACGCAATTTTTGTTCTTTTTTATTCCCGAGAATAAAAAAATTTGTACTCGATTACAAAACGCGTTCTTTTGCTCGGGATTTCCCGATATGAGAATAAAAAAGAATCATTTCGACGAGAAATTGTTAAAGAATAGAATGGTTATCGCGCGCCCCAAGGCGATTCATCTCAAACCATCCTCCCGAGACCGAATCGGGTTTAGTTGTCTCACCAAATCGGTTCTCTCCTTTTCTATCCCATTCAACTAGCTTCTGACCTGTTCTTGGAAATTTCAAAATGATTCTTAAGGTATAAGGTATTTCAAAGTTCTAAGTATGTTTTTAGCCTTATTTTCTCCATACCTGTCCTCTAAGGTGTTGCTTTTTTCATTTCCTTTTTCCATTCTATTGTTTTTGCTGGTAAAGTGCATATAATGGATAAATTAGAAATCTCATTATCCATTCAGACGATTTTGAATGGTTCAAATTATATACTGTGGTCTTAAGAAATATCAATTTTCTTAGAGGATGTAGGTAGGCTTTGACATTGGTAATATTTGTGCACTTACATAGGCTATTGGTGAAACTAATGACAAATCTGTTAAATACTTGGAGAAGTGGGAGAGTAAGAATCATCACATTCTGGGATTTTGAAGTACTTCGATCCCATCTACCAAATTTCAATTTGCTCACCTCAATAAAGTAAAGGAAGTCCAGGATCTACTTGCCAGCTGATATTCCACCGTTGACATTGCCCAGCAGTATTAATTGTTAGGTAATTTGCATTTCATACATAAAGAGACAAGTAATTCAGCTAATGATTTTATTATCCTCCATGCATTATGCTATTTGGGATCAGCTAGGCTTATCTGAGCCATAGTATAATAGGATTCTAATGCTCGAAAATTTGATGAACATTACGATCATGTGTGTTATGCAATTTTTGATGGTTCTTAATGATGGCTTTAAACCTATGCTAGATTCATTTCTATATCGAGATCTTTTACCTCGTCTTGAGTTTGAACCTAATATGCAAGTCTCTAGTGACTATCCTCATGGGATACAATGGACTTTTTTTAAACTCCGTACTAAATTTTAGAAAGAATGGGACACTATGTGTATAACCTAACCAAGAAGAAAATGAAAGAAGGGAAAAATATTCTCTTTCTAATTCCAAGTAGCTCCAAGGATTGTAGTTTGCAATTTATATTCAAACCAAGAAAAAGCCGTTAAAAAACTGTTATAAATTTGTTGATAATTAATTGATGAGCATTATATGGCCGTTACAAAATAATTGAGGATTCATGAATAAATAAATCATGTTATAACTCCGTGTTTTTGCAAGTAGGTCTTTGGAGAGAGGAGAATCTCGTGGAATTGGGGGACGGTGGTGGGCGCGGGGCAGTACACGGTGGTAGGTGGTCCTGTTGACTTGGGAACGCCTTGTCGGGTTTCCATTAGGGCAGCTTCCGCGCACTTTGCTGGTCATGCCTGGCGTGCGTCGACCTCGGCGCTTGTCGAAAGCTTCGCTTTTGACCCGAAAAAGGGGGAAGAAGGTAAAGGTATGATTCCCTTTCGAGCTTCGGAACGGAAACATACTCTCAATCCGCGAAAAAACTCTCACGGTAATGTACTAATACACGTAACTTAAGCAACACTAACAAGCTTCACGCGATTCGTGGCTTTCTTATATCCGGCGTGACTACAAAAGTCCGTTCACGTAACTGATGCTCCAATATCCGGTCACGCGTGCAGCTGAAATCTCATATGGGACTATATGATAAAGATTTAAACTGCACGTTAGTGACTAAATCCAATGGAGGACCGTGCGGCCATCGTGTAATAAATCGATTTCCAACTAAAATTGTTTGGATAACTCGATTAGCAAAATGTGAAAAGATTTAGAACTCAATTAATAAAATTAAAAGGTCTAGACATGAATTGACAAAATTGCAATAGGTTTAGGAATTTTGAACAATTTTCCCACACACACATGTATAATAATTGCCTCGTGATGCAAGGTTGATTTGTGGGCGATTACAAATCATAAAATCTATATTACTGTCAACGACAAAAAGGGAAATTATGTTCCGTAAAGAAGGTTACAAAATGATATGTGATGGATAAGTTGCTATTATCGACAAAAATTGGGATATTTAAAGGAAGATTACTATTAATTAGCCAAATTCCGTTCTCCTTTTTTCTCTAATGTCACTGTACAGAGGGACCCTGAAAGACATTTGTAGTTACGCATGAAATTGAAAATAATTATGTTAGGTCACAAAGTTGTTTCTCCAAATGATATTGGTCTTTTTTTGGCACGTTTAAATCTTTACATTTGTTTGGTGAAAATATATATATTTGTTTGGTGAATACAAAATCAACCTAGCTAGCGTGAAACAATGGGGACAGGTCAAGCACTGTGATTCCAGGTCCTTTTGGTCAAATTAGAAGGACTGGAGCTGATATTGTTATAGCAGAAAGAAGAATAAATTGCTTCGGAGTAGTTTGTTCATTTCCTGGCTTGCAATTTTGTGATAATCATAGTGAATCCAAATCTCACCTATTTTTAAGTGCGGTTGTTCTCATCGGATTTGGGTTCGCATTTTGCATGTGTCTCGTTCATCGAAGCATTGGCAATGGGAATGTTGAACTGTCTTGATTGAAGCAAACAACAAAGGGAAGTGATTTTCGTAAGTGTTTGTCGAAACTACCATGGAGTCCATCATGCAGCAGCTTTCGTCGATGGTTTAGATTTTAAAAGGGTGTGTATATGTCGGGTATGTAATGTTCTAGTACATTTTGATCATAGAATGTGGAGTTGGTTATCAAGGATTTGAACCTTTTGTTTCTTAGCCATTGACGTAATCAGCTCATGTTGATCAACATAAAGTCAGTTTGCTGCGGAATAAATTTTCTTTTATAGATAAATAGTGATGTTTACTGTGTAAGTTTGAGGTGATTGTAATTTGTAACGATGCATATTTGCACGTTCTTTCGTGAAAGTGAAGTGTATTTAGTTCTCCTCAAAGGCTCAAAGTGAGAGAATCTTTAGAGAATATATAAAACCCCATGATTACAAACTATTTTTCGACAAGGGTAATATTGTTACACAAGCTATTATCATTGGAGAAATCGCTCTAGAAGATTTTGAAGCTAACAAAACGTTTCCATCAGTCTAGTCTGGTTATTTGCGTCTGAAGACTTTCTGACCACCAGACTCAGAACTCAAGACTCAAGATTCAAGACTCAAGACTTAAGACTCAAAATTATTCTCATTGACGCCATATCGATCCATCTGTCGAAGGAAATCCAAATCCGAAGAAAATGATTAAGGATTTCATTCTCTGGAGAAGATCTTTTGGCTGGATAATTATAACGGATTCTTTGATTCGTATCTAGATCAATTGAAGATCCGATAATCGACGAAGTATTCTTGGAAGGTTCTATTCATGGAAACCAAGATCCGATTGTATGGGCAACAGATTGATGGGCTATCGTCAGATTCCTTTAATAGCTCGGATGATCTTCTTGATTGATTCCGTCCAACGGGTAGATTGGAGGAATTCCTTTGGTAAGTGCCAACGGATATGATGGCATAAAGGAGTATAAAAGGAAGACGTTCCAGTTGTTGTAGTGTGTGATCGATAGAGAAATTCCAGAGTCTGAAGCACCTTGATTATTAGTCGATACAGTCTGAGCGAAATTGTATACAGAGAGTGTCTATACTTGGTGATACCTTGAGTGAGTGTGGTAGTTCATCTACACCCAGAAGTCAAGGAAGATCAACGCTGTAACATCTCTTTGTTCATAGTGGAATCCGGCCGTTTGGTGTCGGTCGCGTAAGAGTGGACGTAGGCTTGAATCCAAGTTTCGAACCACTATAAACCGCGTGTTTAATTCTCTCTTTCATTCACTGAGTCTTACGATTGATTGTTATTTGTTACAATCCATTAACTGTTTAAGTATTATGCGAAAAATCGTTTATATACCTATTCACCCCCCCTCTAGGTACTAGCACTAGCAATATCAATTGGTATCAGAGCTCGTGTTCTTACTTTATTTGAAGTGTTTTACTTCAGAGTAAAAGATCCATGGCTAGTATGCTGGCACCAGGGCTGATGGAAGGGCAAAACAATACCAGACCTCCCTACTTTGATGGAAAGGATTACAACATCTGGAAGAACAAGATGAAAGCCTTTCTACGATCAAAGGATCCTCTGGAATGGGACGTTGTGGAAAAAGGGATCACTCCTACTGCTGCATCAGTTTCTGAAAGAGGAAAAGAAACAATTGAGACCGGTGGAATGACTCAGGAAGAAATCAATAAGAGACAAGCACTCGATGCAAAAGCAATTTACTCTTTATATTGTGCTTTGTCACCAACTGAATATACAGAATATCTTCTTGTGTTACAAGCATGTGCAAAGAAGTATGGGATGACACACATCACCTATGAAGGAACAGATCGAGGAAGGAGACCAGAATCAACATTCTCCTCACAATATGAATCCTTCAAAATGAAACCAGGAGAACCTATAACCGATATGTTTAATCGTTTCTGTGATATTGTCAATGGTCTTGAGAACCAAGGACAAAAGATCTCGATCCCATGAAAGTGAACAAGCTATCTTGTGGACTTTCTGTGGATTGGAATCATATAAAGACTTCAATTAGAGAGACGCAAAGAATTATGCCACTATCTCGTCGATGAGTGATTGGAACTCTTCGCCTTATGAAGTGGAACGAATCAATGAAGACGAAGATCCAAGAGGTAAAGAAATCCATTGCATTAAAATCAAATGATGATTATGATGATGCAGATTCTCAAGATGATCTCGGACGATGAGGAGCTTGCTCTTATGATAAGAAGATTCAGAAAACTGAATAGGAAAGGAAAAAGGTTCAACTCCAAGAAACAAAGTTTTCAAAGACAGCAATCCAAGTCTGTTGATGATGAGGAACCAAACAAGGATGTAGTTTGTTTCGAATGTAAGAAAAAGGGACACATAAGACCCAACTGTCCTCTTTTGAAAAAGAAGAAAGGAAAAACTAAAAAGTTTCGAAAAGCACTCAAAGCCGAAACTTGGAGTGATACTGAGTGTGAAGAAAGTGAGGATGAATATGCCAATCATGTGTCTGATGGCACATCGTACTGGACGCATTCGGATCGACTCGAAGAAAGTGAATTTGAGGTAAGTGATTTTAAAATTCCTGTCAAAGTCTCTAAATATATTGATGAACCGTGTTTTAGTCTTAAGACTTCTCTCAAAAGAGTTTCCGAACTAAAAAGGGAAAACTTAGCTTTAAAACAAAAAGAAAACCTTTTAGAAGAAAGAATCAAAAGTTTAGATTTGAATATTTCGACTCTTAAAGAAAAAGAAGATAATCTTTTAAAAGAAAATACTTTTCTAAAAACTGATTTATCAAATATTTGAGGAAATTTTCTATTGGATCGAAAAACTTGAAAAAGTTCTTTTTTTCAGTTCAAAGACCTTACTTAAATAAGTCCGGGTCTAGGTATGAAAGCGTAAAACAATTCCCTTGATTGATTTTCCTAAAGTAAAAGAAAGAATTAAGAAAAGACCATCGAAAGAGGCTTACAAAAATCATTTCAAGAAAGTTTTTGTAAAATCAGAGGTCGAAATGCTCTAAGATGTTCAAAGTGTACGCAAGGATCACTTTGAAAAAGAGTGTCCTATGATTTGGAAGCCTCGTTAAGAAAGCATGGCCTTATAATGATTATTCTACTAACACCAAAGGACCCAAGAAAATTTGGGTACCAAAGAAAGTTTGAGACTCTCTTTTAAATGCAGTCTCCGTCAAGAAAAAAGGTAAAATGGTATCTTGACAATGGATGTTCAAGACACATGGGAGACTCAAATTGCTTCATAAAGCTTATTCAAGTGAATGGAGGAAAAGTTTCATTTGGAGGAAGCAGCAAAGGAAATATTGTGGGATTTGGAATTGTCAAAATTGGAAATCTCACAATAAACAATGTTTCTCTAGTAGAATGACTCAATTACAATCTTCTCAAGCATCGGTCAACTATGTGATACTGGATTCAAGATTTTCTTCCAAGAAGGAACATGTTCGGAATCGTAAAGACTCTACTCGCCTTTCAAAGGTCGAAGACATGGAAATATCTACCTCCTAGACGTAAAATCAAATGATTCGCATTGCTTAATCTCAATTCAAGACGAAGCAAGCTTATGGCATAGAAAGCTCGGCCATGTCAACATGAAGCAATTGGCCAAAATCTCATCAAAACAGCTTGTTCGAGGTCTATCAAAATTATCATATCAAAAGACCAATCCATGCACTCCATGCATTCTGGGAAAACAGGTAAGAAATTCATTCAAATCAATAAATCATGTCTCTGCTAATCATGTACCTTTACCTTTGTGCATATGGATCTATTCGGACCAACGGAACCCAGAGTATTGGAGGTAAGAAATATTGCCTAGTAATTGTAGATGATTACTCCCCCGTTTTACTTGGGTATATTTTCTGCAAATAAGTCTTAAACATTCTCATTTTGAAAAATTTGCTAAAAAAATTCAAAATGAAATTGGATGTGTTATATCAAGTATAAGAATGCATCATGGAGGTGAATTTGAAAATCAAAATTTTACAAAATTTTGTGATGATTCTGGATTTAAACATGTATTCTCCTCTCCATATACTCCTCAGCAAAATGGAGTTGTGGAAAGGAAGAATCGATCTCTTCAAGAAATGGCTAGAACTCTATTAATTGAAAGTAAAATTTCTTCACGGTTTTTTTAAGTCAAGCGTTTCAACAAAGCATGCTATATAATCAATAGAGTCTTTCTAAGACCTATTCTTCGGAGAAAACCCCTTATGAATTACTTAAAGGAAAGAAGCCTATTGTTTCATACTTTCATGTTTTCGGATGCAAATGTTTTATATTGAAAAATGCAAAAGATCAAGTCGGTAAGTTTGAAGAAAGATCGATGAAGGCATCTTCCTTGGATATTCTACATCAAGCAAAGCCTACGAGTCTATAATAAGAAGAGCACTCCAGGAGGAGTCAATGAATGTCAAATTCCAAGACTCTACGCAAGATGAATCCATCGAACTAAGATGAAGAGTCCGAACCCGCCCGCACCCTCAAAAGATTACAACTCAAGAAGCTTCTCGGACATCTGGAAGATCAAGATCAAGCTTCTCATGAAGACTCGATAAAGAAAGAGATCTTCAACCGATCCAATCAACCACAAGAATCGGAAGCATAAATCCTATATCCTAAAGATCTCATCATCCGAGAAATTAATGAAGGAATCCGCACCAGATCCAAAAGGCGTGAAGAGTCTAGTGCCGTAGCTCTTATTTCTGAAATTGAACCAAAAAGCATAGAAGAAGCTCTATCTGATGAAAGCTGGATTGAAGCCATGCAAGAAGAGCTCGATAGTTCAACATTAATGACGTCTCGGGATCCGTCATCTAAAAACCAAAAGGTAAAACTTCGTTATTGAACCAAATGGGTGTTCGAAACAAGATGAATGAAAAAGGAAAAGTCGTAAAAACAAAGCAAGACTCGTGGGCAAAAGGATATACGCAAGAAGAAGGAATAGACTATGATGAGACTTACGCTCCTGTGGCAAGGTTAGAAGCTATTCGTCTATTACTTGCGTTTGCTTGTTATAAAAATTTCAGGTTATTCCAAATGGACGTCAAAAGCGCTTTCCTAAATAGATTTATCCATGAGGAAGTTTACGTGGAACAACCTCCAGGGTTTGAAGACCCAAAGAAGCTAGACTCAGTCTTCAGACTGAAAAAGGCTCTGTATGGTTTAAAGGTGCACCTCTCGAACTTGGTACGACGTACAAGTAAGTTCTTATTAAAGAATGGTTTTGCCAAAGGTAAAGTTGATACTACTTTATTTATTAAAAAGGAAAACAAAAGTTTTATACTTGTTCAAATATATGTGGATGATATCATATTTGGATCCCCTAATGAAAGTCTCAGGCAAGAAATTTTCAAAGTCTATGGGATGAATTTGAAATGAGTATGATGGGAGAATTAACATTCTTTCTTGGTCTTCAAGTAAAGCAATTGAAGGAAGGAACTTTTATTTGTCAAGAAAAATATGCTAATGATCTTGTCAAAAGGTTTGGATTGGAAAATTGCAAAAGATCTATATACCAATGTCAAGTTCGTTGAAAATAGACAAAGATGAAGAAGGGAAGAAAGTTGATCAAAAGCTGTACAGAAGCATCATCGGTTCACTTCTTTATCTTACTGCATCTAGACCTGACATTTTGTTAAGTGTTTGCATCTGTGCTAGGTTTCAATCAGATCCTAGAGAATCTCATCTCAAGGCTGCAAAACGTGTTATTAAATACGTTGCATCGTCTTCAAGCATTGGTCTATGGTATCCTAAGGAGGGAGACTTCAATCTTCTGGGATATTCAGACGCTGATCTGGCCGGTTGCAGAGTCGATAGAAAGAGCACTTCAGGAACCTGCCAGTTGCTTGGAAGCAGGACAGTGTCTTGGTTTTCAAGGAAACAGAGCACTGTAGCTCTCTCTACAACAGAAGCAGAGTATGTAGCTCTTGGAAGCTGCTGTTCGCAAATTCTATGGATTAAACAACAGCTACAAGACTTTGGGATTGAAGACTCATGCACTGAAATCATATGTGACAACACTAGCGCAATCAATCTCACCAAAAATCCAATCCTTCATTCAAGAGCAAAGCATATAGAGATTCTACATCATTTTATTAGAGATCATATTCAAAATGGAGAAATCTCAATTCAATTTGTTGATTCGAAAAGTCAACTAGCGGATATATTCACAAAGCCTTTGGAGAAAAATCAATTCGATTTTATCTGTACCAGACTCAACATTTTGAAGCTTGAACAAGTTAAAGTCTGAAGAATTTTACATCAATCAGACTCTATCCTTCAGACGCTATCCTTCGATCAATTTCGAGACTTAGACCTTCATTGTATAGACGTAAGTTATTCTTTTAATCTCGAAAAGGTACGATCTTTCGTTCAGTTACAATTGATTGATACCATCTTTACTTTCCGTAAAAAAATTGGAATCATGCCTTTTCAAAAAGGGATAATCTCTTTTAAAATGGCAGTTATTATTTTTAAAGAAAGACGTCTGTTCACTTGTCTTCGTAACGATTGGTCTTTCCTTTTCAAAACTGAGTTATATATATACAGTTTTCTCTTTTTACCTGATTCTCAAAACCCTAAAAGGCATTCTTCTCTCAACCCTATTTTCTACTTCGTATTCATACTCGAGAAAGTTGTCATTTTTCCTTGGGAAAACGAGTGAAGGAATCTTCCATTGACAAAAAAAGATGTCTTCTTCGAGAAAGTCATCAAGAATAGCAAGCAGGGGTCCACAAAGAATGAAGGAGGGACCTACGCACTTCGATCTCACCGAGGAAGATGATTTGTCGAGACAGCAACAGCGTCCTGTTTCTTCTCCACCTCATCACTCTCCATCTACCCCACAAGATGCGGGTCATCATCAGGAGGAAGTCATTCTAGAGGACGTTGAACCTGTGAGAGCGCAAAAACCCTCATTTATTTACATGCTCTATCGTGCGTTGAAAGTTTCTGGTTCTCCTCTGAATTATATAGATGCTTTCCTTAGAGAAAAGAATTATGGGAATGAGTACAGATTTTTGAAGCGAATGGAGGAATTGGGAATTGCTCCCAAAGGTAAGGCTGAAGAGTCACTTGCGAACATTCCAAGTGATCCTCGTGTTTCAGGACCGATTCCCAATGAGGGGAACGAAGATGATAAAATGTTTAGTGATTTTCAACCGAGAATGGGCATTGCTGCAAAGGTGAAGGGAAAGAAGATGGAGTTGTTTAGATCGAATGAACAAGAGAAGTTGTTCTTCAGTCTGTTGAAACGAGGGGTGATAAACCCCAGGAGTGTTGATTTTGATTTCCTGGATGCAATTAATGTGAACTTAAGGGAAAAGTTCGAACTGCTTCAACTTGAGAAATTCTGCACAGATACTACAGATGGTTATGCACACTTGACTGCATACTTCTATTCAAATCTCAGTTTTCTAGATGCGAATAGAATTTCATTCAGTGTTCGAGATCAGGATTATGTGATTGATGTGGACATGCTGGCGGACATAATTCGTGTTGAACGAGGTCGTTATCAACCAATCAAAGTCTCGATTGCTCGTGCTACTCTGGACCTTGTCAAAAACAGAGATACAGAGGCGAAGATTACCTACACGAAGATGAGTGCCATCAATATTGTGCTGCACAAAATTGTGATCAATTGCATCAGGCCAAAGTCTACATCAAAGACTGATGTATCCAATTCGGAAGCCAAATTGATGTATGCAATCAACTCAGGGAAGAAGTTCTCTCTGCCTCATACTATTCTCTTCCATATGTACCGAGCAATGTCGAAGAACAAAGGACAATTGCCTTATCCGAATCTTGTGACAAAGATCTTCAGACACATGAATATCGAACTGCCACACACTCTCTGTGTTAGACCGTGCGATAAAATGGTGGTAGGTTTGAATATGTTGACAAAGATGCGTCTGAAAGAACTTAGCAAGGAAATGGCAAAGTTCAAGGTGAAAACTCCACTTTCTTCTGCGTCAAAGAGAAAAGGAAAGGAGCCCATTGGTGCTCCATCCAAAAAGAGAAGAGCTCTCATCTTGGAGGATGAAGAAGAAGATGAAGATCTTTCTATTCCCCGTGACCGGTAAGGACTAGACGTTCTGTTTCTCGATCAACGGAACTTCAGTCGAAGCAAAGAGAAGAAGAAGAGCAGCGAGAAAAGGAGAAAGAAGATAAAGAAGACGAAGAGCAGAGAGAGAAAGAGATAGAAGCTGAAGAAGAAGAAGATCAGAGAGAGAAAGGAAAAGAAGATGAAGAAGAAGGAGAAGAAGAAAAAGAAAAGTCTGCTGCTGAATCTAGAGAGAAGGAAACGGAAGAGCATGATCATCACTCCACCCATCTTGATGTCTTAGAGACAGGGGGAGTTGGCGAGCAAGATTTTGATGTCTTAGAGACAGGGGGAGTTGGGGAGCAAGAAAGATCCTCACCTCATGCTGCTCCAGAAGAGTTTCAGGCTTCTCCATTGCCTGAAGAACAACATGATACATCATCAAATCTGCAAGGTCATACAGAAGCGCCATCGTCTGCATTCACTCCATCTGAGAAAGTAAATGCTAGTATGCAGACAGACAATTCAGCAGATTTTCATCGTATTCTTGATATTCTTCTGGAAATGCGGGGCCAAATCTATGCTCTGGACTATGAAATTCAAGCCATCAAGAATGCTGGACAAGCATCTTCAGTTACCTTGGAAGACAGAATGAAAGACCTCGCTCTGCAAATTCAAGCCAATGCCAAAGGAGAAGAGGTAGCAAAATTAAGGGAAGACTTGAAGAGGCTCGAAGGCATAGTACAGTCCATGGGAGACTTCCAGATCGTGCGCATTCCCAAGCAGACATGACTCTTTTCTCACCTTTTTACTGATGACAAAAAGGGGGAGAAGAAATTTGAACCAACCATCCAACCATCTTTTTCAAACCTTAATTTTAAATTTTTTTTTGTGGTTGTGAGTTTTTAAGTTTTAGAGTATGACTTGTGTGAACTTGAGTTTGGACTGAATTTGGCTGTGGATTGTGATGCTTGACTGTTGGCATTTATATCGAGTGTTGTTATATGGAATTACTCATGAAAGTCTAACCAATTTTCTGTGGATGCAGAGTCTGGTTGTTTTATTAATCTTTATGAGTTAGCCATATTGCTTGAGAAATGTTTTTGCAGGTCAAGGTTGTTCAAATCTACAGGAAAGTTTTGTCATCATCAAAAATGGGGAGATTGTTGGAGAAATCGCTCTAGAAGATTTTGAAGCTGACAAAACGTTTCCATCAGTCTAGTCTGGTTATTTGCGTCTGAAGACTTTCTGACCACCAGACTCAGAACTCAAGACTCAAGATTCAAGACTCAAGACTTAAGACTCAAAATTATTTTCATTGACAGTCTATCTGATCCAGTGTCGAAGGAAATCCAAATCCGAAGGATCTTTTGGCTGGATAATTATAACGGATTCTTTGATTCGTATCTAGATCAATTGAAGATCCGATAATCGACGAAGTATTCTTGGAAGGTTCTATTCATGGAAACCAAGATCCTGATTGTATGGGCGAACAGGATTGATGGGCTATCGTCAGATTCCTTTAATAGCTCGGATGATCTTCTTGATTGATTCCGTCCAACGGGTAGATTGGAGGAATTCCTTTGGTAAGTGCCAACGGATATGATGGCATAAAGGAGTATAAAAGGAAGACGTTCAGCTTGTTTTAAAGTGATCGATAGAGAAATTCCAGTCCGAAGCACCTTGATTATTAGTCGATACAGTCTGAGCGAAATTGTATACAGAGAGTGTCTATACTTGGTGATATCTTGAGTGAGTGTGGTAGTTCATCTACACCCAGAAGTCAAGGAAGATCAACGCTGTAACATCTCTTTGTTCATAGTGGAATCCAGCCGTTTGGTTGTCAGTGCAGAAGAGTGGACGTAGGCTTGAATCAAGCCGAACCATTATAAACCGCGTGTTTAATTCTCTCTTTCATTCACTGAGTCTTACGATTGATTGTTATTTGTTACAATCCATTAACTGTTTAAGTATTGTGCGAAAAATCGTTTATATACCTATTCACCCCCCTCTAGGTACTAGCACTAGCAATACCCATATATATAACTTTACCTCCATATAAAACCTACTTCATCCTTTACGCAATAACAAAATAAATAAAATAACAAGAAAAAAAAAGTTTATATCTTGCAAGTTGGACAAACTCGTTATCATCCAATCATGATCTGTCAAGTTGTATTCCAAAATTATATAAATAGCAAAATGATCTTTTCATGTCTCTTCTTTTTCTTAGATTCTAATAGATCTTCACATTATCATTTTCGAACTTTTGATGCTCACTTTATATGTATTTGTTCTTGCCAGAAAGAACTTTTTTTTTTAAAATTATGCAAAACTCCTACTTTAATAAATAAATTACTTTTCATATTATTCAGAAAAGCTTAAAAAAAAATATATATACAAAAACAAAAACATGAATGTTGGACCTTAATTACCTCCCGACCGGGGTGTTGACGCTCTCCTCATCGGAGTCCTTGGACCAGACACAGGCGTTGGTCGGAAACTACAAGAACTCGTCGGACTCGGCGCTCATCGATTCGGATAGGGTATTGCTCGAGACCTGAGGACGCTGACGATCAGATCTTCCGCAAACAAGTGCTGCCCTGTGTTATCGCCAGCTTGAGAGTGAGCGTCGAAGAGATGTCTGAGCTTCTTCGTGGGATTCTGGCCATGGAGGAGATCCTGGATCGCGCACTTGCGGCTTGAGGAGAGGTTCTTCGGGTAAGCGGAACGCTCCATCGATGAGATAGGTCTTGTGCTTTGCTTTGTGATGAGGGAGGGAAGGCGAAAGAGAGAGAGAGAGAGAGAGAGAGAGAAGGGACAAGAGAGCTCAGGGTCATGTGCAGAAGAAGGCAAGGAATATAAGAGGGAGGTGGGGCGAATTTTCATCCTCTTGTGGGATCTAGCCAAGTTACAGTTAGGTCGATCGCAAATGATATAATGATGCATAGTAATTTTTTTATAGAAAAAATGAATATCTTGTCTTATTAGTATTATTATAATTAGGGGAAAATTTTAAATAAAGATCTAAGGTGAAAGTGATTTTTCAAAGAATCTGAAGTGAACCTTATCTCAAATAATAATTTGAAGTAATAAACTTAATCTCAAATAAGACACCAAACTTACTAATAAAATCTTAATATAGCCAAGGACATTTTCATCCAAAAGCCTTTCTCTTTATTTGATTTGTTTTTATTTCCCACATTCTTAATTTGATGGAAATACGAAGGGTAGCGTGTCACGTGTGTGCCTAATATGGGGTTTTGTAGACCCAAAAAATTAATTTGAAATTAATTTGTCATAAGTGTACTAGTTTTGAATTTTTCGTGATATTAATCATTAAAAATATTAGTTTTGATAATTATTTGACATTAACAAGTTAGTAAATATGTGATTGATGATGTAAGTTTGTAAATAAATTTTCTATTTAAATTACATCATTCTCAAATTAAATCAGAAATTATTTTTGAAAACACAATACTTTAATTGTACATTCTTATTAAAGTATAGTATAGCATTGTAAATTGATCTATAATTTCAACGCTAAAACTTCCTCGTACACACTTTCTACGAAAATCGTGAGCTCGAATTAATTTTCAGATATATCTATATATGCATGGATATCATAATAACAATTTTTCTATAATTTTTTGTGGTTCTGAATATCTTTGGGGAAATTTGCATCATTCTTCTAAAAAGGAAGTTATTTAGTTTTGTGGTCTACATTCTTGAGCAAACACTGTTTGTTCAATGTTAAAATAGGATCTTCACCATAATATCTTGTCAATGTTATTTCCTTAATCAAAATAGTATGTTTAGCTTCTACCCATATTATTCGAAATAATGACATTTAAATATGCATCACTTTTTACATAAGTAAAGTAGATAAACAGAGCTTCTATCCATATTATTCAAAATAGTGGCTGTTAAATATGCATCACTTTTTTGATTCACTCAAATTTCTTAAAGAAGGGAAAAATTTTTGGGTGGTCCCGTGTCCTACCTTTTGCTCTTGGGCGTGGAAGAAATTGCTTGATCTTCATGAAGTTTTTCAACAATACTTCCATTGGCGCATGGTAATGGACTTTCGGCTTCATTTTGGTTTGATCCTTCCAAAGGCCCTCTTTTACCGGTTTTTTTTTTTTTTCTGATCTGAAGATTTATCAGTCTGGTATACCGCGTTTGGCTTCGGTTAGGACAGATCTCTCCTCTGATGCAGCTACCATTCTGGTTGATTGGGGAGAACCTCTCCCGATACTCAACCAAGATGTCAACCGCATCCTCTGGCTTGGGCACCCCTCTGACCGCTTCTCTACTTCCTCTGCCTGGAACTTAATTTGCCCTAGAGGACCTTGAATGCCTTGGTTCTCCTTTGTCTAGAATCTCGCATTGCCTCCTCGCTACTAGACTCTCCTATGGCTGATCACACGTAATCGGTTACCAACTCAGGTAGCACTTCTCTCTTATGGCCGTATCTCTTCTGCAGTGTGTGCATTCTGCTCTTGTAGGCATGATTCGACTGATCACCTGGTTTTTGGATGTCGAATTACCGACAATCTTGCACGATATTGGGCGGCCGAGTGTAATCTACCTTGGCAAAACAGAAGTTGGGCGGCCAAGTGTAATCTACCAAGCATATTGGTGATAATAGTTTCCACCAATCCCTGTCTTGCTTTTCCTTTGGAGCTTTTTATGCTATCTTATTTGGAATGAGTGAATGTGATCCTCTTTTGCAACCACTCCCTTCCTCCCAGCGTTGAAGATGTACCTTCATAAGGCGATTAAGGATAAAGCTTTGTCTTTCAAGCACGTTTCTGACACTCCGAGAATAGAAGACTGCAGCAAAGTTGGTGATTGCCTTTGACAATTTTTGATTGATTGTTCGTTCTTTCCTTTTCTTGTTGCTGTTTTTCTTTGCTTTTGGCTTTTGGTGCGTTTCTTGTGGTTTCACGGCACCCCTACACTCTTTGACTTCCTTTGTCTTTTGAGTGTTTGATCTTGTTGGTGCCGGGCCTCCTTACTTGTACATTCTTTTGGTAAAATCTATATATTACTTACCTTTACCCAAAAAAAAAAAAATATGCATCACTTTTCACATTTTTTTTTTTTGAAAAGTCCAACACTATTGATTTTATATACATGTCGTTCATTACACTCACTACTAACGATTTTCTTCTCTTTCTCGAATTCAAAGCAAAAAATACCCCATCAATTAGCGTCATTTACTTTTGCTATTGCACGAAAAGACGTACATTCAACCAATAGTATGCGTAAAGAGACACTCCTCCTCGCATTTTGAGTGGCGTATTTTCTAGATGACTCTTTATTTTTTATTTTTTTCTTTTTTTTGGGTCTATGACTTTCCAGTATCCGGGGTATGCCCAACTAAATTCGGAATCGAGCACTATCGGAGCCACAAAGGCACCATTTGCTCCATACACAAGGCTCAAACTCGAACCTTGCTTAACGGAACCCAGGCTCCTCACCACCTAGGCCAACAAACGTTGGTTTAGATGACTCCTTTTTGACGATACATATATTGTGTTTTCCTTTTCTTTCTTCACTCTTAGTGATATCAATCAACATTATCTACTTCTATCATGTTTACTAAATAGACACTTTGTTTTGAGAAAAGACTACAAGTGCCATAACTTGGCACAAAGGGACACTTAAGTGTCATAACTACGAAAGATACACTTAAATGCCATATTTAAGAAAGTGAGACACTTGAGTGCCACCTCGGCAAAGCCGGCCGATAATCATACGTGGCAATTAAATATTAATATTTATCGCCGAGGTGTATCGCCGAGAGCCGAGTCGCTTTAATTCATCCAAAACAACATCGTTTCTAGTGTTGGCCAAAATAGAGCCCTTAAATCGCCAAAACGACGTCGTTTTGGCATAATTTGAATTTTAATATAATATAAAAATTAATTAAATTTAATTTAAAAATAATAATAATATAATATATTTATTATTAAAAAACGGAGGAGGAGGAAGGCACCCGTCTCGGGCGAGGGCACACAGCCTCGCGTCGATCGGGCCGGGCCGCCGGGCCCCGGCCGTGGCCCGCGGTCCCAACACCTCGCCGTCGGCTGCCTCTCTCCTCCTCTCCCCCTTTTTCTTCCTCCTCCCCGCCCACCGGCCGCCTCCCCTCCTCCTCCTTGCCCCCGCGGCCGGGATCTAGGCGAGGGCCGCAGCCCTCCCCGCATTCAGCGGCGCAGGGTCAATGGCCCTTGCTTCCAGCCGGCCAAGGGCCACCACTCACTAGAGATCACTCGAATAACGATGGCCCTTGGCCTAACCAAGCGGGGCCACCGACACTCGCCGGATCCGGGCAAGGGCTGCAACCCTCGCCCGGCCTAGGGCAAGGGCTCATGAGCCATCGCCGCCTCGGCCATAGGCCTGCCGACCCCACCGACCTCTCCGTCGCCGTCTCTTTCCCGGGACAACGGGCGGGAGGCGGCGGTAATGGCTGTGGCCCCCGCCCGCTTCCTCCCCTCATTTTCTTTTTTTTCTTTTTCTTTTTTAATTTTAAAACTAGTATTTTTAAATATTTAACTAAATTTAATTTTAATTTTAATTTAATTAATTTATATATTATTTTTTTACCACGTCGCCCAAAACGATGCCATTTTTTGCATTACTTGGCCACGCGTGTGCAAACGGCGCGTTGCACTCATTTCGCGAAAAATGCCACGATGTACTCTTCCGATTTTCGGGATTGGCACTCAAGTGGATCCATTTTCTAATTTTAGCACTTAATTGTACCTTTCATAAATTATACGATTTTGTGATCCTTTCACAAGCTTACAAGACTCCAAGGCCCGCGTTTCCTTTGCTTTGAAAATATACATTCGAATAGACACATTTCTTCGTAATTTTCAGTGACATAGAAGGTGTCTATTTTTGAAATAGTATTTCTGCTTTAGTCACCAATGATTACATCAACCATTTGACTTTTGTCCAGTTCATTCCTCAAACCAATCCGGAGACAAAATAGGAAGAGTTATAGAAATATGGATCGGGAGTGACAGAGCATCATTCATATTTCATAGAGTTCCCAAAAGTTGTTTAGTCTGGGAAAGTATTTTAAGCGTTAAAAATCTAAGTAAAATACATATGGTTTTATTAGTCCTGTCTATTGTAAAATTTGAAACTTTTTCTTCTAATGTCTTATTTTAATCCAAAGATCTTCCCACATAACATATGTCATTTTGTTCATAATACATAAGGATCAATATTTCCACTAAGATAAAGATGAAGCGTTTATAGATTGTGAGATGTTGCTAATCGTCATAAAGTGAATAAACTCGTCAAAAGGCTTCTTCTCACAATTCCAGCATGACTCTTGTAGATAACATTGCTCAGACATGTAATAGTTCATAAGTTTATTTGGAATACACATATGGTTATCCTCCAAAATTCTAAATTTCGGCTCTATTCGCAGTTCCTACATCATGAAGAACAAGATCATTAGAAATTTAGAGAGAAGTGGAGACATACTTGCATACTAGAAAGTCGAAACAGAGCATCACTAGAACAAAATCCTCATTGGTGAAGCGGACATTAGAATGACCCCAATGAGCAGAAGATAAATCTTGTGATGACAGCATAAACAGTGTGAATCTTGTTAATATCAAACTTAAGAGACTGATAGTTCATTATTGACACCTGAATTTTGACTATTACTTAGAAAATTAGGGATTGATTTTTAACCTCTAAAGAAACATAACAAAATTGTATTTCATGTAGTTACATCTTTACATCAAACCAATGGATGAGCTGCTAATGATGACTCTAATCTTAATTTAGCAAGTTGGATTAACTCTCGTATAAAGTAGAAGTATTATAAGCGAATCCTTGTGATTCCTTATAGAGAAGAAAGAAAAAGCAAAGTCTCCACTGACTTGGGGAAAAGAGTTGCGGCAAATTCCTTTTCACAGGAAATATGATCTTCAAGAAGCGGTGGAACGTCTATCAATATTGGTTTTGTGGGGGTGGGGGGGAGAGTGTGTACTGGGAGCTGAGCAAGAGGACAAAGAAAAGATAAGGGGAGAGGGAAAAGAAGCCTCGGCCAAGCCCTGGCCGAGACGCCTCGCTGCACTACCGTCTCCGTGCCTCTACGGACGTGAGCCGAGCGCTGCTATCTTGTTCCACCGTGGCACCCGACGATGCCCGCTTACTGGGTCCGTCAATGCTATTTTGCCCGAGCCGAACCACATCGTGGAGATGTTGCCTCCATTTGCCCTTGTGCTGCCGTGCGCAAGCCCAATGTGTGCGATGACTAGCACCGCTCGTGCCACAAACCTGTCGTTGCACGGACCACCGCTACACCACCCGTGCTTCAACGTAAGAACTCGACGCCGCTGCCGCTGGCTGCGTGACCCCCAACCATGACGACTTACTGCCCCGTCATGTCCGACTACCCACAAAGCTACCGCTTTTTCCATGACCTGTCCGTGGCTAGCTTAGGATTGCTGCCGCATTCCATGGCCGGCCGATCGAGTCTCTACTATTCCATAGAGCCAAACCGACGACTAGCTGAGATCCTAGAGTTGTCGTTGTTGACCGTCAAAGCGACATTCCAAGATCAACATAGCTAGAAACTCGAACATTTTTGGAAGAGAATACGAGATTTGCGTACCTGATTTGAAATCCATCGTTTTTCATGCGGAATGATGATGATTCGATGATCGGGTTTTTCTCCTTTATGACCCTTGGATCCTAGCACAATGAGACTGCCCTCCACGGCTTCCTTATGAGGTGGAGAGTGTTTGTGGAAGAATAAGGGTTAGAGGATACATCTTAGCGCTATTTATAGAGTTTTCAACTGCGCCCCTCTCATCACGGGCACCAACTCACCTACACAAGCCAAGCTCATATTCGACTATTAAGAAACCTTATGTCTTACCTTATTAGAGTAATCCCGTAAAACGGTAAATTACAATCTCAATTAATATAGCCTACATTATAAAAATTCTTACATTTTCTCATGAGCTATATTAATTGAAACCGTACTTTGTATGTGCACACATTTATGTTGGTTTAAAGACAATTCTTAATAATCAATCTTATTCCATAAAGTTTCAAATATTGAATCATAATAGTAATTGCATGTATTCACGCAAAGCCTTTCATGGTTGCGTACTCTAACTTTATTGATATGGATTCAATATAGTTGTGTGATAAATGTATAACACCTCATAAAGAGTAACATCTTATGTGTCATTTCATTTGTCCGGTCCTTTTTCTCTTACCTTAAGTGTCATAGAAAACAGATGTACCATTAGAGAATATCTTTATTATTCTAATAACCCATATGTCTTACTTTTATGATTTAACTTTTCTTCATGTATAATTAAAACATATGTACAAGGTAATAATTGGATGCTCCTAGCCTTCATTCAAGGTTTATATGTACCTTGAGATTTCTATTACAAGCAATCAACTCAATATGATGAGAACACATTCATGGACACTTTATTGAATGTAAAAGAGTTTATACATGTCAAAATGTTATTGAATGTAACAAAACATAAATGTAAGCTTTATTAGAGCAAAATCAAAATAGCTCCCACTAAACAGCAGCATCCAATGATGCTTCTCAACCCATATTTATGACATGCCATTCAAGTACCAAGGGTGAAGGTCTTTAAATAGTAGATCTGCAACCATATTATCTGTGAAAATATACTCTACTATAACGTCACCATTATGTGTCGTTTCGTTATGGTCAAAACTTGACCACCATATATCGACCCCTCGAGACTTTTATTGTTGTTGATAAACAACACTGAACAGTTATTATCTCAATATAGGCCCTTATTTTCATAGTTGTCGTTTCCTTAACTTAATTCTAACTCTATTTATTGGAAGAAAATAAGTTTCTTGAAATGTTAGAACCTCAAATTGTAACCCCATGAAAAGAATGCTGAAGTTGAAAAAACAACTTAATCATTCAAATCCTTGTTGTGGCATCTATAAATTATACGCCCTTTGCTTGAATCATAACGACTTACTTCAATTTTGCCCCTCTCCTCCCATAGTATACGTGTAAAACTCCGTCGGATCCTTCATGAAACATAACCTAGAATTAGATCTTCATTATCGAAAAACCCTAAGCATACATACCATTGAGAAACCGTATGGATCTATTCACAAGATCAAACATGGTCAACTCCTCAATGAGGTTCGAAGCAAATATGTTCTTGAAAAGCATGCTACAATATATTTATACAATAGAGGATGACATAGATTTCTGTTTATTATTTTGTTATAATACGCGTTCGCTAATATAAAGATGTATTATGTTGTCAACTTCTTGTCATCTTAACAATTAACAAAGTCTGCATTAAAATACCCTACCAACTTCAAATCCTGAACATATTTGTCAACATACAAGTTTTCTTGTCCTTTTAAGTATCTCAAAACCTTATTGGCAGCAATCCAGTGATCATGTTCTAGACTTGACTAATATCTACCTAGAAGTCTTATCGCAAAGCAATATCCAGCATAATGCAAAATTGAGCATACATGACATTTCTAAATGCATTAGCATAAAATATATCCTACATTTGGGTTTTCTCAAAATCTAAATGAGGTGAATATTAGAGACTCAATCTATTAGCCTTAACGACAGGAGCAACTCCAGCTTGTTGAATCTTTTCAAAATACAAGCAACATATGTAGTCTGAGATAAATCTAACAAAACGATTCCTATGGATCTCAATGCCAAGGACAAAAAATACCTGACCAAACTCTTTCAAGTCAAAATCTCTTGACAACATCCGCTTTGTTTCATATAGTAATCCAATGTCACTACTCGCAAGCAAGATGTCATTCACGTAGAATGTGAGAAAACTAAATTTTCTCCCACTGACCGTGTAATATATACAATGATCTACTTTATTCTCAACAAAAATGAATGAAATCACAACACTATGAAACCTTAAGCACCATTGTCTACAGACTTGCTTAAGGCCATAAATAAGGCTTTGAAATTTACACACAAGTTTACCTGAATCATCTGCTGCAAAACCTTCGAGTTGAACCATATAGACTTCTTTATCAAAGTATCCATTGAGAAACGCAGTTTTAACATTCATCTAACGTAACTCACGTCAAAAATGAGCTATTAATATCATATTCATTCTGAAAGAATCTTTAGAAAATACTAGACTTCTCTCACGAGTGAAAAATTTACTGCTAGTCAGTTTAAACTTCTCAATATTCCTTTAGAATTTACTTTCATCTTGTACACCCATTTGCAATGGATGGGCTTGTGACATTCTGCCAATTCTTGAGCTTCCAAATACTATCACGTTTAATAAATTGCATCTTGTCTTTCAATGCATCTAACCTCAAATCTGATTGAAAACAAGAAAGCAGGTATTCATATAAATCACTTGATCGATCACGTAGCAAATATCTAGTCATGCTCTCACAAATAAGCTATATAGTCTGGTGGCATAAAAGAACGTCCTTCCCTAATAGATCTCTTAAGTGGATCTACTGCAACTATTTCATCCTGCACCTGAAAGGCTTGACAAACTTCATCAAGAATTATATCGATAACAATATCATGAACCTCAACAAGCTTAGTCTGTAATGTAGAAGACTTCGCAGTTGACTGTATAGGCAAAGACAAAGATACAGTCGTCCCTACCATATTATTATCTTTAATAGTCTAAGATGAGCTATCCTCGACAAATACATCAAATTCCATAAACTTCACTATCTGTGATTCCACAATTATTGTACCTCCATTGGAATCACAAAATCGATATCCCTTCGCACAATTTGGGTAAGATACGAAATAACGCGGAGTGGTTTTACAGTCCAACTTACTTTATGTTAGATTATATAACTTCACTTTTGCAGGACACACAAAACCTTAAGATAGTTCAAGTTAGGTTTACATCCAGCCCACAACTCAAAATGAGTCAAAGTAACATATTTGGTAGAAATATGGTTTAACACATATTGAGCTGTTTGGATATAAGCCTGACCTAACAATTAGTCCTAATAATCACTCATATAATCTAACATAAAGTAAGTTGAGATAAGCTACACGCAATTTACCCAAATTGTGTAAAGGATATTATTTGTGATCTCCAATGGAAAACATTGTGGAAATCACAGATAGTAGAAGTTTATGGAAATTTGATCAGTGCTCATCTTAGACTATTAAAGATAATAATATGGTAGGTTTGACTATCTGTCTTTAGCATACAGTCAACTGCGAAGTGTAGACCTAAACTCGTTGAGGATTCAGGATATTGTTATCGATACAATTCTTGATGAAGTTTGTCAAGCAGGTGTCAGAGATGAAGTGGTTGCAATAGATCACTTAAAGTCTATTAGGGAACCGATAATTTGCCACCAGTCCTTTCTATGAGCGCGTTTAAATATTT
>CM029483.1:2897485-2917111 GCA_017140395.1 Eucalyptus lansdowneana | reverse complement strand
TTGGATTATTCAAAGCTGGTGTTATTAAGATTATAAACTGACTTATTATACTTCACCACCTGACTATGAAAAGCTAAAGAATAAACTGATTATCTTGACTATGCCAAAGATTCTTGAGTAACTCCTCAACCTGGAGTTCCTGCTGAGGAAGCAGGGGCTGCGGTAGCTGCTGAATCTTCTACTGGTACATGGACAACTGTGTGGACCGATGGGCTTACCAGCCTTGATCGTTATAAAGGAAGATGCTACCACATCGAGCCTGTTGCTGGAGAAGAAAATCAATATATATGTTATGTAGCTTACCCTTTAGACCTTTTTGAAGAAGGTTCTGTTACTAATATGTTTACTTCCATTGTGGGTAATGTATTTGGGTTCAAAGCCCTGCGCGCTCTACGTCTGGAGGATCTGCGAATCCCTACTTCCTATACGAAAACTTTCCAAGGCCCGCCTCATGGCATCCAAGTTGAGAGAGATAAATTGAACAAATATGGGCGTCCCCTATTGGGATGTACTATTAAACCGAAATTGGGGTTATCCGCTAAGAACTACGGTAGAGCAGTTTATGAATGTCTTCGTGGTGGACTTGATTTTACGAAAGATGATGAGAACGTGAACTCACAACCATTTATGCGTTGGAGAGACCGTTTCTTATTTTGTGCCGAAGCAATTTTTAAATCACAGGCTGAAACAGGTGAAATCAAAGGGCATTACTTGAATGCTACTGCAGGTACATGCGAAGAAATGATGAAAAGGGCTGTATTTGCCAGAGAATTGGGAGTTCCTATCGTAATGCATGACTACTTAACAGGGGGATTCACTGCAAATACTAGCTTGGCTCATTATTGCCGAGATAATGGTCTACTTCTTCACATCCATCGTGCAATGCATGCAGTTATTGATAGACAGAAAAATCATGGTATACACTTTAGGGTACTAGCTAAAGCCTTACGTATGTCTGGTGGAGATCATATTCACGCTGGTACTGTAGTAGGTAAACTTGAAGGAGAAAGACATTACTTTGGGCTTTGTTGATTTACTTTACGTGATGATTTTATTGAAAAAGATCGAAGCCGCGGTATTTATTTCACTCAAGATTAGGTCTCTCTACCAGGTGTTCTGCCCATAGCTTCTGGGGGTATTCACGTTGGCATATGCCTGCTCTGACCGAGATCTTTGGAGATGATTCCCGTACTACAATTCGGCGGAGGAACTTTAGGACACCCTTAGGGGAAATGCCGGGTGCCGTAGCTAATCGAAGTAGCTCTAGAAGCATGCGTACAAGCTCGTAATGAGGGACGTGATCTTGCTCGTGAGGGTAATGAAATTATCCGTGAGGCTAGCAAATGAGTCTGAACTAGCTGCTGCTGTGAAGTATGGAAAGAGATCAAATTTGAATTCGAAGCAATGGATACTTTGTAATCCAATAATTACCGTTCGTTCTCTTAATTGAATTGCGAAAAGCTAAACTCGGCCCAATCTTTTACTAAAAGGATTGAGCCGAATACAAAGATTCTATTTATTCGATCTATCTCATATCTGGAATGGGTTATCTAGATATACAAGATAACAAAACATAACCAAATAAACAATTCAAATGCTTCTATTGTTTGCTCTTGTTTGTTGTGTTGGATCCACAATTAATCTTATGGATCTTTAGGATTGGTGTATTCTTTAAATCCCTTAGTTTCGGATCATGAATGAGTCAAGTATCCACTGCCCCTTCCTGCCCATCCTGTATATTGTCCTTTTCGTTCCGTGTTGGAATAGACGAGATTTTACGAAAAAGTTATTGATAAAACAAATATTTCTTTTTTTCGAGGCGAATTTGACACAAGATGAAGGAAGAAATCGCTATTTCAATTTCAAATAAAAAAAAATAATTTCGAATATTCTATAATAAAAATAAAAAAGTTCCATCATATATAACTATAGTGAAGTAATACTCCGGGTTCTCACAAAACAAAAGAAAATCCTTTTTCAATACTCATTCCTTTATTTTATTGTTATTAATCTGAAGTGATTGGATCTCTATACTTTATTCCGATAGAAAATGAAATATTCAAATGATTTTTCATCGAATGACTATTCATCTATTGTATTTTTCGCGTAAATAGGGAGTGAAAGTTCTATGGAAAAATGGTGGTTCAATTCGATGTTGTATAAGGGAAAAATTAGAATACAGGTGTGGGCTAAGTAAATCAATTGATAGGTTTGGTAATCTATTGAAAAAACCAGTGTAAGTGAAGATCCAGTTAAAAACGATACGGATAAAAAGATTCATAGTTGGAGTGAAAGTTCTAGTTACAGTAATACTCATTTCGTGGGGCGTCAGGGACGTTCGTAATTTTATCTCTGATGACACCTTTTTAGTTCGAGATAGTAATAGGAATATTTATTCCATATATTTTGATATTACTAATCAAATTTTTGAATTGACAATGATCTTCTTTACTGAGTGAACGAGAAAGTTCTTTTTTAGTTATCGGACTTATACTTATCTGAAGAATGGATCTAAGAATGATGATCCGCCCTGTGATCGTTCCATGTATGATACTAAATACAGTTGGAATAATCATTACTAGTTGCATTAACTCTTATCTTGGTTCTCAAATCTGTATTGAGTTCATTTTAGAAAGTAGTAGTGACAATTCCAGTGACAGTTACATTTCGAGTTACATTTATGGTGAAAGTAGAAATAGTAATGAAAGGGGAGCTCCAGTATAAGAATTGCACTTGGAATGGTATTGATTTCACTCGAAGAGAAAATTCTACTGATTTCGATTTGACTCAAAAATATAGGCATTTGTGGGTTCAATGCGAAAATTGTTATGGATTAAATTATAAGAAACTTTTGAAGTCCAAAATGAATATTTGTGACCAATGTGGATATCATTTGAAAATGATAGTTCAGATCGAATCGAACTTTCGATTGATCCAGGTATAGGATCCTATGGATGAAGACATGGTTTCTCTGGATCTATTGAATTTTCATTCGGAGGAGGAACCTTATAAAGATCGTGATTCTTATCAAAGAAAAGACAGGATTAACCGATGCTGTTCAAACAGGCACAGGTCGACTAAACGGTATTCCCATAGCAATTGGAGTTATGGATTTTTCAGTTTGTGGGGTATTATGGGATCGTAGTAGGCGAGAAAATCACCCGTTTGATCGAGTATACTACCAATCAATTTTTACCTCTGATTCTAGTGTGTGCTTCGGAGAGCACACGTATGCAGAAGGAAAGCTTGAGCTTGATGCAAATGGCTAAAATATCTGCTGCTTTATATGATTATCAATCCCATAAAAAGTTATTCTATGTATCAATCCTTACATCTCCTACTACTGGTGGGGTAACGGCTAGTTTTGGGATGTTGGGGGATATTATTATTTGCCGAACCTAATGCTTACATTGCATTCGGAAGTAAAAGAGTAATTGAACAAACATTGAATAAGATAGTACCTGAAGGTTCACAAGCGGCTGAATATTTATTCCATAAGGGCTTATTCGATCCAATCGTACCACATGTAATCCTTTAAAAGGGTGTTCTGAGTGAGTTATTTAAGCTTCACGCTTTTTTTCCTTTGAATTAAAATTCACTTAGTAAGTTAAGTGGAACAACCCAAGTCAAATTATTTTTATTTTATTTAGTTACATTTTTGTATTTGTAGCGAACAATTAGGTAGTTTATCGGAATCAAAGTAAAAATTCTAAGAAGACTTTCTTTTTTTCTTTGGTGACATAATCATAATATTTAATTGTAAATTGTAGAAAGAATCGTGCGGATAATTCTTTTTTTCTACCGATATTCCTGATTATTAATTAGGAAACCTCTAGCAACAAGATAAAAAAAAATGGTTCCTTCTTCAAAATTCAAATTGGGCAAGGCAAATAAAATAAACCGAAGGTCATCTTTCCTTCTTGCTTTGTATGTATAGTATATATAATTCAAATATAGAAAAGATAGATATAGAGTATCTTTTCTTTTCTGCTATATCTTCCGAGAATCTCTATTTTTACTAAGAATCCTGTTGTTGGATTGAATTCTAACGAATCCTTCGTGAATTTATAAGAAACTCTTTCTTTTTTTATTTCTTAAATAAAATCAAAATTCAATTCAATTCAATTTGAGAGAACAAGAATAGAATAGATTATCATACGTATATTTCTATATTTCATGTAGAAAGATAAAGAAGAATAAGTCTCATTTATTTAATTATCCATTCCTTACACTTATTATTTAATATATATAGTCACTTCGATATACTCAATATAATTATATACGAATTATAATTATTCTAAGGTATCTTTCTAACAATAACAGGTACAAATATTAAATCGAGGTACCCATTCTATGATAATTTTTAACAACTTACCCTCTTTCTTTGTGCCTTTGTGGGCCTAGTATTTCCGGCAATTGCAATGGCTTCTTTATCTCTTCATGTTCAAAAAAACAAGATTTTTTTAGATTCGATAGGTGCAAATCTTATCTATTTTTTTTTCAAGACTTAGATATAGATAACACAGATATCTATTTAGTAGAATATGGCAGTTTCCTCCGAACATAGCTTTTTTATGTATGCGTAAATATATAGGTAAATAAATTATAGCAATTTTCAAATAGATCGGAATCGAGGTGGATGTAGGAAATGAAAGTCAATGTATCTATATGTGGATATCTATAGGAGATCATATAAAGGGATATTCTTATTTTAGACCTAACCAATTTGATCTAAGCAATTGATCTAACCAATTAGATGAATTACTCCTAAAGACTTACATTCGAATGACACTAGTTGATGAGAGAGTTACTTCGGAAACAAAAAAACGAAAGTCAAATTCATTTGGACTATTTTTCTCAATTCAGTAAAATCACAGCTGGATCTAGTATGAGTTGTCGATCAGAACATATATGGATAGAACTTATAGTGGGGGTCTCGAAAAAATAAGTAATTTCTTGCTGGGCCTTTATCCTTTTTTAGGTTCTTTAGGATTCGTATTGGTTGGATCTTCCAGTTATCTCGGTAAGAATTTGATATCTTTAGTTCCGTCTCAACAAATTCTTTTTTTCCACAAGGGATCGTGATGTCTTTCTACGGTATCGCAGGTCTCTTTATTAGTTCCTATTTGTGGTGCACAATCTCGTGGAATGTAGGTAGTGGCTATGATCGATTCGATAGAAAGAAGGAATAGTGTGTATTTTTCGTTGGGGATTTCCTGGACAAAATCGTCGCATCTTTCTACGATTTCGTATGAAAGATATTCAGTCCATCCGAATCGAAGTTAAAGAGGGTATTTCTGCTCGTCGTGTCCTTTATATGGAAATCAAAGGACAGGGGGCCGTTCCCTTGACGCGTACTGATGAGAATTTGACTCCGCGTGAAATTGAGCAAAAGCCGCCGAATTGGCCTATTTCTTGCGCGTACCGATTGAAGTATTTTGAAATGAACTTGAACTGAAGAAGAAATTCTTTCCCAGCAGCAGGAAAAATTCAAGAATTCTCGTTCTTTCTTCAGCATAGCATAGCTTAATAAAATTTTTTCAGAACGTTCATTCGAGCCAAAGTATACGTATATGGAACATCCATAAAACGAAATTTTTTTGTATGCATAAAAAAGAATTTATGCGTATGGAAATCCACTCAACTCAATTTACTAAAAAACAAGTAAAAGTAACAAATCGAAATAAAATAATAGATTCATCTCGTATATCAAAACATTTCGGAATAAAGGATTTCTCTTTTTATTTTCAATATGAATTGATAGGTTAGATACAAATAGATCATATCTTGGAAATTCTCTCTCCTTTCTTTTGTCAATCGACTTTTCTTTTTTTTTATCTTTTCTTTTGTTTTTCTTAATGATCAAAGTCAAAAGATTGCTTGGATCTCTTATAAGGATAACTTTTCTGTCTTGTTTTGCCACTCATTTTTGATCATTACATTAGGTTTGAATTTATGATCGGTAGATCACAATATTCTTAATAAATCTCTCTCCATTTTTCCTGGACTAGAACTGTGGGGTAGCCGGCCATTTTTTTTCGAAAGATTTTCTTTTTTGATAGAAAAGACAAAGGGAGTTCTTTTGGCTTAAAATCCGAATAATATTCATTACTTGCTTGAAATAATATTCATTACTTGCTATTCATTACTTGCTTGAATTGGTTCTTTCAAGCATTTATCGAAAAGGGCTTCGAATTTGATCAATTCAATTGAGGTATCTGGAAACAAGATTTTTCTTATTTCTTCATTTGAAACGGGCTCTTATTCTATTTCTGTATTCTTTCTAAATTCAAGGACTAACTACTGAATCACAAATAAAAAACAGGGAATAGATTCATAGGTCCGATGCCCTGTAATAGAACTTAGGGTTAATAGAAATAGTAGATCACATAGATTCAACAAATGAGGTGGATTCATTAACAATTCAAAGATGAAAAAATGGTAAAAAAGAAAGCATTTCTTCCTCTTCTATATCTGACATCTATAGTATTTTTGCCCTGGTGGATCTCTCTCTCATTTAATAAAAGTCTTGAATTTTGGATTACTAATCGGTGGAATACTAGGCAATCCGAAACTTTTTGACTGATATTCAAGAAAAAGAGTATTCTAGAAAAATTCATCAGGTGGAAGAACTCTTACTCTTGGACGAAATGATAAAAAAGAATACCCGGAAACACATCTACAAACACTTCGTATAGGAATCCACAAAGAAACGATCCAATTGATCAAGATGCACAATGAGGATCATATCCATATGATTTTGCACTTATCGACAAATATAACACTCTTTCATTATTTTAAGTGGTTATTCTATTCTGGGTAATGAAGAACTTGCTATTCTTAACTCTTGGGTTCAAGAATTCCTATATAACTTAAGTGACACAATAAAAGCTTTTTCTATTCTTTTATTAACTGATTTATGTATCGGATTCCATTCGCCATGGCTGGGAACTAATGATTGGCTATGTCTACAAAGATTTTGGATTTGCTCACAACGATCAAATTATATCGGGTCTTGTTTCTACTTTTCCAGTCATTCTGGATACAATTTTTAAATATTGGATCTTCCGTTATTTAAATCGTATATCTCCATCACTTGTAGTGATTTATCATTCAATGAATGACTGATCTAACTAGAATATTTGTTACTTTGTAACATAAGGTACATAAGCAAAGCATTTCCATTTTAAGACGTACTTACTCTTTCTACCTCACAGGGATTTCTCCTACTCCTTATATTCCAGTAAAAATGATTTCAATAAAGTAAATAGCAGAATTGTGGATAGGGAATTATACAAGCGACCTACCTAATTTTATTGTAGAAATTTTCGGGATCAATGATTGGACCATGCAAACTAAAAACACCTTTCTTGGATAAAGAAAGAGATTATTCGATCTATTTCCGTATCGCTGATGATATATATCATAAACTCGGACATCCATTTCAAATGCATATCCCATTTTTGCACAGCAGGGTTATGAAAATCCACGAGAAGCGACCGGACGTATTTATGTGCCAATTGCCATTTTAGCTAATAAGCCCGTGGATATTGAGGTTCCGCAAGCGGTACTTCCTGATACTGTATTTGAAGCAGTTGTTCGAATTCCTTATGATATGCAAGTTAAACAAGTTCTTGCTAATGGTAAAAGGGGAGGTTTGAATGTGGGGGCTGTTCTTATTTTACCTGAGGGATTTGAATTAGCGCCTCCCGATCGTATTTCGCCCGAGATGAAAGAAAAGATAGGCAATCTGTCTTTTCAGAGCTATCGCCCCAATAAAAAAAATATTCTTGTGATAGGTCCTGTTTCTGGTCAGAAATATAGTGAAGTCACCCTTTCCTATTCTTTCCCCGGACCCCGCTACTAATAAAGATGTTCACTTCTTAAAATATCCCATATATGTAGGCGGGAACAGAGGAAGGTCAGATTTATCGATGGGAGCAAGAGTAACAATACAGTTTATAATGCTACAGCGGCTGTGTAGTAAGTAAAATCATACGAAAAGAAAAAAGGGGGGTACGAAATAACCATATCGGATGCGTCAGATGAACGTCAAGTGGTTGATATTATTCCACCAGGGTCAGAACTTCTTGTTTCCGAAGGCGAATCTATCAAACTTGATCAGCCATTAACGAGTAATCCTAATGTGGATTTGGTCAAGGAGATGCGGAAATAGTACTTCAAGATCCATTCCGTGTCCAAGGCCTTTTGTTCTTCTTGGCATCTGTTATTTTTTGGCACAAATATTTTTTGGTTCTTAAGAAGAAACAGTTTGAGAAGGTTCAATTGTCGAAATGAATTTCTAGATTCGCGGATTTCCAATATCAAATTCTTAAAAAGAATCAAATTTTTTGTTTTGACAATTCAATTATATTATGTATGATTAAAAATTATGAAAAGCTTTTTGCTTGTTTCTATTCCAGATGTCGATATCGGGAATTATTTGTACCGCATTACTAGTCATAGTATGTATATTGTAAAAAAGATTATTTTACTTTATCCCTTCTTTTTTAAGCCAAATTCGAGCGGTGTCACTAGGTCACTCTTGTGAGATTGAAATGTCATAGAATGGATCAATCGTTTTCTATTCTAATAGAATAAATCAAATCGAAAATTTCACTGGATACTAAACATAAAATAAGTAAGTGGAGAATAGAAAACAAAGGATTATTCGCCTCTTTCTTCTTAGTCTTTTCTTTGACACAAGAAAGGAATGCAGAAAATTCCTTTCTTGTGTCAAAGAAAACCCGGTTTTTGATCCCGTTAGTAAAAGATTACTATCTTTAGTTTATATTTTTTCCAGGTTTATCAGAACCCCTACTTTCTATTTATTACGTATACATATATAAAGTAGTGAACAAACAAAAAATAGAGGGGAAATCTTTTGATAAAATAGAACTTATTCTAATGAACTTAGAAAAATTCAACTTTGATGAGATTAAATAGAGTAGAGTAAGGATCTATTCGAAAAGGATTTGCTTTGGATAATATCTGATTGATAGAAATATATATTGTAATTGTGTCATTCAGGAAAATCAAATCGAGCGATTCTTCTTTCTTCGAACTTTGAAAGATAGATAAGATACTATCAGCGAATAAGAGATGTTCTAAATCAATTAATGAAATTTTCAAAAACATTATCAGAAAAAATGAAATGAAATGAAAAGTTATTTATTTTTTTTTTACCAAAATTTATGAAAGCAAAATCGGGAAACTTAGTTATTTATTTAGATTATTACAGAGATTATGAACCATAAAAGAAAAATATTAAACCAATCACAAGAATAAGCTATTATCCAAAGAGGAATCCTATCGGCCTTCTTAAGCTTTCATCCATCTGTCTTTTACATGAACTTAGTTCATCTTATTATTAGATTATTACGAGATGAACCCAACCCAATATTTTTTTATTAGTCTAAATAAAATTCCCGAGAAAAAATGAAATGTTTTTTTTTCAAAACCATATGAAAGCTTAAGAAGGATCCCCTTGCCTTCTTAACCTATTAAAGTTCATCTTATTATTAGAATTCAGAGATGAACAAGAATGAACCCAGAAAATACCTATTAAACCAATCACAAGTACCTATTATCCAAAGAGGAATCCTTCCAGTAGTATCGGCCATTTATCCCGCTTCCCTCCACCATTTCTTTCATCAAAGTTGTCATGCTAAAGACATAAACAGCCATAGATAATTATGAGATGTGATCCTTCCGAATGGGTTAAGATAATTTATTATGATTTAGTATTATACTATTCTTTTTTTCTTCTCTTAATTGAAGAAATAATTGGAAAAATAAAACAGCAAGTACAAAAAATGAGTAATAACCCCCAGTAGAGACTGGTACGATTCAATTCAACATTTTGTTCGTTCGGATTTGATTGTGTCGTAGCTCTATAATTTTTATTAGGTTTATCGTTGGATGAACTGCATTGCTGATATTGACCCTAAAAAAGAAACGGTAGGTACAGCTAGTCCATGAACAGCTAACCATCGCACTGTAAAAATTGGATAGGTTCGATCTATGGTCATTGGGTCCTCCTAAAAGATCTACTAAATTCATCGAGTTGTTCCAAAGGGTCAAAACGGCCAGTTATTAATGGAATTCCTTGTCGGCTCTCTGTAAAATATTCGTTTGGACGAGGGCTTCCAAACACATCATATAAGCTAAACCCGTGCTGACGAATAACCAACCCGCAATGAATAGGGAAGGTATAGTAATACTATGAATAACCCAGTATCGAATACTGGTAATAATATCAGCAAAAGAACGTTCTCCTGTGCTTCCAGACATGCTGAGCTCCACATATTCTTGTACAGTTAAAGGGGGATCGATTCCATAAAAGATGATATCAGTAAATGGAAATTCACTGAAGTTCCATCCTTGTTAGATCGTCAATATTGTACCAAAGGGTGTTTTTCGAGTATACCGAATCAGTATAGCTATCCTTATTCTGACACAGCAACGCAATTTGAATCAGTATGAAAATGAAGTACTCGATAATTTCTTTATTCTTTCTTGTTGCTTGTCGATGTAGAATCACATGTATTATTCAATATCGAATTTCTCAATTTCTATAAAGGTTTTACTTTTCTCTCCATTTTTCCACAATTCAATTCGATGCGAAATTGAGAAATCTCCTTTTCAAAGATATAAGCTTAAACTGTAGAAAAAGTTTTTGTTGGAATCTTTTTTTTTTCATTTTACATTTTAAGAGGAATTGTTTTCCTTGTAGAGTAACAAGTAAAGGGGTAGATAGTATTGAAAAAAAAAAAGAGAACAACAAAAAAAATAGAATTGAAATAATCAGTATTCGTGATGCACACATTGTTTTCTTGTATTCGATCGAAAGGTTCTTTCTGGAACTAGCTGCGAGGATGGGAATTTATGATATGAAAAGACAATTTCTATTTCTAATAAATATGGAAAAAAAATGTAGAACCTAGAAAAAGAAAAAATTATAGGAATTACTAGTCTTAGAATCGAGTTGGACAAAAATAAAGATTGATTTTCGTGAGTGATTTGATCAGTTGTACGATACCTTTGTTATTTTTACTTTATTTATTTTCATTTTTACTCATTAAATTCAGGAGTAGATTCATTCACATAATATCTCAAATGACAAGAAAAAAAGGTGTTATTGTTATAAGGTCACTCTTTATTCTAAAATCGAAAAATAGATTCGATATGATTAAAAAAAAAGATCAAAAAAAAGATAAATGATTTTCAAATTTTGTTCTATATGGATTCGAATTTCTTACTATTTTATTATTTTAATATTAGTCTACTCAAGAATTATCTAATGAATCACTTGATTCGAAATTAAGGGATAGGTAGACATTACAAATGATTAATTGATTCTTTCTACCTCCCTTACTCCATGTTTTTGTTAATCCGTCTATAATGATTGATGAATTAACAACTATCAATTGAACTTATTCTTTCATTTGAATTGGTATTTTTGCTTATCTTCGTATATTGAAAATTTAGGAAGTGCTTTCTAAACATATGTATAAAGAACACATTTCATTTAGCTCCTTCATCTTCATGCTTACTATAACTAGTTATTTCAGTTTTCTACTAGCAGCTTTAACTATAACTCAGCTCTCTTTTTATTGGTCTGACCAAGATACGACTTATTTGAAATTAATTGAATGAACACAACGCATAAAAAGAAATCTTTCTGTGGTATTGATAGACTCTATTTCCTTAGAGAGTCAATTTCCAATTAGTGGTCATTGAGATTCATGGGCAATGCGGATTAATATGTAGGGATAGATATTACCTCTCCTTTTTCCCTTTCAAAAAATTGAAATGATTGAAGTTTTTCTATTTGGAATTGTCTTAGGTCTAATTCCTATTACTTTAGCTGGATTATTTGTAACTGCATATTTACAATACAGACGTGGTGATCAGTTGGATCTTTGATTAAATTAATTAACATCTTTTTTTTAATTGACCTCCTCTTTTCTTTAATCCAAAGGAGGTCAAATTAAGATTACTGGTCAATTATTTAATTGTAATTTTGGGACTAACCTAACCAAGAATGGAATCACGCTCTAGGATTTGAACCTACGACATCGGGTTTTGGAGACCCACGTTCTACCGAACTGAACTAAGAGCGCTTTCTTATCTTCTTATCATTATCACACTAGCTAAAACTAAAAAAAAAGAAGAGGATTTTTTTTATAACCCGAATACATCTTGTATGCATAAGACTATCATATAGAATATGATATAATAAAAAAAGATTATGTATGCCTGATTTTAATCGATTTCAATAAATCCCTCGTTACTGCTCAGACGAGAAGTAATAGGTAGGGATGACAGGATTTGAACCCGTGACATTTTGTACCCAAAACAAACGCTACCAAGCTGCGCTACATCCCTTTCAATTGGTCTACAGTGTCATTTTTTATAGAATCCCTGTCTTGTTTTCAAAATCCTTATTTTCTCCATTGATATATCCAAGTTATCTTGCCATTTCTTTTTTATTCTCATGTAACATATAATAATAGTAGAAGGCTTATATACACATGAATATGAAACCCATCGTAAAAAATAACTAAAAAAGGGAATATTTTTGGGAATGCTCAGTCGGAAGGGACGTCTTTTTCGGTTTTAAGAAAAGAAAAATCTTATCTACCGAATCATTGTAGATTTCAATTGGAATTAGGAATTCCGTGTACAAATACAAAGCGGTCCTTAACTACTTACATATATATTATATCGGATCATATATGTATTAACATTAGGCATTACAATAAATAATACAATAAATAAAAAGAATAAAGAAGGAGGATTTAAAATGCGAGATCTAAAAACATATCTTTCCGTGGCACCGGTACTAAGTACTCTATGGTTTGGGGCTTTAGCAGGTCTTTTGATAGAGATCAATCGTTTATTTCCGGATGCGTTGACATTCCCTTTTTTTCATTCTAGTTATTGACATGGGAAGGGGTGAAGAAGATTAGAGGTAGAATCAAAAGATTTGTGACTAATCCCTCCCCCTCTTTTTTTTTTAGAAAAAATCGAATTCGATACAATATATTAAGTAGAAGTATAATCAAGAAAGGAGGAAAGAGAAATAAAAAGTAGATTCAACCTCGGCGAAATTCGGGTTTTCTCCAATTCCATTTAGAAATAATATTGTGAGAACAGAAATGTGTCTAGGCAAGAAGATCATACAAGATCTTTTAATAAAATACTGTACATTGAATCGAATTCGATTCAAAATATACTAAATATTAGTTTGTTGTTTTACTTCTTATTTTTTTATTTCTTTTTTCGCAGAAAGTAGAAGAATTGGTTGAATCAAAAACGCAAAAGGAGGTTCATGGCCAAGGGTAAAGATGTCCGAGTAACGGTTATTTTAGAATGTACCAACTGTGTTAGAAACGGTCTTAATAAGGAATCAAGGGGTGTTTCCAGATATATTACTCAAAAGAATCGACACAATACGCCTAGTCGATTGGAATTGAGAAAATTCTGTCCCTATTGTTACAAACATACGATTCACGGAGATAAAGAAATAACTCGAATCAGTGCCTGTGTCACTCTTACAAGTAACACGAAAAGGACATATTCTATATATAGCATATTATTCTATATATTTTCATTTTAGTTAACATAATATAACTAACTAAAAAAAAGCCAAATCAAATCCTATATTTTGAATTTGAAATCTTTTTGGATCAAATTGAAATAGGATTTTGAGGATAAGGAATAAACAAACCATGGAAAAATCCAAGCGACTCTTTCTTAAATCCAAGCGATCTTTTCGTAGGCTGATTTGCTTTTCGATCCAATCGGGGGATCGAATTGATTATAGAAACATGAGTTTAATTAGTCGATTTATTAGTGAACAAGGAAAAATATTATCTAGACGGGTAAATAGATTAACCTTAAAACAACAACGATTAATTACTATTGCTATAAAACAAGCTCGTATTTTATCTTTGTTACCTTTTCTTAATAATGAGAAACAATTTGAAAGAAGCGAGTCGACCGCCGGAGCTACTGGTCTTAGAACCATAAATAAATAAAAAAAAAAGTAGACTTACTTTTACTCCTCAATTGAACCCAAATAAAAATCCGAACTCAAACACAGATTGATATTTTGTTCGAAAAATCGTAAGAAAAAAATTGGGAAGAAGAAGAAATCTTTTTTATTGGATATTGGACATATTCGCTCATTTCATTTTGAACGACTTTATCATATTCTCTTTATCATACTAATTTCTACTCTACCTTCCCGGAGTTCATTCTCCAGCGAACTCCATTTAAAATATTCTGACAAATTCCTTACAATTTCCTTTTTTATTTTATGATCTGATCTCATTAGAAATCATATAAAGACAATTCCTATTTAATATAGCTATTTTTTGCAAGTATTTTACGATTAAGAAGCAACTGTCTCTTGTACAGATTGTGTATTAATCTACTATAACTATAGGATACTCTATTCCCGCGAATTACTGCATTTATCCGAGTGATCCACAAACGACGAAAATCTATCTTTCCCATCTCTATCTCGATGAGACGAAACCAAGATCTTATTTTCTGTTGAATAATTGTTCGAGTAAGTCTTGAACGAGCCCCGAAAGCTTGATGCAAATAAACGAATTTTTGTTCTACGTCTCCGAGCTATATATCCTCGTCTAATTCTAGTCATTGAATAAATGGAAACTTTCATGAATAACTAATTGATTTCCTTTCTTTCAGTTATTCTTTTCCCTTTTCCTAGTTTATTAATAACAAAACGGATTCTTCCAATGTATAAAATAAAAATTCCAATGGCTTTTGCTACTATAACCTTCCCGACCACGATTTGTCTTTTCTTTTTTTATAGTCATTTTTACCTCGAAACGAGTATTGATACTAGGTATCAAAAACAGAAAAAGTAATAAATAGAAATGAATAACGAAATAGTGGATTCCATCGTTTCTATGGTTATGTCTTAAACGGTGAGGTCCTCTATATATACCGGAGTCCCTTACTTCATTTAATCAATGCTATTAGCAAGTTGTACAGTTTACATTCTTCGGCTCTACCTATGAATTATCTAGTAATAGGTCTTTCACAACGAGATCTACCTATACAGTAACGGTATTTAATTATGAAAATTGGATGGGGTAGCCGGACCTCTTAGTCCGTTTTTGCAAGAGTATAGGCATAAGATTTCGGCTTTGAAAATAGGATTTCCCTTAATGAATAACTATTTGTTACCAATGAGGAATTTTTTCTCATCGGAAACCATAAATTTCATATACAATAGAAGAATTGAATAGATCTTTTTTTTTAGTTTTCGATATATAGATAGTGAACGACCTTCTTCCTTCCATTTTATACTATTCACTAGTACTGATCATTGATACTGGAAAATTTCTTTCCTTTTTTTCTACCAATGGTGATCTGAACGAGTCACTTTTATACACCCTAGTACATGTTCCTCGACGCTGAGGACATCCCCCAAGAGCGGGGGATTTCATTGACATTTCTGATTGGCTGTCTTGTGTTTCTAATAAGTTGTTTAATAGTTGGCATGTTGAATCGTATACATAATAAATGGGCTGGTTTAGATCGATCCTAACCGGATGATTATGAATTACTTCTCTATTTAATAGATGAATAGAATATTATTAAACCCGGTAATAAGTAAGAGAAAATCGCAAAGTGGCGATTTGCTTAAACTTACTGCTATTTTTTTTATTCAATCGCTACAAGATCAACAATTCCATGAGCTTGGGCTTCTGTTGCTGACATAAAACATCCCTTTCCATATCTTCGGATACAACCCATAGGGGTTTGCCCGTTCTTTGTACATAAACTCTTGTGATGGTTTCGCGCAGTTTCAGCAGTTCTTCTGCTTCCAGGATAAATTCTCCCGTTTGTGCCTCATAAAAAGAACTCGCAGGTTGATGTATCATTACCCTGATAATATAACAAATGGTTCCTCTATCTCGCATGATGAGGTGAGGAGAAGAGATAAAGAATAATAAAAAAAGAAAGATAGAATTGAGCAAACCGTACAGGCATCTTTTGCGCATTGCATACGGCTATACAATGGAATTCACTTTACCTTCCATTTCCATCGAAGAAAGAGAAAAAATATAGATAGAGGGTTTATCCGATTCAGATCGGCAAATGATCCAATTACCATCCTTCCTTTCGGAGCAGTTAAAAAATACTATGATGGCTCCGTTGCTTTTTATATATTTATCTCGTCTTTGATTCAGCAATCCCAAAGTTTCTTTTTTTTTTTACTCTTTCCTAACAATAACATAAATATTGTTAAAAGTTTTCTGTTGTGAAAACAAAAAAGTTTGTGACGCTGAAATGGTAATGATCACCGATAAATAAGGTAAAATCGAGAATACCCTTTATTTTATACTAATTTCATACTACTCTTTCGATATATAATCTAATGTTTTGAAAAAAAAATTTCTCATATCGAATTCGAAGTGCCATGCTATTATTACTTAATATTCCTATTTCATATGGAAGAAGGCATAGTCTTTTTTGTTCTTAAAAAACTCATTGGCGCCAAGCGTGAGGGAATGCTAGACGTTTGGTAATCTCTCCGCCGACCAGGATAAAAGATCCCATTGAAGCGGCTAATCCCATGCATATTGTATGCACATCGGGTTGCACAAATTGCATAGTATCATAAATAGCTACTCCGGGGATTACCCATCCGCCAGGAGAGTTTATAAACAAATACAGATCCTTGTTATCATTCTCTGTATACTGAGATATACCATAAGACCAATAAGTTGATTCGAAATCTCGCTATCAACCTCTTGGCCTAAAAAAGTAATCTTTCTCGATAAAGTCGGTTGATTAGGATAAAATTTATATCCCTTAAGAGCCGTACATGCATCTTTTGATGCATACGGTTCAACAAAAAAATTGCGAAAAAAAGAATCAATGTAGATTCCAGACCTCTTTCTTTTTTTTTTTTTTTTCATAGTAGGCCCTTTTCTAATCTAATTTTTGAATTTCTTAATGAAGCGGCTTTTTTTCTTCCATTTTTCAAGAAAGATGAGTTTTGGTTTTGTCCCCTTTCCTCACAAAATCCATTAAACTTATGAAATAAACTTCTCATTGATGTATTGTTTCATCGAGATCTAATCAAATCACGATGTCATTTTCTTGTTCCTGAATGGGCCTTTTTCAATTCTTTTTAGGTTTATGCTCTACTCCGAGTAAAAAAATCTGCCCGATTTGGATTTGCACATATAGGACAAATGACACTAATACTACGTCTTTTTTCTACGACTTACTTCTTTTTTTTTCAATTCAATTCATGTCTTCTGCCAATGCCAAATATTCGACGTATTTATCATATTACTCGCTTGATTAAAAGTTTAAGACTACTCTCTTATTATATAAAAAAAAGATTTTATGATCTATAATATAAGTAGTAGTAATCATAAATATAAGTAGTAGTAATCATAAATATATTACCAATTGGTTTTTCGAAACGGAGTCTGAATACTTCATTTTATTGGTCCAACCAATCCAACCATAAATTATTCTATAGACTTTTCTAATTGATAATAGAAATTTGAATACCCTCCAAAACAAAAAAGGATATAATTTCACTTGATTTCACTTCACGCTCCAATTTTTGATAATTCAAAAATCTTTTTGGGCGAAACAGAGGATATCTCGATCGGGGGAGAGAACGGGAAATCCCATATGACCCGATATATCTGACAAGTCGCACTATACGTCAACCCAAGAGGCATCTTCCTCTCCAGGACTTCGAAAGGGTACTTTTGGAACACCAATAGGCATAAAATGAAAAGAAAAAAGAATTAAGTACTATATTTCACTTTGATGTGGAAGCGTAACAATGCGTTTATTTTCTTAATAATATTGTCTTTTATCATATTTTATCCATAGATTGGGAAAAAAATTCTTACGAATAGGTTTTTTGAATGATTAACAAATATGTATGCATTCGTTCATAGAAAATGGGATCAACCCCATTGCGTATTGGTACTTATCGGATATAGAATAGATCTGCTTCTCTTTGTTCCTACGAACCGAATTGTTCCATTTTTACTAAAAAAAGAATAGAACAAATATTAATCCTTTCTCCGAGATAATCCCCTGAAAGGGGAGGTCCATAGCATATTTTTTCCAATGGCCAAAGTTACATAGTGTCTATTTTTCGTTGATAAAGGGGTATTTACATGGGTTTGCCTTGGTATCGTGTTCATACGTCGTATTAAATGATCCCGGCCGTTTGCTTTCTGTCCATATAATGCATACAGCTTTGGTTGCTGGTTGGGCCGGTTCGATGGCTCTATATGAATTAGCAGTTTTTTGATCCCTCTGATCCCGTTCTTGATCCAATGTGGAGACAAGGTATGTTCGTTATACCCTTCATGACTCGTTTAGGAATAACCAATTCATGGGGCGGCTGGAGTATTACAGGAGGGACTATAACAAATCCGGGTATTTGGAGTTACGAAGGCGTGGCCGGTGCACATATTGTGTTTTCTGGCTTGTGCTTCTTGGCAGCTATCTGGCATTGGGTGTATTGGGATTTAGAAATATTTTGTGATGAGCGTACAGGAAAACCTGCTTTGGGTTTGGCGCATTTCATGTAACAGGATTGTATGGTCCTGGAATATGGGTGTCCGATCCTTATGGACTAACTGGAAAGGTACAACCTGTAAATCCAGCGTGGGGTGTAGAAGGTTTTGATCCTTTTGTTCCGGGAGGAATAGCCTCTCATCATATTGCAGCAGGTACTTTAGGCATATTAGCGGGCCTATTTCATCTTAGTGTCCGTCCGCCCCAACGTCTATATAAAGGATTACGTATGGGCAATATTGAAACCGTCCTTTCCAGTAGTATTGCTGCTGTCTTTTTTGCAGCTTTTGTTGTTGCTGGAACTATGTGGTATGGTTCAGCAACTACCCCTATCGAATTATTTGGTCCCACTCGTTATCAATGGGATCAGGGATACTTCCAGCAAGAAATATATCGAAGAGTTGGTGCTGGGCTGCCAAAAATCAAAGTTTATCAGAAGCTTGGTCTAAAATTCCTGAAAATTAGCTTTTTATGATTATATCGGTAATAATCCGGCAAAGGGGGATTATTCAGAGCGGGTTCAATGGACAACGGGGATGGAATAGCTGTTGGGTGGTTAGGACATCCTATCTTTCGAGATAAAGAAGGGCGTGAACTTTTTGTACGTCGTATGCCTACTTTTTTTGAAACATTTCCGGTTGTTTTGGTAGACGGAGACGGAATTGTTCGAGCCGACGTTCGCTTTTCGAAGGGCGGAATCAAAGTATAGTGTTGAACAAGTGGGTGTAACTGTTGAGTTCTATGGCGGGGGAACTCAATGAGTCAGTTATAGTGATCCTGCTACTGTGAAAAAATATGCTAGACGTGCCCAATTAGGTGAAATTTTGAATTAGATCGTGCTACTTTGAAATCCGATGGTGTTTTTCGTAGCAGTCCAAGGGTTGGTTTACTTTTGGACATGCTTCGTTTGCTCTGCTCTTCTTCTTCGGACACATTTGGCATGGTGCTAAGAACCTTGTTCAGAGATGTTTTTGCTGGTATTGACCCCGATTTGGATGCTCAAGTGGAATTTGGAGC
>CM029483.1:2887485-2892485 GCA_017140395.1 Eucalyptus lansdowneana | reverse complement strand
AATCGTTTATTTCTCTTGAAATCTCTTTCATTTTGATTTCTACACGTCTTTTTTAGGAGGTCTACAGCCATTATGTGGCATAGGGGTTACATCACGTACGAAACTTAATAGTATACCACTTCTACGAATAGCTCTTAATGCTGCATCTCTTCCGAGACCAGGACCTTTATCATGACTTCTGCTCGTTGCATACCTTGATCTACTACTGTCCGAATAGCATTTCCTGCTGCGGTTTGAGCAGCAAATGGTGTCCCCCTTCTTGTACCATTGAATCCACAAGTACCGGCGGAGGACCAAGAAATTACCCGACCCCGTACATCTGTAACAGTCACAATGGTATTGTTGAAACTTGCTTGAACATGAATAACTCCCTTTGGTATTCTACGTGTACTTTTACGTGAACCACTACGGACATTCCTACGTGAACCAGTTCTTGGTATAGATTTTGCCATACTTTATCATCTCATAAATCAAAATTCAGAATATATGGATATATCCATTTCATGTCAAAACAGATCCTATTTTTTTCATTGGGTCCTTTACGTTAGAGAGCCCTTTTCAAAAGATTATCCTTGTCTTTGTTTATGTCTCGGATTAGAACAAATTACTATAATTCGTCCTCTTCTACGGATCAGTCGACATTTTTCACAAATTTTACGAACGGAGGCCCTTATTTTCATAGTTGTCGTTCCTTAACTTAATTCTGACTCTATTTATTGGAATAAAATAAGTTTCTTGAAATGTTGAACCTCAAATTGTATCCCCATGAAGGGAATGCTGAAGTTGACAAAACAACTTAATCATTCGAATCCTTGTTGTGGCATCTATAAATTATGCCCTCTGCTTGAATCATAACGACTTACTTCAAATTTGCCCCCTCTCCCCCCATAGTATACGTGTAAAACTCCGTCGGATCCTTCATGAAACATAACCTAGAATTAGATCTTCATTATCGAAAAACCCTGAGCATACATACCATTGAGAAGCAGAAGTGATTCATTAATTAAACCTTCCTGAATCCATTTTTTTGTTCTTTCATTCTAGGTAAAAGCCTAGAAGTATCACCTAATGTAGTAGGAATGATATCAACTAACCCACCCTTTTTTCTTTTGACAAATAGCAAATTCCGGATCCAATTCGGATATCAGAACAGAAAGATTACCATATATAACACAAAATTTCTCCGCCGATTCCTTCTAGTCGAGCCTCTCGGTCTGTCATTATACCTCGAGAAGTAGAAAATTACAATCCCCATCCGCCTAAAATTCTAGGAATTCGTTGATAGTTCGAATAGATTCGTAGGCCAGGCCTACTGATACGTTTTAAATTTAAAATAGTTCGATAGGGTCCTTTCCTATTCCTTCTATGTCGTAGGGTTAAAACCAAAAAATATTTGTTGTTTTCCTGATGCTTCCTCACGTTTTTTTGATAAAACCTTCTCTTAAAGTATTTTTAACAATGTTTTCCGTGATGTTAGTGGATGCTATTTGAATCGTCCCTTTCTATTCATGTCAGCATTTCGTATAGAGGTTATTATGTCAGCAATAGTGTCCCTACCCATGATAAACTAAGATTTGGTTGCCTCCCATTTTTGATATAATCAACATGCTATTTTTATTTATTTTTTAATTTTTATATTTTTGTTATTAAATAAAGGGATATGCGTCCGATACAACCTAATCCACTAATTACTCTATTTCATCCAAATACTATGTATAATATAACTATATTACGTATGATCTCATCTTATAATACCTCAGGTGCTAATGAAACTATTTTAGTGAAATTTAACTGTCTCAATTCTCGGGCAATCGCACCAAAAACTCGAGTTCCTTTTGGATTTCCTTCTTGATCAATCACAACTGCAGCATTATCATCATATCTCGTATTATCATACCGTTGTCACGTTTAAGTTCTTTACAAGTACGTACAATTACAGCTCTGATCACCTCTGATCTTTCTAGAGGTGTGTTTGGTAATGCTTCCTTGATCACAGCAACAATAATGTCACCGATATGAGCATATCGGCGATTACTCTAGCTCCTATGATTCTAATACACATTAATTCTCGGGCCCCGCTGTTATCCGCTACATTCAAATGGCTTTGAGGTTGAATCATATCATTTTTTTGAATCTGTTCTTTCAATGTTAATCCAAAAGGGCGAAGTAAAAAAAAGAAATATTGTTTGTCAAAAAGAAACCTGCAATTTTTTTTATCCCCAAGACTTCTTTTCTTTGGTTCTACGTTCCTATCCCGAAATAATAAATTGAGTTCATTATAGGCATTTTGACGCCGCTATTGAAATAGCCTTTCTGGCTATATTTTCTGCTACTCCGCCCATTTCATAAAGTATTCGACCTGGTTTAACGACAGCTACCCAATATTCGGGAGATCCTTTACCCGAACCCATACGTGTTTCCGTAGGTCTTACCGTAACTGGTTTGTCTGGAAATATACGTACCCATATTTTTCCACCACGGCGCACATTTCTTGTCATTGCTCGTCGCCCTGCTTCTATTTGTCTAGATGTGATCCAAGCGGGTTCAAGTGCCTGAAGAGCATATTTACCGAAACAAATACGATTACCTCGATAAGATATTCCTTTCATTCTTCCTCTATGTTGTTTTCGAAATCTGGTTCTTTTAGGGTTATAGTTGATGGTTCTTTCTCAATTCCATCTCTACTACAGAACCGGACATGAGTTTTCTTCTCATCCGGCTCATCGCGAATGAAACGATTCGAATTTGAGAATTTTATGAAAATATACGGAATCATGGATTCTTTGAGATTTCATCTAATCTATTAGAAATTTCTATATCTTGTTTGGATATATACTTAAACATGTATTTTTTTTTTCTAGATAATTATTTCTATTTCTAGATAGTGAGATAATGTGGTTTTTTTTCTAACGAATCTTTATTTTGTTTTGGCTTTGATCATATTATTATATTGGATCGAACAAGATTGAGTAATCTAATAAAAACCTTCGCGGGCGAATATTTACTCTTTCAATATCTATTTTAGTTGTAGGGTTAGCTCTTGAATTCTCGGAATAAATGAATTGGTCCCTGGTTCGTTCCGCCATCCTACCTAATGAATTATTAGGATTCATTTTTCAATAGAATCTTACGTATTCATAGGTTCCATCGTTCCGTCGCTTCGCAATTAATGGTTAGGTTTGAATTCTACAATGGAGCCCCTCATGAAATTTGTTCTTGAGTCAATCTTTTTAGTCTTTATTGGCTCGGAGGCTCTTGATTTTTTTCTATGAATAGATTCATATACTTATGGATGAATCAGTATTGATGCTTTATTACACTGCCTTTTATGAGATGACTCATAAACCTTACATATATTGGAATCCTATATCATTGATATTCTTTTTCTTTCTTTCTCTCAACCTTTCCTTTATCTGCATACTTTTTTTATATCATAATCAGATTTATTTTTTTTTCTTTATGTAAGAAAGATTTCAGTTGCTACAATGATATGACCAATATATCATATCTTGACTGCTTTTTTGTATCCAGATAATGTGAAACGATGAGTTGGTTATTAGTTATATAGTTATTAGTTCACAGTAGGGGTCTGTCCATTTTTTTGGAATTCTATCCTATAAAAAAACCAACGAGTCGCACACTAAGCATAGCAATTATATGAAATCATCAATCAAATTTTTATTCAAACCTATAGAATTGCTTATTTTTTGATTTAAGAGAAAAAGCATGAAAAGAAAAAGTTTTTTTTATTCTATTTTTTTTATCAATGGATATAGTGTAAAAAAAGAGTAAAAAGCCAGGGAAAGTATTCTTATTCCCAAAATATCCAAATTTTGATGCCTAATACTCCATAGACCGTTCGGACTCCATAGGAACAATAATCAATTTTAGCTCGAATGGTTTGTAGAGGAACCCTACCTTCTCTCATCCATTCGACACATGCAATTTCTTTTCCGTTGAGGTGACCTGCAATTTGTACTTGAATTCCTTTTGTATCTGCCTGTTCGGTTAATTCAATAGCCTTTTTTTATTGCTTTGCGAAATGAAACTCTATTCTTTAACTGTCCGGCTATAAATTCTGCAAGAATATTAGGTGCCCATAAGGGTTTGTAATTCTTGTAATAGCAATGTTGAGTTTTCGGTTCACACAATTAAGTTCTTTTGTACATTCATCTGTAATTCTTCAATTCTTCGCGTCTTGCCTTCTAGTAATAACTTTGGGAATCCCATATAAATTATGACTTGAATCAGATCAATTCTTTTTCGAATTTCTATGCGTGCAATTCCCTCCACACCAGAGGATATTCTCATATTTTTTTTGTAAATAATTCTTGATACAATTTCGTATTTTTTGATCTTCTTGCAGACCATCGGAATAATTTTTCGCTTGTGCAAACCAAATAGAATGATGACCTTGGGTTGTACCAAGTCTGAAACCAAGTGGATTTATTTTTGTCCCATAATCCCCCCACCCTTATCCATATAATGATATGTCATATCTGTGTACTTCTTTTTTTTCCATTCGGATTTTTTAAGTAAAAGAAATCTTCTTCTTCATAGAAAGATTTATCTTTCAATACAATCCTTATATGACAAGTGGGTCTTTTTATTGCATAACTTCGCCCTCGAGCTCGAGGTTTTAATTTTTTCATAGTAGTACCCTCGTTGACTTCAGCTTTACTAATAACTAAACTTGCTTCATTGAAACCCATATTATGACTAGCATTTGCTGCTGCAGAATAAACCAACTTAAAAATGGGATAACATGCTCGATAAGGCATAAGTTCGAGTATCATAAGTGTTTCCTCGTAGGAACGTCCACGAATCTGATCAATTACCCTTCGTGCTTTGTGAGCAGACATAGATATATGTTGGCCTAAAGCATATACTTCTCCATATGGGTTCTTATTTTCTCTTCTTTCTCATAAGGTTCACCTCTTACTAATGATCACTAATCATCTATTTATTAACTTATTCATGTTGTTAACGTTAACGACGAG
>CM029483.1:2877485-2882485 GCA_017140395.1 Eucalyptus lansdowneana | reverse complement strand
GTCTGAGGTTATCGACAAAAAGATTTGTCTAAGTCACTTCGTTTCGTTTTGTCCAAGTTACTTCTCTTTTTGTCCAAGTTTCTTCTTTTTTGTCTAACTCACTTCCTTTTTCTTTGTGAGTTTCGAATACCCCCATTCATAGGTCCGAGATCCACGTCTATGAATTGAAAGGTCCGAATGATCAACTCTGCAATCAGTTGTTAGAATCAATAGGTCTTCAAATCGTTCATTTGAAAAAATGGAAACCATTATTATTGGATGATCATGATACTTCCCAAAAATCGAAATTATTGATCAATGGAGGAACAATATCACCATTTTTTTCAATAAGATACCAAAGTGGATGATTGACTCATTCCATACTAGAAATAATCGCAGGAAATCTTTTGATAACACGGATTCCCTATTTCTCAATGATATCCCACGATCAAGACAATTGGCTGAATCCCGTGAAACCATTTCATAGAAGTTCATTGATATCTTCTTTTTATAAAGCAAATCGACTTCGATTCTTGAATAATCCACATCACTTCTGCTTCTATTGTAACAAAAGATTCCCTTTTTATGTGGAAAGGGCCCGTATCAATAATTCTGATTTTACATATGGACAATTCCTCAATATCTTGTTCATTCGCAACAAAATATTTTCTTTGTGCGGCGGTAAAAAAATACGCTTTTTTGGAGAGAGATACTATTTCACCAATCGAGTCACAGGTATCTAACATATTCATACCTAACGATTTTCCACAAAGTGGTGACGAAAGGTCTAACTTGTACAAATCTTTCCATTTTGCAATTCGATCCGATCCATTAGTTCGTAGAGCTATTTACTCGATCGCAGACATTCTGGAACACCTCTAACAGAGGGACAAATAGTCAATTTTGAAAGAACTTATTGTCAACCTCTTTCAGATATGAATCTATCTGATTCAGAAGGGAAGAACTTGTATCAGTATCTCAATTTCAATTCAAACATGGGGTTGATTCACACTCCATGTTCTGAGAAATATTTACCATCCGAAAAGAGGAAAACGGAGTCTTTGTCTAAAGAAATGCGTTGAGAAAGGACAGATGTATAGAACCTTTCAACGAGATAGTGCTTTTTCAACTCTCTCAAAATGGAATCTATTCCAAACATATATGCCATGGTTCCACCCTCGACAGGGTACAAATATCTAAATTGGATATTTTGCATACTTTTTCAGACCTATTGCCGATACTAAGTAGCAGTCAAAAATTTGTATCCATTTTTCATGATATTATGCATGGATCAGATATATCATGGCAAATTCTTCAGAAAAATTCTGTCTTCCACAATGGAATCTGATAAGTGAGATTTCGAGTAAGTGTTTACATAATCTTCTTCTGTCGAAGAAATGATTCATCGAAATAATGAGTCACCATTGATATCGACCCATCTGAGATCTCCAAATGTTCGGGAGTTCCTCTATTCAATCCTTTTCCTTCTTCTTGTTGCTACATATATCGTTCGTACATCCTTTCTCTTTGTTTCACGAGCCTATAGTGAGTTACAGACAGAGTTCGAAAAGGTCAAATCTTGGATGATTCCATCATACATGATGGAGTTGCGAAAACTTCTGGATAGGTACTACATCTGAACTGAATTCTTTCTGGTTAAAGAATCTCTTTCTGAAGGTTGCTCTGGAAAAATTAGGAGATTCTCTAGAAGAAATACGGGGTTCTGCTTCTGGCGGCAACATGCTATGGGGTGGTGGTCCTGCTTATGGGTTCAAATCAATACGTTCTAAGAAGAAATATTGGAATATCAATCTCATCGATCTCCATAAGTATCATACCAAATCCCATCCATCGAATCACTTTTTCGAAAAAGACGACATCTAAGTCATACAAGTAAAGAGATCTATTCATTGATAAGAAAGAAAAAATGTGAACGGTGATTGGATTGATGATCAAATAGAATCCTGGGTCGCGAACAGTGATTCGATTGATGATAAAGAAAGAGAATTCTTGGTTCAGTTTTTCCTTAACGACAGAAAAAGGGTTGATCAAATTCTATTGAGTTTGACTCATAGTGATCATTTATCAAAGAATGACTCTGGTTATCAAATGATTGAACAACCGGGAGCAATTTACTTACGATACTTAGTTGACATTCATAAAAAGTATCTAATGAATTATGAGTTCAATATTCATGTTTAGCAGAAAGACGGATATTCCTTGCTCATTATCAGACAATCACTTATTCACAAACCTCGTGTGGGACTAATAGTTTTCATTTCACATCTCATGGAAAACCCTTTTCGCTCCGCTTAGCCCTATCCCCTTCTAGGGGTATTTTAGTGATAGGTTCTATAGGAACTGGACGATCCTATTTGGTCAAATACCCAGCGACAAACTCCTATGTTCCTTTCATTACAGTATTTCTGAACAAGTTCCTGGATAACAAGCCTAAAGGTTTTCTTATTGATGATATCGATATTGAGGATGGTGACGATATTGAGGATAGTGACGATGATCATTGACCTTGATACGGAGCTGGAGCTTCTAACTAGGATGAATGCGCTACTATGGATATGATGCCCGGAAATAGACCGATTTTTATATTGCCCTTCAATTCGAATTAGCCAAAGCAATGTCTCCTTGCATAATATGGATTCCAAACATTCATGATCTGGATGTGAATGAGTCGAATTACTTATCCCTCGGTCTATTAGTGAACTATCTCTCCAGGGATTGCTGAAAGATGTTCCCTCAAAATATTCTTGTTATTGCTTCGACTCATATTCCCCAAAAAGTGGATCCGCTCTAATAGCTCCGAATAAAATTAAATACATGCATTAAGATACGAAGGCTTCTTATTCCACAACAACGAAAGCTTTTTTCACCCTTTCATATACTGAGTTTCATGGAAGAAGATGTTCCATACTAATGGATTCGGGTCCATAACCATGGGTTCCAATGTACGAGATCTTGTAGCACTTGCAATGAGGCCCTATCGATTAGTATTACAAAAGAAATCAATTCTAGACACTAATACAATTAGATCTGCTCTTCATAGACAAACTTGGGATTTGCGATCCCAGGTAAGATCAGTTCAGGATCATAGGATCCTTTTCTATCAGATAGGAAGGGCTATTTGCACAAAATGTACTTCTAAGTAATTTACCCCATGAATCCTATATCTATCTATATGAAGAAGAAATCATGTAACGAAGGGGATTCTTATTTGTACAAATGGTACTTCCGAACTTGGAACGAGCATGAAGAAATTAACGATACTTCTTTATCTTTTGAGTTGTTCTGCCGGATCGATCGCTCAAGACCTTTGGTCTCACCCGGACCCGATGAAAAAAATGAGATCACTTCTTATGGACTCGTTGAGAATGATTCTGATCTAGTTCATAGCCTATTAGAAGTAGAAGGCGCTCTGGTGGGATCCTCGCGGACAGAAAAAGATTACAGTCAGTTTGATAATGATCGAGTGACATTGCTTCTTCGGCCCAAACCAAGGAATCCCTTAGATATGATGCAAAATGGATCTTGTTCTATCGTTGATCAGAGATTTCTCTATATGAAAAATACGAATCGGAGTTTGAAGAAGGGGAAGGAGAAGGGTCACTCGACCCGCAACAGATAGAGGAGGACTTATTCAATCACATAGTTTGGGCTCCTAGAATATGGCGCCCTTGGGGCTTTTCTATTTGGTTATCGAAAGGCCCAATTCATTGGGATTTCCCTACTGGGCCAGGTCATTTCGGGGCAAGCGGATCATTTATGATGAAAGGAGGAGCTTCAAGAGAATGATTCAGGTTCTTGCAGAGTGGAACCATGCAGTACCAGACACGAGATAGATCTTCAAAGAACAAGGCTTTTTTCCGAATAAGCCAATTCATTTGGGACCCTGCGATCCCTCTTTTTTCTATTCAAAAGATCAGCCCTTTGTCTCTGTGTTTTCACATCGAGAATTCTTTGCAGATGAAGAGATGTCAAGAGGCTACCGCTAAACAGATTCCCTACATCTATATATAAACGCTGGTTTATCAAGAATACGCAAGAAAAGCACTTCGAATTGTTGATTCATCGCCAGAGATGGCTTAGAACCAATAGTTCATTATCTAATGGATTTTCCGTTCTAATACTCCATCCGAGAGTTATCAGTATTTATCAAATCTGTTCCTATCGAACGGAAGCTATTGGATCAAATGACAAAGACATTGTTGAGAAAAAGATGGCTTTTCCCGGATGAAATGAAAATCGGATTCATGTAACAGTAGAAAGGTTTCCCATTACTTAGCCGGAAAAATATGTGGCCATGAAATAGGGATTAAGTGGAACAGAATTGACTGAGTGGTAGAGTCGTGGAAACACCTCTTTCTTCCCTATTTTGGACCTTAGCTCCACGGAACAATATGCTACTGCTGAAACACGGAAGAATTGAAATCTTAGATCAAAACACTATGTATGGATGGTATGAACTGCCTAAACAAGAATTTTTGAACAGCGAATAACCAGAGCTATTACTCACTACATCAAAATTTCCATTAATGAAAGATGTAAATCCATTGGAAAATCAAAACTACGCATGTCGGATGAAATGGTTGTTGCTATCTGCTCCAATAACGAATCATTGGTTTAAGTTTAACTGAATAACTAAATAAAATAGATAGACTTTTCTCTTCGTCTCAGGTCGATGGATCGTCTCGATTGGAAGATCCCTATATGGATAATACATTCCAGTTGACCGAGCCTAATTCGTTGTTTTGTTCCGAAGCAAAGATATCCACGGAACGGTTCGTACTATTCAGATATTCACGACCAAAAGTACTGTATTCTCTTTCGGATAGGCCCTGAAAGGAGAAGGAAGGCTGGAATGCCAACAGGCGTCTAGTATTGAATTCACCCGATGCGATAGTACCCATTTTGGGAACGTCCAGTGCCAAAGTCACTGAATGGGTAAGTCGCCAATCCCTAAAACGGACTATGGAATGTGCTTTATCTGCTGGGTTACGTTACGGGCG